>JAREIK010001538.1:796363-1396363 GCA_029783825.1 Sapria himalayana
TCTTCTTCTTCTTCTCGGTCTCCATCTCCCTCCTCCTCCTCTTCCTCCTCCTCCTTATCCTCCTCATCTTATTCTTATTCTTATTCTTCTTCTCAATTTCCATTTCTTCTTCTTCTTCTCGATCTCTATCTTCTTCTTCTTTATTTCCATCTTTTTCTTCTTCTTATTATTCATCTCATTCTTCTTCTTCATCTTTATCTTCGAATTTTTCTCCTTATTCTCTTTCTTCCATTGCTTCTTCTTCTACATCTTCTATTTTTCTTTTTCTTTTCTTTCTTCTTCTTCTTCTTCTTCTTCTTCTTCTTCCTCTTCTCTTTCTCCTCCTCCTCCTTGTTATTGTTCTTCTTCTTTTCATTTTTGTTCTCTTCTTTTTTTTATTTATTTTTTTTCTTCTTCTACTTCTTATCTTCTTCTTCTTCTTATTCTTCTTATTCTTATTCTTCTTCTTTTCCTTCTTCTTATTCTTATTTTTATTCTTCTACTTATTTTTATTCTTTTTGTTTTTCTTATTCGTATTCTTCTTTATCTACTTCTCATTCTTATTTTTTATTTTCTTATTATTATTATTATTATTATTATTCTTCTTTTTCTTCTTCTTCTTCTCATTCTTATTTTTTTTCTTCTTTTCTTCTTCTTCTTCTTCTTCTTTTTCGTCTTTCCTTCTTTTTTCTTCTTTTTCTTCTTATTTTCTTTTTCTTCTCCTTCTTATACTTTTTTTTCTTCTACTTATCCTCCTCTGTATTTTTCTTCTCCTTCATCTACATATTATTATTATTATTATTCTTCTTTCCTATCTTCTACATTTTCTTTTTCTTTTTCTTCATCATCATCATATCATCATCAACAACATCATCATCATCTTCTCAGTATTCTTCTTCTACTATTTCTTCCGCTTCTCCTTCTTCTTCGCATTCTTCTCCTTCTTCTTCTCCTTCTTCTTCTCATTCTTTTTCTCCTTATTCTTCACCTTCATCTCCTTTTCCTTCTTCTGCTTCATCTCCTTCTCCTTCTCCTTCTTCTCATACATCTCCTTCTCCTTCTCCTCCTTCATCTCCTTCTCCTTCTCCTTCTCATTCATCTCCTTCTCCTTCTCCTTCTCCTTCATCTCATTCTCCTTCTTCTTCTCCTTCATCTCCTTCTCCTTCTCCTTCTTCTCCATTTCATTTTCTTTCTTCTTCTTCTTCTTTTTCTTCTTCTTTTTCAACTTATTCTTCTTTTGTTTCATCATCTTATTCTTTTTTTTTTCTCTTTCTTCTTCTCTTTCTTCATTTTTTTCACCATCATCATCTTTTTATTTTACTACCACTACTACTACTACTACTACTACTACTACTACTACTACTTCTTCTTCTTCTTCTTCTTCTTCTTCTTCTTTATCTTCTAATTCTTCTCCTTACTCTTCTTATTCTTCTTCTGCTTCTTCACTATCTTCTTCTTCTTCTTTTCCTATTTCTTATCATACTTCTTTTTCTTGTCTTTATTCTTTCTTTTTTTTTCATCTTCTATTTCATCCCCTTATTTTTCTTTTTCTTTTTTTTCTTCTACTTCCTTACCTTATTTTTTTTCTTCCTTTTCTAATTCTTCTTGTTTTTTTTCTTCCTCCTCTTTTTCTCCTCCTCCTCCTCCTCCTTCTTTTTATTATTATTCTTCTTTTCTTCTACTTCTTGTTTTTCTTTTTCTTGAACTTCTTCTCCTTTTTTTTTTTTTGAAAAAACTCTCATATTTACCTGAGTACGGAACATTACAATCTTCTCAACAAATCACTCCAAATTCATTTATGTTTTTCCCTCCATCCATAATAACAATACAAAACAACCACATCCATATAAGCTATGGGGCAGAATTTGCTTGTAGAAGTCCATTCCTGATTTGGAAAGCAATATCCCTCACTCCTCCAGGTCCATGGGGGATGAAAATAGAATTTGACTTTGACGAGGCACCAATCTCCTTCATGGTATCAAAATACTGAGTGATGAGAACCATGTCCATCACATTCTTGGAGGATCTTCCTGGAACATTCTCTGAGAATGCCAACACACTATCCCTCAAGCCATCCACAATGGTCTGGCGTTGCCTTGCTATACCAAGCCCAGCAAGATATTTTGATTCTGCATCTCCTTCTGCTCTCTTGATTTGCAATATTTTCTCTGCTTCAACCTTTTCATTTGCAGCCACCCTCAATCTAGCCGCGGCATTTATCTCATTCATTGCCCTCTTCACGTGCTCATCTGGCTCAATGTCCACTATTAGAGTTTGAACTATCTCAAAACCATAATGTGACATTGCCTTTTCCAGCTCTTGTTCAACAGTTTTTGCAATTTCATTCTTCTGTTCGAAAGCAGAATCCATGTCCAGTTTGGGAACACTTGACCTAATTACATCAAAGACATAAGCTTGGATCTATTCTCTAGTATTGCTAAGCTTGTAGAAAGCATCCGCTGCTTTTTCAGCCAGAGCTCGATATTGAACTGAAGCAACAACAGTCACAAAGACATTGTCCTTGGATTTGGTTTCACATCGAACGTCTAACTGTTGCACCCATAAAGATAAGTGACCAGAAAGTTGGCTCCCCAAACACCATGGCAAGCAATGACAACCAGGGTTAAGAACATCATCAAACTTCCCAAAGGTTTCTTTGATAGCAACAGTTGACTGGCCCACTTGAACACAGCCCAATGCCTGCCCCATTTCCTCACAGGTTTGGCTTCAAATTGAAATTGCAGAAGCGCGGGCCGCGAAGGAATGGTAAATATTGAGCAGGTGTCAGGATTTAGGAAAAGTGGACAACCAAGATGCTCTAATAGATGGGTGCCGGATAATTTTACAATTCTAAAAAAGAGTTGTCATTGAGAAGCGCTGGGGAACATCTTCTTCTCTTTCTCCTTCTTCTACTTCTCCTCATCCTTCTTCTTTTTATTATTATTCTTCTTCTCTTCTACTTCTTGTTTTTCTTATTCTTGAACTTCTTCTCCTTCTCCTTCTTCTACTTCTCCTCCTCCTTCTTTTTATTATTATTCTTCTTCTCTTCTACTTCTTATTTTTCTTATTCTTGAACTTCTTCTTTCCCCTTATCTCCTCCTCCTCCTCCTTATTATTATTATTATTATTATTATTATTATTATTATTATTATTCTTCTCTTCTGCTTCCTGTTTTTCTTATTCTTGAACTTCTTCTTTCCCCCCGTCTCCTCCTCCTCCTCATTCTTCTCATCCTACTACTCCTCCTCCTCCTCCTTCTGCATCTCTTTCTTTTTCTTCTTCTCCTCCATCTTCTCATTTTTATCCGTCTTCTCAATCTTCTCCTTCAGCTTTTCTTTTCTTCTTCTTCTCATTCTCCGTCTCCTTCTCATTCTTATTTGTCTTCTTCTTGTTCTTTTTTTTATTCTTCTTCTTCTTATCCTTCTTTTTCTTCCCCTACAACTTCATCTTCAGCTTTTTCTCCTTCTCTACTTCATCATCATCATCATCATCATCATCATCATCATCATCATATTCTTCTTCTTTTTCTTTTTTTTTTCCTCCTCCTCCTCCACCTCCTTCTTCTTCTCATTTTTCTTCTTTACCCTTTTCTTCTCCATCTCATTATTATTATTATTATTATTATTATTATTATTATTATTCTCCTCCTTCTCCTCTGCCTCCTCCTTCATCTTCTTCTATTTCTCCTTCTTCTCAATCTTCTTCTTCTTTTTCATATACTTTTACAATAACAACAACAACAACAAAAACTACTACTGCTACTACTTTTTTCTTCTTCTCATTCTCCTTAATATTCTTCTTGTTATTCTCCCCCCCCGCTCATTCTTTTTATTTATCTTCTTCTTTTTCTCCTCATTTTTCTCCTCTCCCCCTCTCATCTCCTGCCTTTTCTTCTTCCTCTTCCCATTCTTTCTTTTTTTTCTTCAACTTCTTCTTCTTCTTCTTATTATTATTCAATTTTCCTTCTTCTTCTCCTTCTCCTTCTCCTTCTCCACATCATCATCATCATCTTCATTTTATATTTATTCTTCACCTTCTTTTGTTTCAACATCTTTTTATTTTTCTTTTTCTTCTTCTTTATCATCATCATCATCATCATCATCATCTCATTGTTCTTCTTTATCTATTTCTTCCTCATCTCTATCATCTTTTTTTATATTCATTTTTTTCTTCTTTTTATTTTTCTTTTTTTTCTTTTTTTTCTTCTCATTCTTCTCCTTTACTTTTCTTCCTTCTTTTTCTCTTTCTTTTTCTTCTTTTCCTTCTTTTTCTTCTCATTATTCTCATTGTACTTCTTCTCCTATTTCTTCTTATTATTCTTCTTATTATTCTTCTTATTATTCTTAGTATTATTCTTCTTATCATTATTCTTATTCTCCTCCTTGCTCTTCTCCTAATGTTTTGATGCTGAAACAAAATTTTTTCTCATGATATCTACCCATGTACCTAACAAACCTAGAAATAGGAAAATTTCAATAATTTGGACATTAATTAACATAATTAAAAATAAAAATACTAAGGATATCAAAGAATAATCAGATATACAACAAAACATGGTATATTAGATCCCAAGTAAATTCACCTTAGTGATTGAGTCTTAAAAGTTGGATCAACTTAGAAATCGGCAAAGTTCATTTATTTCTTTCATTTACCAAATGACTTTAGGAGGGAAAACTTGGTGGAATTGATTACTTGCTTGAGTCTTCTGATTAAATTATTAAAGGATTATAAAATAGTTAAAATTATATAAACCTTCCTGCCTTGTAATCATAGAATATAGAATAGTTTGAATTATGTAAACCTTTCAACCTAGTTATTATAAAATTTTTAGGTCTACTAGTATGAATGATATAATAAAATATTTTAAATTAGAAAAAAAATTAATAAATAATAAAATTAGGAAATATAATGAAATAATATCTATGATATCTGATATCAAGACTAGTCATGGTGATGCTTCATTCACATAAATCATTGTCCACTATGTTGATTCTAAATAGAAACTAAATAAAAAAAAAATTAGTATTTCCTAAGATCTATAATATTCATGATACCCCTTCGTATATAAGGGTCTGACGAAAATCTTTAAAAAATATAATGTTCAAAATTAAAATTTTATATTACTTATGAAAATGCTTAAAATAATCATATCATAATTAATATTAATATATTTGTCAGAACTATTAGAGATATGCTTTTAGTTGCATGTGTTACATAATCAATCAAATAGCGTAAGGAGTAAAAATTGTTTTCCTTATAATAAAAAACATAATAGATTCATTAACATATTTTAGGATACCTAATATACAATAATTATTTTACACTTATGTTTGTCAACAAGTTTAAAAAATAAAAAATTCTAAATAGTTGCAAGACACTATTAGAATTATACCTACATAATATTAGAGTTATTTGTTGGCTACCAATATGTAATACACTCTCACCCTTACATTATACATCGATACATATATAATATTTATAGAATATTTTGCGAGTATAAAGGTTATCTTAATTTTAGTATCATACATATTGAGATAAAAATAAAGTATTAAAAATATTAATCATTTATTTAATTTTTTTATCAATTGATTACACATATAAATCCTAGAATTAAGGTGAAAAAATTAGAAAATATATTAAATTATATATCTAATTGTTTGAACCAAGCAAAATAACCAAAAAATTAGATTTATTTTATCACTTTATTAATTAATTGCATTTATTCAACCTTGATATTTATTACTCAAATTGAAGTATACATCTACATTATTGATTTAGCAAATGATTTTGCCAACTTGCTATACAGGCAACCAAAATAAAATTTCCATTGAAAGAAATGTTGGAGGTTAAAATTGTGAACATTTAAAATATTATCCTTTTTTTTAAAATGCCAATTTTAAGAAAAACATTTTATTTTGAAAAAATTGATATTTCCACCAATATTTTAAAAGAAAGTCTTTTTTTTTTTTTGCAAGCTGGTGATTATGTATATTCCATGTGCTAATACGAAGATCGACAAAACATTTGCCAAGTGGCAAACCATTTTCCATTGGAGTGCAGTGCCTTATATACCAACAAAAATATTGAAGTTAATGAGCACTACAGATACCTTAAAAAAAATTAGCTGATTCATTTGTATGGTATTATTTACTGTAATATAATAGTTTCAAACCACAAGATGAACAAGTAGTGCTGACAGTATGTTAAATAAAATAAGCAATTTGTTAGAAGGGTTAAATAAATTTGATTTTGGGCTTAGGTAAAACATAGATGATTGAGAGGTGTCAAACATGCCGAGACCAAGTGGCCCATCCCAGCCCAATGAACGGCGAGACTCGATCATGCATTGGCCTGGCCCAGCCCAGCCTGCCACAGCACAGCATGTTCCAGACCCATTCCCTTGCCCGTGCCGGTGCTGGTGCAGACTGCCGGCCCAGCTAATGATATGGCTCATGCAGCTCCATGCCTAAGGTCTACCAAGGCACGTGCTATGCCAGGCATGGCCCAGTTCAAAGGCCCATGGGCACGTTAAATCAGCACGACCCAAACCATGCCCCAACTCCCGATCCTAAAGCCAACACCCAACCCTCAATCCCGTACGACATCCAAAAATCCAATGGGCCCAAAACCCGACCCAAGCCACGATCTTTTTTCCCCAGCCCTCCCAGTCCAAGCCTAATAGTTCCAGAATCCAAAGCTTTTGGAACCAATGACCAATTGGGTCGGTTCGACGATCGAACTGACTCAAATGGTTTGGGTTTCGCCATTGGATTTCACCATTGGATTTCAGCAAAAAAAAATAAAAAAATAAAAAAATAAAAATTAAAATCTCAGCCATTAGATTTTGCCCTCAACAGCTATTTAAAAAAAAAAAAATAAGGATCCACCAGTCCTAAGTATTTAGCCAGAATTTTTAAAAAAATTCAAAAAAAAAAAAAAAATACTTTTCTATATCTATAAAGCCGCGTGCTTGTGATGAATCTATGCCAGGCCAAGCACGGCCCGGTGGCCCAGTTAGGCCACCTAAAAACAGGCCAGGCTAGCACATTTGATACTGCTAGATGATTTTGGGCCAAATAAATTTCCCAGCACATCTGATTCATGACTGAATCATGTAATGATGGGCACATATTACTTGGTCAGTTTCTTTCAAGGACTAGAAACAAGGAAACCAGCAAATCAATGGTCATAAATATCATGACATTCTGATTTGAGATTCAACTACCTTGACTTTCTTTATCTTTTAGCTCTTAGGGTAGTTGTAGGATTTCCAAGTCTTGGTATCAGGGTGATGATGTGAAATGGCATAGGAAAAGGTGTTCTTGCCAAACTGAGCTCTAGCAGAAGGGAGTACTCTCCCCTCAAGAGAAAAAAAAATCAAAAGAAACATAGTTATTCTAAAATGGGCAAGGAAATGGAGAAGAAAGATATCTCAAAGCAACGAGTCATGTAGTTGTTCGAGTTGCCAAAGTTTGGAGCAGCAGCAGCAGCAGCAGCAGCAGCACAGACAACAAAACAGCAGTGATGGGGGCAACACGATGAGGTGGAAGGCATTGAAGGACAACAATTAGGGAAAAGGAAAAAACATAAAGCACGCCCAAGGAACACAAATACAGAGCAAAGAAAGTGAGAGAAGAAAGATACAGATCGAGGCAGAGTTTCCAGGAATGTACGGAAGTGAAAGTGTGATGAAAGCAGTGATAGTAATGTTAGGAGAAACAAGAAAATTGCTGCATCTCTGCTTATGCTGCACAAATAAAAAGAAAACAAAGAAAAATAATGAAAAGAGGGACTGGGGGATGCTCGTCCTCCCCTCATTTCAAAATGAGATGATGATCTCGAACTTGTGGGATTGATAGAGAAGGTATCCCCCATTTCAAAAGGAGAAAATACACTGGAAGAGGAATCGAAGTAGAAACATGCAAGCTCCCAAAATGAAGCATCTGGGTCTGTAACCCCCTTGAGGCTGTCAGCTCAGATAAATTGCCAGAAGAAAGGTCATATGAGGGAGGACATGTACAGTTGGAACAGAAGATAATGCTTGTGATGAAGGGAGGGGAAGCGGTTCAGGTAATAAATACCATCTATCATATTATAAGTGTCCCTGGTTAGTGTTGTATTGTAGTGTGAACAGATGAGGCTACAATCAAGAGGAGCCAACTTGAACCATACACCCACTACTGTTTAACTTTTTTTTACATAATTTGAAAAAAAATGTCATTAAATGTATTTTTAAAATAGAAAATTAGTTTTAAATGATGATCAGCATAGAAGTTTTGTTGTTGTTACATTGAGTAAATAAAAAGAACAATTCCCGGTTAACCTGAATCAGTTGTCCATGATCCTTGACCTTGGCTATGCCATCTGCATCAGAAACAGGTGAGTTTTAAAATAATAAAACATGACATTAATGCACATCATCATGTTTGACACATTGCTACATTTGCTCACACACACACACACGACCATACAACTGAATAACCTCCCCATCCCATGCAAACTGTAATACATAAGACTACATCTCTGCTTGATGAAAAAATAGAAAAAAAAAAAATTACAACTTGGGCTGCTGCCATAAGATTTTTGTTGATTTATGGATTATGTTTTTTTTACTTAAGAGTAATATTGTATTACATATTATTGGATGTTATGGATGATATTATATAGATTTTTACATGGTATCATAATTATTGCTGCTCACAAGCGAAGTGAAAGCACGCTATCAGAAACATCTGCCACAAAAGATCTCAGATGTTTCTTCCAAAAAGTACTCGACCTTGCTCACCTTCTGGCCAACAGTGCCACACACACTTCTGCAACAAAAGATAGAAAGAAGGATATCCCCCTCAAACATATCCTAATCTGACCAACCATCTCCAATGCAGAGAACAAAATCAGGATGAGTTCCCTTAACAGCAGATACAAAATCATGATGAGTTCCCTCATCTGACCAATCATCTCACCTTCTGGTCCATTTTCATGCTCTTAGGTTTAACATCAATGGTGTGGTGCCCCACTCTTGACTGAAACAAGTTCCAGATGATCAAGAAGCTTTCTGCCTGGCATTTTCCAAAGCTCTTTGATTTCAATCTTCTTTCAGATTTAGGCACTGATACATTAATTTCCCAATCTTCTTTCAGATTTGGCCTCAGAAAATATCCTTGCTTTGTTATTAACAGCAGAGAACCACTGATTTTAGGTTTCCCCATCTTTCCTACTATTGCAGAAACAATATTTTATGGTTTTCGCACAATCTGTTTATGATGGCAATGGCCTTGTCATTAACAAATAACAATCATGCTAGAAGAACCATGGAGAATCAAAGGACTATCATAATCCAAAATTATTACCCTGCTCCTTTTTCTTCTATAAGTGAAGTTTACATGCTCCACCAAAAGCTTTATGAATTTCAGAACCAAGGCAATCAGACAAAAGTTCAAATTAAATTCAAATACCCATAACTTCATCTTTTCGTGATCCCCAATATGAAACATTCTAAGTACTCACATACATACAAAACTAAGAATAATTGAAGAACCTACAAACTAGGGAGGTTAAATACTAAATATTATATCTGTGGATGAAATTTATAAATATTTAAATATAATTGAATAATTTAAACTTAGAGAAAGAATAATTCAAACAACTAATTATCTTTGTTATACCCCCTTTTCATAGCTCGGGAGATAAATTCAACCTTATGTTTAAGTACAAGAAAAATGTTGAAGTGGAAGTGGCATGGTATGAGCATTTCCAAGCTGATCCTTAGAAGAGACATGAGCTATACAAAGAGCTCCATTTTGAACTTGATCTTTAATAAAATAAAAATCTATGACATGCTTCATGTGGGAATAAAAAAATAGATTAAAAGAGAGTTGATTTGCCTTAATATTATCACAATATAAACACAGAGAAATAAGGAAGTAAAATACCAATATAGATCAAAAGATAACAAACAAAAATTAAACTCGACAATTGTATTTACCACAGAGAAATACCCTGCCTCAGCAAAAGATTTATCAACAGTCCATTACTTTTTAGAACTCCAAAAGATTAGATTTTTACCAAGATAAAAAATAAAAGCTCTGGAAAAGCAAAATGTATCCTTCTCCCCTACCCAGGCAGCATCAAAAAATACTTATAAATTAAGAAATATATTTAAGAACACATGTAAATTGAGGCAAGAATCTTTGTAGTTGTAAATCATATTCAATGGTGCCAACAAGATTACGTAGTAGCCTTTTAAAAAAAGATCCGAGAAAGAGGAACCACAGTCCAACATGATAATTGAATTGGTTAGTATGAGAGTGAAAACAATCTTTGTGTATTCCATTTTGGTTTGAGTGAGGATATCCATAATGCTTAACTATTGTATGACAGAATATTAAATCAAGGCCTTTGTTAAAAAATCAATAAGCAAAAATGACAATAAAATACTTAATTGTTGTATCATTATTATGGATGAGAATTAAATCATTACCATAAATAAAAAGTTACATAATATGATTATCATAATGAAAGATAAAATAATATATCAACATATGAATTCTAAAAACCAAATTATAGAGGAAATATTCTAAGCTCATGATACCATACCTGAGAAGCTTTTTGCAGGTCATAGATTACTTTATTGAGTTGACAAAAATAAGAGAGGTTGACAAAATCAAAAAATCCCAATAATTTTAATATGCATACATTTTCAATAGATTTTCTTGAAAAAAGATTGTTTATATCAAGTTGTCTCAAGGACTAAGGTTCAATTATAGCTGACTGCTATATTGAGAATAATTCAAAAAATAATCAATTTTACAAAATTGAATGTATCATGATAGTTTATTCGAAGACATTGATGAAGCCTTACCCAATCAAGTGAGCCTTAAACTTATCAACAAAATCATCAAATTTGCATTTAGTTCAAAAGAACCCACTTACACCCATCTAAATTTTGATTGCTAATTGCTATGTAGTGGAATAAGAGCTCATGTTTCATTCTTTACTAAAATATCACACTAATCAAACATGGTATGACGTCATTTATAATCTTTGAGGGCTTAAGTCAAGGTTGTGGGTTCATGATCAGCACCACATTTGGTTAACCAAGTGTGAAGGTTTGGTTTCACGGTTAATTTATGAATGTTGTTTTTGGCTCTTGTAATCATGTTGTTGGTTGGCTTTGGCTCAGGCTCGAGTGGGCTTAAATGGTGTGATAATGTCGGAAATTATTGATGTATTAAAGTTTTGAAATGGTGGTGAAAATTGTGTAATAGTAGGAATCCAAGTAGCATTGGAATCTAATGGAAGACTAGATGGAAGGAACAAAAACATGGAGGAAAAGACAAACTCAACAAATCTAACATGCCAAGATACATATATTTTGAAAGTAGATGGATCAAAACAATATAATAAACATTTTGAGTTAAAAAGTAACAAAGAAAAATACATGATTTGAATCAAGTATCTAATTTAGTGGTTATATATGATCTAAGCCAGATATATCATAAACAATCAAAAATTGAGATTTGAGTAATTAAGAGTTGGAAAAATTTTTTTATGAAGAGAAGAAAAATTCAATGTGCTTATTGGAATTAAATTAATTAGGTAAATTACTATTACAAAAACAGAAGTCCAATAACTTAAAAGTGGAGATGTATTAGAGAGTAATGTTAATCCCATTTCTACAATATAAAGATGCCTAAATTTAAAAAATCCATTGTATTCAAGTATATAAGGTAGTATAAAGAGATAAAAAATATTATTTAATGAAAGAAATTGAGCAAAGATAATACATTCACCATCATTGTCAGAATATAGAATTTGGTAGATAATATATTCATACATGGGTCAAGGTCATGTATGACTCAATCTAAAATTTTTATTTGAAAATTAATTTATGATTATTATACTTGACTCGAGTAATCAAGGTGCAGGTTGGTTGTGGTTGAGCCTCAGGTGGGCTTAGATGGGGTGATGGTGTTGGAATGTATGAAAGTTTATGGGATGGTGGTGAGAATTTGAATTGATAGTAGAATCCAAGTAGCATTGGAATCTAATGAAAGACTAGATGGAAAGAGCAGAGACATGATTGAAGGAAAAGACAAACTCAACAGATCTAACATGCCTAGATACATATATTTTAAAAATAGATGGATCAAAGCAATATAATAAACATTTTGAATTAAAAAATAGCAAAGACAAACACATGATTTGGTTAAGTATCTAATTTAGTAGTTATATATGATCTAAACCAGATATATCATAAACAACCAAAAATTGAGTTTTGAGTACTTAGGGGAGTTGTAAAAGTTTTTTTTGTGGGGAGAAAAAAGATTCAATGTGAGTGTTGACATAAAATTAATTAAGTAAACCACTATTACAAAAACATAAATCCAAAAACTTGAAAGAAGAGATGCATTAGAAAGTAATGCTAATCCAATTTATACAATATAAAGATGTCTACATTTAAAAAAACCGTGGTGTTCAAACATATAAGGTGATGTAAAGAGATAAAAAATATCATTTACTAAAAGAAATTGAGCAAAGATGATATTATCATCATCATTATTAGAATAAAGTATTTAATAGTTTTAGTAAAATATTTATCAACAATGATTTAAAATCAAATAAAATTTTATGCCGAGTCATGCATGATTCATGGATAATCCATGCATGAGCAAGAAATTGAGAGATATTTATAGTTATTTTCATTGAGAAGACAAAGTGAATTACAATGTATTGAAATAAGCAGACTAACTTCCTGAGTCATGCATGCGTCTTAAATAGTTTTCCAATGACTTTTACTAAAGAGTACACAAATTTTCTTTAAATCTTTAAATCTACAACTTATACATTACATTTTGCAAGTATTATAACTCACATGATTTACTTTTTTATTTGCCTATATATAATTGATTTATAGGTCAAATATCACAACACAATTAATTGCTCACTATTTATTACTTTTTATCATTATTATTTCAATATTTTTATAACTAATGATAAATTATTTAAAATTTTTCATTATGAAACATTTATTTTAACAAATTATGTTTTTTTTTATTCTTGAATATATTATTAATTTATTTTATGAGTTATTTTTTTATACAACTCAATTTTAATATCTTTATCTTCAATTGATATAATTTTATAGGATTGAAAAATATCAAAAAAGATTATTCATGAGGCTATGCAGGATAAATTGTATGTTATCACTTTTAAGATTAAATATCACACTAGAAACTTAATTGTTATTGATCATTTATCTATTAATTCTTAACTTAGTCATCTATTTCTACCAAAATTAAGAAATTTGGATCCTTAGGTTAAAAATATCTCTATCCCATATTGTGAGGTTTATTAAAATATACTAGAATATTTTATTCTACCCATCAAAAAAAAATATACTAGACCTTAATTTGCTTTTTCTTGGGAGGTATGTAATACCCTATTAGAGGGATATTTTAACATCAAAATCTTGTGTGCTAGGAAGTTTCCCACTATATCAATGCTACATCATCAAACAATTCAAGTTACATAAGACATATTGAGAGTGATTGAAGAGACACATTATTCTATGTGTTCTAGTAGTCAAAAGAGGGACAAGTCATCTGAATCCATCCAAAGGTTCTCATAAAATTTTTCCTCCATGAACCTAACTGATTCTTTCCAAATAGAGCAACAATACCCTTTTCTAGGTGTTCAAGTATTTTATTTCAGACTCTTAATTATATTTCAGACTCTTGGATATATTATTTCAAAAGCTAGTACACTTATGATTCTTCCCTAGTACACTTATGATTCTTCCCTAGTACTCTTGTGATTCTTCCCTAGTACACTTATGATTCTTCCCTAGTACTCTTGTGATTCTTCCCTAGTACTCTTGTTATTCTTCCCTAGTACTCTTGTGATTCTTCCCTAGTACTCTTGTGATTCTTCCCTAGTACTCTTGTGATTCTTCCCTAGTACTCTAGAGATAAGTCTGAGAGTGAAACTCTTGTAACTTTTTTTTTGTATTTCAAAAAACTATTAATAATGATAATATTTATTATTTCTTTCACATATTTTGTTTATATTTTTTGATTATCATTTAGTCTCTTGTATGTGAGTCGATTTTCTAGATAATGTAATTCTAATTTTATTTTTTTTTATATTAATATTTGATTATATGATTGATAGACATCAAAAAATATTTCATTTGAAATTCAACATAATAAATTATATATCTTTTCTTCTACGATAGAATATCTTACTAGATGTTTTTGTATATATAATTAATTGAATATTTATACATTCTCAACTTGATCACTTATCATTGATCGGACAGAGAATACTATATTATAGTATTAGATGTATCTCTATTTTAAAGTATGAGATATATTAGTTAAAAATGTATACTAGAATTTGTTATCCTACTTGCTAGACCAGGATAAATATTAACATATTCAATCTGATCCACATTATGATTAAACTCATGAGGTTATTATATATACCAACAAATATAAATCATATTGACTATAAAAAAAGTTAATTTTTTCAAAATAAAAAATATCTCTCAAATCTAGACTGCTTGATGTCCACAAGTATATTCAAGTTCCAGCCCATGATCAAAAAAAGACAAAGAGCTGACTACCCAAAAGACAATGCCTCCAAAAAAATATAATATCCTATAGCTTATCTCTTTTTTATGAAAACTGATATCCAACAAGAATCTAAAAAGAAAGATAGTCAGATGAACATGTGATCATTAAAAGAGAAACAAACACCTAAAATTTTTTCACATACTTAAGTATGCAAAGAAATATATATATGTGAAAATATAATGGAGAATCTATGAAATAATTAATAATATTAATTTTATAAGTTATATCTAATCTGATAATAATTAGATCTACTAATCTTAACTTTTCTAAGAACTAAAATTAATATTTATTTTAATGATATAAGCCAAACAAAACAAAAATTTAAATAATAAAAACAATTGAATAAAAAAGTAATTTTTTATAAAATATAACTTTGAGAATATATAACTAAAAATTCATACCAAATATAGCATAAATAAAATCAATCTATATTTAAGTTCAAATTAACAAAGTTATTTTATCTTTTATACAATAAGTTGTAGAAATTAAAAAACTAAATAAAAATATTATAATTTTTATCTTTAATATTACTTTTTCTTATTATTATTATGGTAGGTTTTACTTTTTTTTTTGTTTTATTTTATTTTATTTTATGTTTTTGATGAGAATAGCTAATCTATGCAATGCCTCAAATATTTTCTCTTTATATAAAGTCATTAGATATATTCTATTTTTTATTTGAGTGTTAATTACATTATTCATAATGTGTGTATATAGTACAATAAACAAAATAATAATAACTCACATATAACAAGCAAATCCAATTAGGAAAACCCAAATGTTGGGTGCTTCCATCAACTAAGATGAAAATCATACCCATTGAGCAAGACCTACACTTTAGTATGGAATTTGAGAAATGTTACTATTTCGACAACCATAAACTTGAAAATCAAAAAACATATATCTGATGAGTCTCGAACCTGAGACAAACCACCATTGAATAAATGTGCTTATCATCGCATTAAGACATGTCCACCAACAAATACAAACAAAACAAGAATTTTCTAAGTGATCAAATATCGCATACTATTCTCATAAAAATACCTTTACCATAATAGGTAGCATTGGTGTTCCCATCAATATAACGTAGAAAAGAATGACATAAAATAAAGCTAAAAAAATCATAACATCACTCATTAAGTTGATACATACAAGTCAAGAACATCAAACTTGAATACAAAAAAATTAAGCTGAGTCATCTAAGGATTTAGTGAAGATATTCACTTACTACTCTATTGTCTGAATATATACTATAACCATGGTACTATCATGGATCTTATTCATGAAAAATAAATGATTAACCTCAATGAGATTTGTGATGAAATAATATATGATTGATAAATTAGCTTGAGATTATAATCATATTTTTCATTAATACTCTGAAATACTTCTATCAAATAAAAGTGTCTTAGCCATATCAATTAAATACTTATTTATTCTTTCTACAACATCATGATATGAGAGTGTGTTAGCATAAAATGACTGATATATAATTACATGATCAATATAATAAATACTAAAGTTATCTAATATATACCCAAAACCATTGTCATTAATGATGAATTTTTTTTATATTTATTTAATTCTTTATCCTTTTATGCATTGATTAAACAAAAATAGAAAATTTATGATATCAAATAAAAAATAAATATCCACGTTAAATATGCACAATCATCAATATATAATAAAATATATTAATTCATCAACTCTCAAACATACTAGAATTCTAATATGTCCAAGTGTAGTATAAGAAACAAGTTTTTACTTTTACAAGTCTAACATGTATGATATGAATCTTAGTGTGATTTCTTAAATTACAAATCATATAATCTAGCTTAGAGATATCTCAAATAGTAAAATTCAAAATTCAACACAAAACTCCCACTTTAGTACGAGACATGAGAAAATTAATATTTTGGCAGTCTTATCCCAAAAAATCAGAGAGATAATATTTTATAATTTTTGAACCCATGAGATACTATCCTTGATGAAGATACCTTCAAACCAAAGTATGATCTAATTCTACATGGTTAGATTAATAAACTAAATTAAGAAAGAACAAGTAATTGCTTAATAACATTCAAATACCTAGTAAGATATCTAACAATAATAATAAAAACATATAGTTGATAAACGTAAGTGAGACAAAATTAGAAAAAAAAGTAATATCAATGTTAAAAAAAAAATAAACAAGACGCACCTTGGTTACACCACAAGGCGAGGCGTGCACAAAATCCCTCAAGGCGAGGCGCACAGAAAATGCCTCAAGACACATGAAAACAAGTGACGCACTTGATAGGTGTACGCCTTCTTTTGTGAGACGTTTCGAAGCACGTTTAAAATGCACCTTTCACACCTCGAAGAAGAAGATGTACGCTTATGGGGATATGCAAAAAAATAATAAAAAAATTTCCATAAACCTTAAATAGTGCCAATTGATTTTTCGGCGCTGCTCAAAAATTTTGACATCGAAGCTGACTTTGAATCCAATGCCAACGCTACTCCGCTCGACGGAGCTCAATGGAGCTCAAGGGAGCTCAAGGGAGCTCAAGGAAGCTCAAGGTAGCTCAATGGAGCTCGATGGAGCTCACATGGAGCTCCGTCGAGCTCCACGATGGAGCTCGTGTAGCTCGATAGAGCTCCTTAAGTTCCACGATGGAGCTTGCTGGAGCTCCACAAGCTCCACCGTTAAGCAGAGAAAAGGGGTGAAAAAGAGGGGCGAGAGAGAGAGGTGAGGGAGAGGAGTGAGGGCAAGGGCAAGGGCAAATGCAAATTAAAATTATGCCTTAGTACCTCGAGACTTACGCATCACCTCATGAACACAAAAATACTTCACCTTACGTTTTTACCTTTTAAAACTTTGATAATATCAATTATCTTCATACTTAGACAACTCACTTGTAGAATACTACTAAGGCACTTAGGAATAAAAATTTACATGAAAAAAGAGTAGCAAGAAGAATGTTGTCATAATTAAAAATCTTAAATAATTTATCACTAACTATCATAAGATTTAGAAAACTATTGTGATTTATGTTGTGTTTACAATTTTAGTGTTTTATATATTTTTTTGCTTAGTCTATATTTTTAATGGGAGTACTCAACCTATAGATTGTCCTCATTATTTGTATCCATTATATAATAATAGCATATGCTTATATAGAAAATAAGAGGAGAAAATTATTTAAAGTAATTTAATCACATCCAAGATAACTCAAACCTCCTAATGTAAGAAAATTCAAGTTGAGATAATAAAAAGAAATAACTTGGGGGAAGTAATATAGTATTGAGTTTTTAGTTTATTTTTTATTATCTGGGAGCACCCGACTTATGAGTTGCCTCAAATCACACATATAGGATTATGTGTTTTCAAAAATTTAACTTTTCACTCTCTTCGACTCGTGAGATATTTTTCTTTGTCTTGTGTTCCTTCCTCTCTTCCTTCTCCCATCTCCTTGCCAAAGCAACCCAAAAAGAAAATTATTATTTTTCAATTTTTTAATAAATTTATCAATTTTTTTATTATTCTGTAAAAATTTTTTTTTTAAAAAAAATTATGATCTATCTTGAAAAAAATATATTCATGTATATCTCGAGAAAAAATTAATAAAAATGATCGCATACCTAAATCATTTTCTGATCACATTTCTATAATATCTCTATACGTCTAAGTGAATCCCTATTCAAGCCAAATTGACATGAAAGATACAAATCTCTAATAAACTTTTATAACTGATATGTTTGATACTCTAAGGTCAAAATATCCTTATGACTAAGGTAAAATATTTTTAAATTAATCAAAAATGAATAACTAAGCTAAGAACACAGGTAAATGATCAAATTCACTCAAAAAAAAAATATAAAAATAAGGTCAAAGTTAACTAATCTGAAACGATAACTCACACAGAACAAGCTAATAGAACAAATAAAATAAAGAAAATTTTAATAAGTAAAAAAAATTCGTAGCTGGATATTATCATAACCAACGACTTTCTAATATTAACTATTAGCTATCATAATATATTTAGAATAAAAAAAATATAATAAATAAGAGTATTAGCTCCTATATTGATAATATAAGAGTATGAAGTGAGAGTTTAATAAAATAACCCTGATACTTAAAAGGATGAAATAATATGTTATTACATTTGAAAGAAATTATTTATATTTATATCTAATAAATATCATAATAAAAAAACTCAATCATGACCTGTGAATAACTCTAGTAGTCAACTTGTATCTCTTCGTTATGAGTAAAGCTTTCAGTTTCCTCTCTAGATATAAATAATATAATATCCAACAGATATTCGTTGTGACCCAACTTCTTGTAATGAGTATACTGAATTACTGTACTCCTCCTTCTATCTCTTATGATAATATCTTTCTATACTATGCCACAACATTATAGTTCCTTTATACAAAATATAAAATTATACTAAATTAGGTTTTTTTTAATCACTAATTTTTATATTTAATAATTTTGTCAAAAACCTAATTAGGGTTTCTGACCAAATTATAACATGTCAACACTACATGCAATAAAGGTTACTGCCCAAAAAACTTTTGTGTACCACCATTGCGTGCCTACTACAACTCCTCAATCACACAAACCTGTTGCCACCAACCTCGTGCACCTTTGTTACCACCACCATGCATGTCTACACTTACCACCACGCATGTCTACAGTTACCACCACGCATGTCTACAGTTACCACCACGCATGTCTACGATAACCACAATGCTCGTCAGGCGCCAGCTGTTACTATTCTAGGGAAAAATACATTTTTTTTTTCTAAAACAACTCTGATACCATATTAAAAAAAACAATGCTAAAAACATAAATACAATAACATTCAGATAAAATTTATACAATAAATATTTTAAATAATAAGCAAGAATAGTTGGAGCAATCCAAATATTAGATATTCTCATCAAAAATATAAAAAACAAAAAATAATAAGAAAATTTCAACATACAAAAAAAAACAATTAGATATAAATTGATTTGGGTGTACATGATCTTCATGTCTGTAAATTTTAGATATGTTCGAATAGAATTAAGATTTAGTGTAAAGTATTAGAAAAGAAAGAGATACTAGCAAAAAGCTAATATCTTTTTTTTTTTTAAGTGTTTCAAAATATTATATATATATATATAATACTGTATATATAATTTGTTTTGATAATCTGTTAGTATAATCAAATATTACTATTTAAATAATTTCATATAAGTGTAAGAATTGAAATATTAAGAGGTCAGGGATATAGCAGTAGAATAATAATGGAGGTCCTAGTGTCAGGTAAGTGGGCTGAAATTTTTGGAGTAAAGTCTGATCCGTCTGATAATCCGAAACGCTCCGGCTAATTGAATCGAGAAAGTTTTAATATAAATATTTTTGTATTTTATTTTTTGGGTTACTGTTTTCGTGATCTGGAACTATTCATCTTCTCTCTTCTCCCTCTCTCTGCGCGATTTATTGCAACTGTTTCTGCACTCACATACTATAAGAATTCTGAATATTTTGATTTAATCTGTAACGTATAAGTATTTTCTGGTAGATGTAGCTAGTCGTACTGAGCAACTAGTGAACCACGTTATTTCTAATTTTCTGTTTTTGTTTTTTTAATTCTACCGTGGTTGGATTGTGAATTAGATATATATATCTTTTGTTGTTCTTTCTTCTTCTATATCGTAAAATCACAACTGTGTAGTTACAATTGCGCAACAAATGGTATCAGAGTGGGTTTCAGAGTTTTTCGAGCAACTGTGCCATTGGTTTTTTGAGATTTTCTGTACTAACGACATTCTATTGCGCAACATCACGATCGAAAAATTCAATGACAGAAATGGATTTAGTATGTGGCAGATCAAAATGCGGGCACATTTGAAGAATTTTGATATTTGGAATCATCTGATTCAAAACTTCGGTTCTCACATTGCTACTGCTCTTGGAATAACAGAGGGTGAGACTTGGAGAAGTGAAGAGAAAGTACACTCTACCATTCTGTTAAGCTTGTCGGATGAAGTCATTGCTGAGGTAGCAGATGAGAAATCTGCTGCAGGACTCTCAAGCTTGAGTTATTGTATATGACTAAATCACTGACGAACAAGCATCTGTTGAAGAGAATATTGTTTACACTAAAGATGCAAGAGGGAATCTCTTTAAAAAAATATCTAGATTATTTAAACAGCATTCTCATGGACCTTAAACGTGTGGATGCTAAGGTGAAAGATGAAGATGCTACACTTCGACTCTTAGTCTCTCTTCCTCCTTCCTATGAGAATTTTGTCGAATCTCTCATTGTGAAAAAAGAGAAAATTACATTAAAGGATGCTCGGGCTGCCCTACACTCCAGAGAGATGAGATAGAAGACTGCGATTGAACGATTTGAACAACATCCTGCTGGATTGGTGATGATAAACAGGATGCCACAACCTGTTCCATTCAAAAAGAAGAAAAATAAGCTTCAGAAGAGATCAAAGGAAGGTGACACATGTCACTACTGTAAACAGAAAGAGTATTGAAAAACTGAATGCCCAAAGAAGAGAACAAGACTAGAATAGCAAGGTTAGCCTAATCCCCCACTTGCTGCTGCTGTGACCTTTGATGATATGGATGATGGAGAAGACCTTATGCTAGTAACTTCCACACCGATCGCAAGATCAGATTCTTGGATCCTTTATACTGGAGCTTTCTTTCATATAAGTACTAACATGGAGTGGTTTAACAAATATGATATGAAAGAAGCTGATCATGCTGTGGTGGGAAATAGCCAATCATGTAAGGTAGTTAGAATTGGCACAGTCACACTAAGAACTTGGGGAGGATCGAATGGTCTCACTTTCAAAAGTGAGATATGTCTCTGAGATAATGAATCATATTTCTCTTGGTATTTTGGATGATCAGGGATATTCATTCAGTGGTAGAGAGAGAACACTAAATGTTCACCATGAAGATGATCTTGTACTGAAAGGGCAGAAGAGTAAAATGCTATACACACAGATAGGTTCCACAGTGATAGGGGCTATTGCTGTTACATCTGGAGAGCTATTATCTGAAGACAAAGTTGAACTTACTAGAACGTGACATATGCGACTTTTACATATGAGAGATAAATGTATGAAAATTCTCTTTGATCTTAATCTTCTTGTTGGTTATAGAGTCAGTAAATTAAATTTTTGTGATCATTGTATTTTTGGTAAGAAACATAGAACTAAGTTCGGTAAGACCATACACTGTACAAACAGTATTTTTAATTATATCCATGCTGACTGTTGGAGCCTTTTTAGAGTCACATCTCTTTGAAATGCTCGATTTTGTTAATGTTTAGTTGATGATTACTCCAAGATATTCTGGGTATTCATGATGAAACATAAATCTGAGACTTTTATATAATTTAAGTAGTGAGTTAGCTTAATGAAAAATCAAATATAAAATAAGGTTAAACTATTACGAACAGATAATAGTCTCGAATTTTGTTCGTCTGAATTTGAGAAATTTTGTAAGGATAAAGGTATAGCCAAACACAAAATGATTAGAGATACTCCTCAGCAGAATAACATTACTAAAAGAATAAACCAAACTCTTCTTAAGAAAACTAGATATATGCTCTCTTAATCAGGCTTAGATAAAAATTTTGGGCTGAAGCTGCTAATACAACATGCCATTTGATAAACGAATCACCACATAGTAGAATTAATTTTAAAATTCAACTTGAGGTGTGAACTGATAAACCTACAGATTATTCTAATTTGAAAGTGTTAGGGTGTGTTGACTACTATCATGTAAATGATAGTAAGCTTGAACCATGAGCAAGAAAAAGAATATTTGTAGAATATGGTAATAGAGCCAAGGGATTCCGTATCTGGTCATCATCTAAAAAGAGTGATTCTTTCTAGGAGTATCACCTTTGATGAAAATGTCATCTTAAGACAAGTACATTTTCCTATCCAGTTACCTGATGTTCCTCATGCTGAACTTAAGGTAGAATTAAAATCTAAATCTGTAGCTCCATGAAGGATACCTGTTGTTTCTAGACAAACAATAGTTAATCATGAAAATGTTGTTAAGCCTATTACTGAACACGATCCTGAACCTACACCTGAAGAGTCTATTTACTATTGCATTGCAATGTATAGACAAAGGAGGGTGAATGTATGTCCTCATTTGAAATTCAATTTTGATGAATTTGTAGGGTTTGCCCTACAAATTGCCGAAAAGATTGATATTCCTGAACTATCCTCTTTCAGGAATGCTGTTAGATGTCCTGAATTTGAGTCATGATTAATTACCATGAATGAAGAGATTGAATCTCTTCATAAGAATAATACTTGACTTATTATACCTAAACCTAAAGGGAGAAAAATAGTTTCTTACAAATAAATTTTCAAGAATAAAAATAATGCCACTATCGCTGGTGGTGTAAAGATTAAAGCATGTCTAGTTACAAGAGAATTCAGTCAAAAAGAGGGTGTCGATTATAATGAGATATTCTCTCTTGTAGTTAGATATACCTCAATCAGGGTGCTTCTAGCATTAGTGACACATCAAGATGATGAAATTGAACAACTAGATGTTAAAACTATATTTCTTCATGAAAAACTGGATAAAAAAATTTATATGAGCCAACCTAAAGATTTTGAGGTATCAGGTAAGGAAACTCATGTGTGCAAACTTCTGAAGTTTTTTTATGGACTTAAGCAGTCTCCCCGTCAGTGGTACAAGATATTTGATTGTTTCATTACTAGTCATGGATACAATAGGTGTGACCATAACTGTTGTGTTTATTTCAAAAGGCACAAGAATGAGTCATATATCTACTTGTTATTGTATATAAATGATATGCTTATTACTGCCAGAAATAAATCTAATATTTAAGAACTGAAAAATCTCCCCAATTCTGAATTTGATATGAAAGATCTTGGAGGAGCAAAACAAATTTTGGGTATGAAAATATTCAGAGATAGAATTAAAATATAGTTGTTTCTTTCACAGAAATAATATATTCAGAAACTTCTATTTAGATTTGGAATAACTTCTATTAAGCATAAATCCACACCATTTGCTTCTAACCTTCATCTAATATTAGAATGTTATCCCCAATCTAAATCTGACAAGAAATAAAAATATAAGACTCCTTATTCTAGTGCTGTCGGGAGCCTCACGTATCTTATAGTGTGCACACGATCGAATATTACTCATGTAGTAAGTATAGTGAGTAGGATTATGATAAACATTGGTCAAGAATACTAGAAAGTTGTTAAAAGGATAATTAGGTCCCTCAAAGAAACTTATGATATTGGTCTGATATTTAGTAATGAATCTGAACTCATACCGGCAGGATATTCTGATTCTGACTATGCATGAGATATTGACAGTAACCGGTATATGTCTGGTTATGTTTTCAAAGTATATAGTTCTGTAGTTAGCTGGAAAGCCACACTACAATCTTCTGTAACTTTATCTTCTGCTGAAACAGAGTATATGATTCTGATTGAAGCTGTGAAGGAAATAATATGATCGAAAGATTTTCTCATGGACATTGGTCTTTAAGAAGAGGTTGCAATAATTTTTTGTGACAACCTTAGTACTATCTATTTAGCAAAAGACCAAGTGTACCATGAGAGGACAAAACACATTAATGTGTGATATCATTTCTTTTGATTTGAGAAGATGACATAAGTAAAGAAGATTACAACTTCTAATAATCCAGCTGACATGTTTACCAAACCTATTACTCTGAATAAGCTAAGACATTATCTTGACTTAATGAACTTATCAAATCAGATGTAATCTTTTTGGATTAATTGTTTATAGAGAATGTCTCTCTATCTGTATGCAAAATAAATTAAGATGGAGATAACTGTATATATAATTTGTTTTGATAATTTATTTGCATAACCAAATATTTTTATTTTAATATTTTCATGTAAGTACAAGAAAAGAATATAAAGAGACAAGGGATACTATAGTAGCACAATAACGGAAGTTCAAGTGTTCGGTCAACAAGCCGAAATTTTTGGAGCAGAGCCTAACCCGTTTGATGATCCGACCCGCTCCGATTAATTGAACAGAGAAAGTTATAATATAAATATTTTGTATTTATTTTTAGAGTTACTATTTTCGTGATTTGGAACTATTCATCTTTTTTCTCTCTCTCCCTCTCCATCTCTCTGCGCGATTTATCGTGACTGTTTCTGTGCTGCACATACAGTAAAAATTTTGAATATTTTGGTTTAATCTATAACACATAATCATTTTCTGGTGGATGTAACTAATCACACTAAGCGACTAGTGAACCATATTATTTCTGATTTTCTGTTACCATTTTTTTTGATTATACTGTGGTTGGATTGTGGATTAGATATATATATCATTTGTTATTTTGTTGTTCTTTCTTCTTCTGTATCGTAAAATCACAACTGTGGAAGCACAATTGCGCAATATATATATATATATATAGATAATTTGGGGCATCCCAGAAACTAGATACTCTCAAACAATAAAATATCAAATTAAATAATTAAAAATAAATTACCATACAACAAAATCAAATGAATTCCTATTCAGACCAGACTGAAGGGTAGGATGAGAAGTGATGATATATTTTTTAATTAACACTCCTTACAATATAAGTTAAAATAACCTTAAGACTAAGATACTATATCCTTAATTTGATTAGTTTCATATGACCAAATTATGAATATACAAGTAAAGTCTCCAATATCTAGAACGCATCCAAATTCATAGAAGAAAATCTTATCGTAGACAAAAAAAATTTAAACCACCAAGCAGAATTCTACATTGAATGTCTCTAAATCTTTTAATTATGCAAACAAATATTAACAGACAAAAAAAATAAAAATAAAATTAAATTACCAAAAAAGATAACTCACTAAAAATAAATTGATGAGACAATTAAAAATAATTATAATATAATAAATAAAAAAAAACCAACCTAATACTATTATATCTAATGATTTTAGTGGGCTTATTATTTACTAAAATAATATTCTCAAAACAAGAATAATGTAAGTGAATAAATAATAATAATTACCTATGAAGAAAGTAATGAATTCTATAACAACTCAAAAGTTTGAAAAGTATGCGAGATAAAACTAATAATGTCTGAATAAAAAAAATACTCCTCTCTACTATTAGCTTAGAAATAAATCTTGTATAATTTTATCTAGTACATATTATGATAGATGAAATTTATGAGGACTCCAAAACATCTATAGAAATCAGCACGTATCTCTCATTATTGTGTAAAAATCTCTCTTTTTTAATAATAATACTCAATAATTATCCCTTATATAACTTATTCTCTTGTAATGACTATATTAGACTGAAAATTTGTTGTCTCTATCTCTAATGCGACAATACTTTTTCATACTTACACAATCAATCAAAAAAATATCAAATTAGGATTTCCCAAACCTTAATTTCTATCAAAATTGGCTGCTTACGAATTAAAATTTTGTGCCCAGGCTAGGATTTTACAAAATACACTATTTTTTTGTAAAAAATTAGTTGTCCCACAATTAGGATTTCTGTCTAACTCTGCTGCCCAAAGATTAGCATTTAGCCAAAAAAATTGGTCGCCCCAAATTAGTGTTTCTGCCTGAAAAGTTACATGATTTACACTAAAATTGAGTATGAATCACCACAATCCTTGAGCATTTCTAAAACACAATATCAACACTGTGAGCCTCAATGCTCTGTTGCACACATCGGTACAATGCACAGTGCACACACAATTACAATGAATTACACCCACGCACGAACCCAAGGATTTACGTTCCTTGTAGAATTGCATTGATACCATGTTAAAATATAAAACTCAATAACATCAATAATAAATATTATACAAACAAAACTTTAATATAACATATAAATCTTATTGGAGCAACTCACAAGTCAGTTACTCTCATCAACATATTAAAAAAAATGTATAACAATAAAACTGAAAACTACAATACAAAAAATAAAAAATAAAAAATTATCGATAAAAAAGAAAATAGGGCAAAATATCAATAGTAATATTAATTGTAAATGTCATGATTATTTATTGTTTCTGCACATAGAAAGTACATCAAATCTTTAAAAATAGCTTACTTGTAGAGAAGGAACTTTGCTAGAGGGCTCAAACTAGTATTTGAACTATGTTGCTTTTTTATTTCAACTCCTGTTTTTGCATTTTTATTTCCTTCGGCAGCCATCTTGCTCTCTGAGAAAAGGCAAGTAGCTAGCTCTTGAAGAACTTTTATTTCAGATTCTTTTGAACTGTACAAATGCTTGTAGTTCAGTCATAATATTCTCCAGCAAAAAAGATTAACAATTAAAAAAGCTTAAGGTTCTTTGATGAAATTCAACAGAAACTATCAAAAAACCTGGCCAACTGCTTGAGCAAGTTTGTGACTAAGACATCACATGATCCAGTTTTCCAGCGCTCCATGTTTATCAAGGAGTTTTTGACGGCAAGCACAGCTGAATCTTCTGAATCATTGCGAACCACCTTAGTCATGCACAAGATCATCTACATTAGCTGGGTGAACATCATATTAGGCATAGCATATTGCAAATTGAAACAGAAGTAGTCCACAAGTTAGAAATAAAGAACATTTCTACATAGCAATCTGTTGCAGTTCACAACTTAAAGTTTTTTCTTTTCTTTTTTTTTTTTTTTTACTTTTTTTTTATGTTTTGTAGGATGAGCCAACCTGTGGGCTGTCCCAAACAGTTTTCCCATAACATAAGGGTTTTCAATATATATTACGATTCATTTAGTTGATGAGTTTTATTACTTGTGTGGTCTTGTACTTTACATAGTATCAAAGTGAATATCCTAGGGAAAAAACAAATCCTAGAGCTCTTTACATTTAAGGATTACAAACCCTAGAGAGAGGAGAAAGATATGTACTATATAAGCACAATGCACATACGTGTGTGTTATAGTGGACGCATGGGTTGAAGGAAAAAAAAGAAAGGAAGGTACACGTTAGTGTGCATCACCCGTATTAGTCATCGACTCCTCGTACACCCACCATGTGTAATGGTGTCAATGCCCACTACATCGACGCCGAGTTTAGGTGATAGAAAGTGTTTCCAACTTGGTTGTGGCAGGAACCACTAAATGATGACGACAAAACTACCAAACCCAAAAAATTAGGGTTTGATTTTATTCTTACTAGGTTTCAGAGGATCTAGAACCCTAATTTAGTGGACAAATTATGTGGCCAGAACTCTGGTGACGGCAGACACTGGTGGTTGGAAGTGCAGAGACAGAGGTGTCGAGTGATATCAGTTTCTATTTAGTAGTAGGTGCCAAAACCCAAGCCTGTTTTTCCAGGAATTTCAGTATAGGTTTCAGTTTCCCATAAACCTCTTTGCTCGTTTTTTTTTTCAACAATAAAATTTAGTTGACCTGAAATCCTAGTTTTTGTGGGGTGATTATTTATGAATTAGGTGATTGTGGAGGAAATTAAAAATGGAAGCCTGAAAACCTGCTAGACAACCTGACACAAAAAACACCCAATGATAATTCAAAGGAGAAATGACTACATGTAGATTATTGACTTAAGATGATGAGATCTTCGAGTTAGAGTTGACTTCAACCTTTTTATATTATACTACAAACAATTATCTATAAAAGTTTTTTGTTGTCTTTATAAACATTTTAAACATCAAAAACATATGATATGGTTGTTTAGCTTCTTTAACTGAGACTAGAAAGCAACTAGTCTAAACAGGTTACCACATACTATTTACAATTTACCTACTAGACTTGTAGTTCTTAGAGGAGTTTCTAACAAAAATTAAGAATATAGAGAGAACGAGATGGATAGTGAGATTGTTAGACATGATTTTTCTATACTCACTACCATATGACTTTTTAGTATTTCACAACTAAATTTTGGATGACAACAAGTTTCCTATCATATCAAAGTTACACCACTAAGCAGTTTAATTTATATGAGAAAAATCAAGAGGCATTGAAAAGGTTTCTCATATTGTAGATGTTGGTAGTCAAGAAAGAATTAATTATAGTACAGATAGAAGCAAGAGAGGCTCAATTCAAAATATACATTATAAAAAGATGAGTCACCTTAGATAATTGTTGGATGTCATTTTCATAAATGAGATTGAGAGCACTATGTATATTTGATGTAGATAAGATGACTATCGAATATATAATTTGAACTTATTTTAACATAGTACAAATTCAAAATATTAGTGATATCGATGAAAAATCGATACAATACAAATATTGTAAGAAAATATTTAACCTATATAATTGCATGTGCTACTAGGTAAAGACATGCCAAATAGTGTACCAAAAATATGATACATTAGATACAAGACAAACCCAATTGAGCAGTACGATCTTTGAGATTGGATCAAGTTCAACTTTTATGTTGAGCTCCTTCATATACCATAATAAGTCAGGGAGTAAAGACATAACCTAATTGATTACCATGATAAGTCTTCCGATTAGATCGGATAATCCAAGGATAGTCAGTATCATACATATCTATTTGCAGCCTGTATATCATAGGATTCCTATATCCATATCTAGGAAAAACATACTAAAATATTATAGATAAAAAAAAAAAATAATAACTAATGAATTTAAAAAATATAATAACTTGGTATCCATGACGTGTGATACATGGGCTAGTCACGAAGATGCATCTTATACATGTCTCACTGCCCACTATGCAGATTCAAAATGGAGACTAAATAAAAAAATTTTAAGATTTTTAGAAATTCTCAATCCTCAAAATGGCGATGCCATATCATGATAAAAATTTTTAGAGAATATAATATTCAAAATAAAATATATAATATCATATTTGATAACACATCTAATAATAGAATAGTTATTAATATATTCGTTATGACCATTATAACTATTAAGAGAGATATTCAGAGTTAAATTTATGTGTTACATCATTAACCTCATAGTACAGGTAGGGATAAAAGATGTTTTCTCATACTTTAGAAAAAATACATAACTCACTAAAGTACCTTCAAAAAGCCTAGTAGACAATATAAGTTTAGTAATCTTTGTTTGTTTGCATTTCTAAAGAATAAAAAATTTTAAACTGATGTGAGACACCGTTGGAATTACATATAGCTGATATTAAAGTCATGTGTTGAATACGAATATGTGATATTCAACTACATTAATAATAAACGTGATAAACTTATTATTGCCGATATTGACTGAGAAACAAGAATTTTATTTATAAAATACCTGAAAATTTTTTATGACACAATAAAGATAAATTTATTAGTTTATAGTCTCACAGCTTGCATTGTACCCAGGAACATATGCAATATTAGTAGCATATTTAGGAAGTTTAGAAATGACCTGATATTTAGTAATCTAGCTTTTAAGATAAAAACCAAGTATATAAAGTACTAATCTAGTATTTTATCTTTTTATTATTTGGCTGCCTGCATGGACCTTAGGGTTAAGATAAAAGGAGTAGAAGATATTTTGACATACATATCCTCTAGCATGAACTAAGATCACCATCCTAAAGGGTTCATTCACGAGAAGTTAATTGAGTTTTTTACTTACTATGACACTAGGTATAGTAGTTGTAGTCATGCTTCGAGTATGGACATAAATATTTTATTCAAAAATAATGATTTCTCTATTCAGCTAACGCGAGAAAAAAGATAAGGTGGATCATCAAATATGAACGAGTTGTCTCAGTACTTAGATATTGATTACTACTCAATACTATTATATAAGAATAATAAGAATCTTAATATTTTAGAATGGTAAGAATCATGAGTCTACTTTTTCTGTTTTGGTATCACATGTTATTTAAGTTGACACGAAATCTACTAACTCTTCTAGTGTCAAGCATAGCATCAAAGTCTGTTTTTTCTGTTGCAGTCAACGTGATTTCAAATAGGAGATCAAGACTGCAATTAAATATCATTGAGACACTATCATACATAAAGAATTGAGAAAATTCGAGATTAGGTATTCATGATCAAGATTATGCTAGAACAAGAGCAGAGAAATTACTAGCCCGCGTCAGGCTGGATTCATGTAGAGCCATGCAATCCATGTTAGTTTTGGTTTAGTTTTCCAGCTTAGCGCCTTAGCCAATGACCTAGCATAGCTAGGTCAAATGAGGCTAGGACTTCAAGTTCTAGTCAGAGACCAACTTGCATAGTCGCACTTATGACTCGACTCACTGTCTAGCTCTTGATCTCAAAATTGTGGATTAATTAATTAAAATTTATTTTACAAAATTCAAATTTAAAATTAATATATATGAATTGTGAGTGCAACATTACATACTAATATTTATTAAGTTCACATAAATGATAAATCATAAAAAATATTAAAAAAAATTATATCAATTATTTATTCGTTATTGAATCCAAAAATAGATAAAATAACACAGTCATAAGTATAACTCACAAATTATAATATAAAATAATAATAAACAAACTCAATAATAAAAATAATAATAAAACAAGCTCAACTGTCTTAATAGTTCAATCTCAATGCCAACCCATATGAGTATGCAACTGATCATCATCACATAAACATCTGATGGCATCACTAGTGGTGAGCTCAACATCCTCAAAGTTCTACGAGTTAACTACCAGCAACTCATCCTCTCTTATTCCAGCACAATCTAAATCACGAATGTCCAACCTTAAATCCTCTCAATCCTTCATGTCTACTAGTGTCTCAATAAGAATTGACCACATTCTCGATCTCCTATCCAAAATCACATTGACTGCAACCTATGTTGCACGGATACGCCTAGGAACTGCCGTGTCCACGTGTCGGACACGTGGACACGGGTCGGATATGTGTCTGATACGCCATGTGACGTATCGGATATGCGTCAGAGACATATCTGACGCGTTATTCGGAAATAATCATCGTTAACAACAGACGCGTCGTTTACCAACTGATGCATTTTTACGATTCTAACGCGTCAGAAATATACTATATATTAACTATTACTACTACATCTCCAACAAATTGAGGAGCACACCACCGACAGTGAGTTGCCAACAAGCCGATTGCGAGAAATAGTTGCCAATTGTCATTGCGTCAAACGGGAAGGAGAGGAGCACACCGGTGAGGCGCTGATAATACCTAAGGTAACCTAATTCTATAAAGGGAAGGAGGGTTTTGGAATCTGTATCGGGAGGAGGGAGAGTTCGAAAATCGAAACTGTAAAAGGAGGGTGGTGGGGGGGGGGGAGGTGTTAGACGGTTTAATTTTTTTTTACATTATTTTAAAATATAGAATTTTAAATTATTTTAAAATAGAGAATTTTAAATTATTTTAAAATACCTAATATTTATAATTAATAATTTTTATTTTTAATTTTATTTTTTTTATCATGACGTATCCAAGTCGTATCCGTATCCTAGTTTTTTAGAATTTGCCGTGTCCCCGTATCCTGCCGTGTCGTATCTCCGTGTCCGTATCCGTGTCCGTGCAACATAGACTGCAACAGAAAAAATAGACTTCGATATTACACTCAACACCAGAGGAGTCAGTAAATTTCATGTTATTTTAGACAATACGAGATAGGAAAACTCATATGATTTTCACTATTATAAAATATTAAAGTTCTTGTTATAATTATGTGATATGATTAAATAGTAATCATTATATAAGTACCAAGACAACTATTTGCTATTTGATGATTCACCTCATCATTTTTTTCTCACTAACTGAATTGAGAAATCATTATCTCTAATATAGTATCCAAGTCCATACTCGAAGCCTGACTACAATTACAACTATACCTAGTGTAATAGTGTATAAATAACTCAGTCAACTTTTTATGAATGAACCTTTTAGGTTGGTATTCCTGGTTCTTGCACGAGGATATATATGTCAAATTTTCTATACCCCTTTGACCTTAACCCTATGATCAATAGAGACAATTAAACAATAAAGAGATGAAATGGTAAACCAATACTTTAAATATTTAGTTTTAATCTCAAAAATCATATCACTAAATATCGAATAATTTCTAAGCTTCCTAAACATACGACTAATATTACAATTGCATGAGTGTAATAGAAGTATAAATATAAACTAACGAATACATGTTGATTGTGTCATAACAAATCTTTAAGAATTTTATAAATAAAATTCATGTATTTTAAGCAGTGTCGTCAATAATAAGTTCGTCACTCTTACTATTTATGTATTCAAATATCAAGTATTCATATCCAACACATGACTCCAACATTAGATAAGTGTAATTTCAAGGATTTCTTATATCCATTTAAAATTTTTTCTTCTTTAGATCCACAGACAAACATAGACTACCAAACTCCAATTATCTGCTAGGCGTTTGAAGATATTTTAGTAAGTTATTTATTTTTTTCTAAAATAAGAGAAAAACAAACTTCATTCTCACTTGTATTATGAGGTTAATGGCTTGACACATGCATCTAATGTAAAAAATCAATCTAAATAACTAATCTCAAATGATACTAACAAACATGTTAATAACCTAGGAAACATGGATACGGCAATGTACAGCCGTGTCCACGTGTCCGACGCGTGGACACGTGGACACGGTACGGAGACACATCGGATACGTGTCCGATACGCCACGTGGCGTATCGGACAGAAGCGTCAGAGATGTATCCGATGCATTGTTACGAAACCGACGTGTTTTTTACGATTCTGACACGGCCAAAATACACCACCGACAGCTTTGAGTGGCCGACGAAGCCAATTGTGGGAATTTTGAAGTTTCGAAATAGTACCTAAGATAACCTAATTTGATAAGCAATAACGAGGAGAGGGGGGAAGGGCGGGAGGGGGGGGGGGGGGGGGGGGGGGGGGGGGGGGGGAGGGGGGGGGGGAGGGGGGGGGGGGGGGTGGGGTTGGAAGCTGTAATGAAAGGGGGGGGGGGCTGGAAGCTGTACGGGAGGGGGTAGGGGTTAGAGGGTTTAAATCTATTTTTTTTATATTTTAATTATTATCATTTGTTTAATATATATGCAAAATATAATAAACAAATAATTATTATAGGGAGGAAGGGGGGGTAGAAGCAGTAACGGGAGGGGGCAGGGGTTAGAGGGTTTAAATATATATTTTTTATATTTTAATTATTATTGTTTGTTTAATATATATGCAAAATATAATAAACAAATAATTTGATGTATGTAAATTAATTTATTTTAATTTTAAATACATCAAATTTTGTTTATGAATAATATTTGTATTTATTTTTTTTTATCATGCCGTATCCTAGCCGTATCCGTATTCTAATTTTTTGAAATTTGCCGTATCCCCGTATCCTGCCGTGTCGTATCCCCACGTCCGTGCTTCTTAGTTAATAACTACTCAATTATTAAATGTGTTATTGAATATGATACTATATTTTTTATTTTGAATATTATATTCTCTAAAAATTTTCTTAATTTACTAATATATGACCACGTCATCACGAGATTGAAAAATCTCTGAGAATCCTAAAATCTTTTTATTTAGTTTTCATTTAGAATCTATATATTGGACGGTAAGACATGCATAAGGTGTATCGTCATGACTAGCCTCGATATTGGACATCATGGAAATGACGCTAATATATTCCCTAAATTTATTAGTTATTATTTATTTTTCTAACTTATAGTATTTTAGTTTGTCATTCATAAATGTAGACTTAGGAATAAATGTGTCAAATGGGTCGGGCTGGCCCGAGCCAAAGCCGTGCCCAACACGGTTCAACAGTGCCTGTGCCGACACAGCCTTCTAAAATAACATACTTAGGCTCGTACCGGGCCAAAAGTTTTTGGCCCGTGCCATGCCTTGAATGGCAAGGCACGCCTGGCATGTGGGCACGACACAACCCCAAAAATCGAGCGATGCCCGACGGGGAGAGACATGCCAATGCCCGACAGGGAGAAACATGCCGATGCCCAACAGGGAGAAACATGCCGACGCCTGACGGACGAGGCTCGGCACGCCCGACGGGCAACGAACATGTGGAGGCACAACGACGGGATACCGAAACCCAAAAGTTTTAAATTTTTTACGGATCCAACCCAACCCAAATTGGGCCGAATAGGGCCAAACCTAGCAGATTTTGGGTTGCAGGCCCGTGCCAAGCCTCCATCCCAAAAACCATGTCGTGCCTGGCACGACATGTCAGCTTGGTAGGCCTAAAAAACCCGAGCCTAGCCAGCCCAGCTCGACCCGGCCCATTCGACATATATCTAAGAATCTTACGATATATAGGCTACAAATAAGTCTGTATGATACTGACAACCCTTAGATCCTTCAAAAATCTAATCAAAAGAATAATCATGATCATCAGTTTGGTCATGTATACCATTCCTAACTCATTACGAAAAGGGTTTAACATAGAAACTGAAGTAGATCCAATCTCAAAGACCTCATCCTATTCTTTTATATTTTTTCATAAGATTTTAAAAAAATAATTTGAAAAAAATAGTAAAAATTTTAAAAAAATAATTTGTATTGAAATATAATAGATCAATTCATCACTAATTATATGAATTATAAGATTATACAAAATACTTTTTACACTGACAAAACACAAATAAAATTACTATATATATATATATATATATATATATATATCTGATTGAGATATTTTAATACTTTTACTAGGAAAGAGTGTTTTTAAAAATTTATTAGTGAAATATAATTTTAACTAATTTTTATTACATTAAACATATATCCTTTTCTATTTTTTATCAGCGTATACCTTTTTTAATCCTAGAGGTATCAAACCGGCCGGACCAGCACAACACAGCACAGGAATGATCCATGCCCGTGCTCGTGCCAGGCCAGTTCACGACATGGCTCATGTCGAGACGTGCCAAGCACAGCCTGATGCCGAGGCCCATGGGCACGGTTACTTGGCACGAGCTGAGAAATTGCCCAAGAGTCTGACTGATCAAAAATTTCCATCAGGGCATCGGACCTAATCCAGACCCACAATTTTTTTGACCCGAGTCCGAGTCCACCCCCCAATGGTAAAATTTAAAAAAAAAATTAAAAATTCGAATGTAAGTCATTGAATTTCGCCTCCAATAGCAATGAAGGAGAATTCGGTGGCCTAGATGATTCTACCTCAAATAAATCATTAAAAATATTTAAAAAATCAAAAAAAAACTTTTTTCAAAAAAATACTTTTTATTAATCTATAAACCTCCCCTTATAATATTTATGTTTTTTAAAAACATAAAGCTCTCAAATCTAATTATCTCTCTCAATCTCTATCCAAAATTTATGTCTCGAGATTTTGACTCGACTTTTCGGGACTCACAACTCAAACTCGGATTTGGTTGGTATTTGGATTGGACTTTAGATTTGAGATACACGTGCTTTATACTGCTTAACGGGTATTTTATTCTTTTTAATTAGTTAACTATTAACTTAATTTAAAAAGAACATTATCATTTATTATTTAGTAGTCTTTCACTTTCTCTCTCTACTCTACCCTCTTATCCAAAAAAATAATAAATACTAATTTAAATAATGAAAATAAAATTAATTTAAATTTAGAAAATAAAAATTCTAGGCAAAGATCCGAGGCTGCTGAAACTTTAGTTTCTCCGATCACCTCGATCCAAACATCTAAAAAATAAAAAACTAAAAGGACTTTAATAGTTTAAACTCACTTCAATATAATAAAATAAAAAAATATTAGTAATACCGAAAAAGATTTAGTACAATACAAATAATATAAAAAAATTTTAACTTGTAAGAGTATGTGTGTTACTAGGCATATTAAGAGACATATCGAACTATATACCAAAAATCATAGTACATTAAATCTTAGGCAAACCCAACTCAATAATGAGTTTTTTAAGGCTAGATTCAATTCAGTCTAAAAGTTTACTCTATTCATATACCACAGTGAGTTGGGAAAAGAAGACATGACCAAACTAATTACCACGATGAGTCTTCTAATTAAAATTTCGGATAATTAAAAGATAGTAAGTATCATGTAGACATATTTTCAGCCTACATATCATATATTCCTAGGTCTGTGTTTAAGAATGACATACTAAAATATTATAAGTTAGAAAAATAAATAATAATTAATGAATTCATGGCATATAGTTGCGTGATATCGGTAATGTCCGATATCTAGACTAGTCATGACGATACAACTTATGCATGCCTCACCGCCCACTATGTAAATTCAAAAAAAAAAACTCTAAATAAAAAAATTTAGGACCCTATGAAATTCTTCATCCTCATGATAACCCGACCATTTTTGAGTACATGATGATCTTTATAGAATATAAAAATCAAAATAAAATTTTTAGTATTACATTTAATAACACAACTAATAATGAAGCAAAGATTAACATATTTGTTAGGAATATTAGAGACAGATCATTAGGAGAAAATTTTCAGGTTAATGCATGTGTCACATAATTAACCTAATTGTATAAAAGAGGATGAATGTGTGTCCCCCCTCTTTGAAAAACATATGTAACTCACTAAAATATATTTGCACACCTTGTAGACAACAAGAGTTTGATAATCTCTATTTGTCTGCGAATCTTTAGAAAAAAAAATTTTAATTGAATGCGAGATACCATTAAAATTACACTTACTTAATGTTTGAGTCATGTGTTAAATACGAGCACGTAATATTCGACTACATCAATAGTAAAAATGACGAATTTATTATTAATGATACAAACTGAGCTATAAGAATTTCATTTATGAAATTCCTAAAGATTTTTTATGACGCGACAAATATATATTTGTTAGTTTATACTCACACGACTTGCATTGCACTCAGGTGCATATGTAATATTTATAGCATAATTATGAAGTATCAAGCTGACCTAACACTTAGTCATATGAGTGTAGAGATGGAAACCAAGTACTAGCACATCATTCCATCTCTTTATTGTCTGGCTGTCTACATGAACCATATGATTAAAGTGGAAGAGTAAATATTTTGACTTATATTTCCTCGTGAATAAATCAGGAAGACCTACCTGAAGAGTTCATTCACAATAAATTGACTGAACTTTTAATATACTATGATACTAGGAATGGTGATAGTCAAGGAAGCACGGATACGGCTCCCTACAGCCGTGTCCACATGTCCAACACCTGGACACATGGACACGGTACGGACACAACACATATACGTGTTCAATAAGCCACGTGGCGCGACATTGATCAATCCGTATCCGATACGCCACGTGGCGTATCGGCCAGTTTGGTCGGCTGCCGTATCATGCTGAGAGTGACCGGCGTCCGATGACGTTCGAATACGTCCAGTGGCCAATGTCGCCGCATGGGCGATGTTGGCCACTTTACACAGGCAGCGGGCACGATATGTGGAAAGGTAGGGGGCAGGCACGATTTGAGGGGGGAGGCAGGAGGAGGTCGCGATATTATCTATGATATTATCTTATTCTGAGATATTATCTCATCCAAAATGATATCATACTATGATAGAAGAGCTGCATGCCTCACTTTTAAAATACTTGGAAACTATTACTATGGTTTTTAGGAAAGCTCATTGTTGAATGCAGGTCAGTATTCATCATGACATGTCCAGATGAAAAAGTGGATTACTAAAGACGAGACTTGTAGTAGAGAGATTCACCCAAATAATTGGTATAAACTACTAAAATATTTTTTTTTCAATAAACAAGATAATAACAATACAAATTTGTATTTCTTTTAAAATATCTTATAGTTGATGGATAAACCAACTAAATTGAATAATATATCTTTCAACGATGACTATGAGAAGAAGGTATATATTGAGCAATTACCTAGATTTCAAAAAGCACAAATAGATTTTGTTAGTAGATTGCGAAAAGCATTGATGCAATCACCAAGAACCTAATTTGTGAAATTTCCAAAGACAGCCACCCCATTTAAGTTACACATATATATTAATAACTTTTTTTTTATTTTTTAGGATGAGCTTAAATGACAGAGTAATTATAAAAAAATGACAAGTTAAGGATCACTCAATTTAATAAATAACTTCAAATATAATTTCAAATGAAATTTGGAGACATAATTTCTCGGCATAGATATAACTTATTATATGAGGATTATCATCTTGTTACAAAAAAGATATGTGCTTCAAACGATGACGTGGCAGGCATGACATGGTGGGGCGGTCCACTAGCCATGCATGGAATAATGGGCACGACCGTGCCCGACTGTGTCAAATGATGAAGATGCATGAATCATGCATCTTTGCCATTACCTGACAGAGGACAGTGGTACGGCCCCAAGTGCACGACCATGACGGACAAGGTGTGGAAGGCTTACAGGCTAGTCAATTACACTCGGCCACATGGCCGATTGTTTTTATAAAAATAGATGGCTTGGGCTGATTTATCGTGTTACCGACAGACCTCGTTAGGGCATTACCCGGATCGATTTACCATGCTATCAAACCAAGCAGATGAGCCGTGTCCCCAGCATGAGGCACGGCTCATGCCGGCCCGGCACGACATGAACAATGCCATGGGGCAGCCTAGCCCGACACTAGGCAAGGTTCTAGGCTGTGTCGTGAAAAACCAAGCACTACTGAACCGGGGTGATCCGCAGGACATGCCCAGGCTGCACGGCCTATTTGACATCTCTAACTGTAAGAGGACTCAATGAGCACAACTGAATACATTTGATAGTCAGCCTATCTTCCTCAATAATCTAGAATGCTTTCATTTTTTTCTCTGTCTTTCCATGACTTGATCATCCTTCCTACAAAGTGTGTAATTAACTAATGAACTCCTCATCAAAGAAGCATGAATATGATAATGGTATAAAGTATTCGTGTATCGGATACACTCTAGATATGGGTAGGATATGTATTAGATAAACCACATGACATATCATTAACAAAATTGTAGGTCAAAACTATGGATAAGTGTCGAACACGGCTCAAACACGGCTTAGGCACGACTGAACACATGGTTTAGACAACGTCGTTGTCGGCAGAGAAGTCGCAGACAACGATGACTCCGATAGTATATCGTGGGGGGCTACTTTACTGCCCACGCACGCGTGTGGGGGGGGGGGGGGGGGGTGATTTTATAGGTAATTTATTTTTTAAAATACCTAATATTTATAAAAATAATTATAAATTTTATTTTTATTTTATTTAATCATGATGTATCCTAGTTTTTTAAAATTTCAATATCCTGTCGTGTCATATCTCCGCATCCATGCTTCTTAGCTCCTCATGCCTCCAAAGTATGTTGCATGAGATATTTCATAACTATGTCTCAGTTTATCTTATTCAAACACATACTAAACTGACGAATGATAAGCTCTAATCTATAGGAGAAATAAAATTACTTAGAATATGACTTCTAAATCATGCAAGTAGGTAATATCACAATATAATGACAAGAAAATGCACTCTTTATATTACTCCTAAAATCAAGTCAATTTCTATAAAATATATCTCCATGAACTACATAATTAGCTATTTGAAACGAGTTAAATGAATAGTAATCTATTTTGTTTCTCTACGCTCCACTAATCTCATTCATATCAGTTTAGAATATATTATATATAATATATTTGCATAGTTCAAGATTAGTAGAAGGATACAGCACACCCTCATATCATCATGCATGTCATGCAAAAGGTTGAAAATAAAGACAATCACATCTTAATAAATGAGAATCCATCAATATATAAATCTCCTTCATCTCATCACAAGTTGGCTCCTTATGTCAGAAGATCAAAATTCTCGACTGAAAAACTACATTTAAACTTCAGCAGCCCAGTAAATATTGTTCATATGTCCGAGACTCTACATAGTAACAACTAAATTATTTACTTCATTCATCAGCCAAGAAAATATAAAATGTGTACTTTAGTACACTGTACAATAATGCTGCACTGTCCACACTGCACTCCTTACACTCTACACCAAACTACAATGCTAAACCATACTATACATACTTTTACATGCTTATTGTGTACACAACACCACATTGCACTTAACCACACTCCACTGCACTGTATTACACACCATATCACCCACACCAGACACACTGTTACACTATACTGTTGCATATACTACCCACCCTAGTGTGCGTAACACCACATGGCCACATCATCACACATGTCTATAAACTATGTTATGTTTCAGAATATTTGCACCCATTGTATATGCTGTACAATGGTCAAGCAAACAACTTCACAAAATTTCTCTCTAGAATATGCAAATCTAGCTCTCTTATCATGTAAAAATAAAAAACCAAATTATCATCAGCATTTTCAACAAAGCCTTATTCCAACTACCCGGAGCCCATTGTATGAATCTTATTAAATCTTTATTTATGATTTCTATCAAATTCCTCACAAGCCTAACTCTAATTTATTTTTATCTCTCCAATCAATAGTCGCACACTTGATAATTGCAACACTATGAGGTTTGTGTTAGATATGATTAAACAACCTTATATGATTCTTTTTTATCTCATCATATAGAAGAATAATTTTAATGTTATTTTTTTTTTAATTTTATCATTCTTTATCTTATCATGCATTTATCTTATGATTATCATCTCTATTATTCTAATTTTTTGAATAAACTATTTCTTTATTACTCAATTATTTGATATTTCTTGTTTCTTTATTTTAATTAATATATAATTATCACTCTTGAGATGATTAATCTCATATTTCAAGTATTTTGTTTTACTACGACAAAATCCTAAATTCATTAAATTCAAGTGCAGCGATCCAACTTTCTAATTTTATATTTAACCTTTCAATTTCATCAATCACTAATATGCAACTGCAAATAACATATATTAAATGATATATCCTTAGAGATCTTTTTTCAATTCATTCATAATTAACACAAAAATATAATAATTTAATATTAATCTTTGGTATAGTCACACTCGTATTAAAAACACATGAGTAACGACTTGAATCAATTTAAACTCTAGATATTACTCCCTCATATAAGTCTTCCATTAGTTCAATATATACACTTAAAACTTTTTTCTTATATAATACACACTAAATTATGTTTTTTTGGACTTTGACAAGTTTTCTCTAAATAAATAAATATAATGCATAAATTTATCTAATCTTCCTCATATTTTTTGATTATTTTAAAGACTGTACATAACCTTCAGAGCAAACCTAGCAAACATAAATCTAAATTGATTCTTAAGAATTTTTATTTTTCTTCTTAGTCTATGTTTACTCTTTTTTTTCTAAAATATCATAATGTGACTCATGAGTTTAAAATTTAAATAGTAATTATAATCTTGAACGTTTCATTTATTTTTATAAATGATAATTATAACGTCATCTTCATTTTGACATTTTTCTTTTGATATTAATGATCTCTTTAAATAAACTAACCAACCATATCATGCATTTCTCCCAAATGACCGTCCAAACTTAAATAAATATAACATCAAGCCATAAGGCCTTTATAGAATTCATTATTTTGAGAATTTTTTCTAACTTTATGAGTTTTATCTAGGATACATATTTATAATTACTTTGTTCTCTAACATCCTGTATGAAATCGTGGATTTGTTCAAAAGATCATAAAAACATATCTTTTATTTTTCTTTAATTTCTTTCTTTTTTTATTAGAATCGAATTATTTTTATTTTTTATATATATTACCGGATTAATATTCTCTTTATCTATATCATCCTAGCCAACTTATAAATATCATTTTCTCTTTCTCTACTTTTTAGTTAACATAAAATTCATCATATAACTTTAACTTAATTTTTTTTAGACAATTATGTAAATAAATATTTATTTTAGACAAATCTAACATTTATATAGATATATATTTGATACATTTTAACTTTTAATTCCAAATGATATTCATATCTACGTTCAAAGAGCAATTAATTTCATTATTCTGCTTTTTTCAAAAAATACTTAACATTTCTCCTTTTATTTTCAATCATTTTGTTTCAGGCAATTACAATAAGTCTCTATATGATTATGATTTTCAAGATACAAATTAATTATCACTAATTTAATAGAGTGACTTGATTCTAACCTTATATCATTTTACAAAGTTAACATAATACTGTATCCTTTCTCATGATTAGAAAAAAAATTATTCCATTGAAAATAAAACCACTTTTTGAAATCACAAAATATTCTCTCTTAAAATAAATATTAACTATGAAAAAAGTCATTAGCTAAAATAAAATTTAAGATTATTCTTCCTATTTCATTCATTTCTCCAAACCTATATTCTGAATGATGTCTCTCTCTCTCTCTCATAACTTACATATTATCATTTCTTCCCTTAATATACAATGTACTAATCGATCAATATCTTCCCAAGTCCCAACATGTTTTCTCAAATAACATAAATTGAAAAAATACTATAATGCATAATGAAAAAATAGATTTGGGCAACCCACATATTTGATGCTATCATAAAGAAATAATAATAACTAATGAAAAATAAATATAACAAAAATAATAGGAGCACCCATTCACCATGGGCACTAATTTATCTATGTTGAAATATGAAATATAACATCAATACATCATCCACCTTGCATACCTCTTTTAAGGACTGAATAAGCAAAAAACATAAAGATGCAGAGGGCGTTGCTCTATCATTTTCATCATCATCATTCATCTTTAGAGATCTAGAACATATCCGACATATGAGATAATAACCATCAAGTCTAAGGAGATATGGTTTCCTTTAGAAAGTTTACTAGGCAGAAAAAAGATATATAAAAATTATGTACCTGAAGGAATTGGCAGCGTCCACCATGTGCTCTCTACAATTGGTTACAAGCTCATCACTGTTAAATTTCTGACTGCTAGACTTTTCCCAAGAGTTTTCTTTCCATATCTCACCTCCAAGTGCAATCCTTGCCTGCATGAAAATACATTTCGAGATACTTCACATCATGCACCTATATGAACTTCACATAAAATAGCAATACAGATTTAATGTTTTATATGGAGTGTTTCTATGTTGATTTGTGATCATTTCAAAACACACATAATTAAATAGCAAGTATGAGAATTTCCTTGAATTTATATTAAATATTAATGGTGGTACCAAAAAGCTCCAATCACATTTGTTTTATTATATATTCATGCTGGTACTGAAGTACATTTGATAGAATATGACATTATTGAGAATAGTGTTATTATCAGCATAGTTTTGAAAAGGTGAAATACATCCAGTGTGCAAACCAAAAAAACAAGCAGAAAATATGGCGGTCAGTAAAATGTCATACCCAACATACAATACTTTTATATCATCACAAGTCTGGAAGAGGTTAATATTTTGATAGCCTTAACTTTAAGAATTAGAAATATTATATCTAATAAGTTTGAAACCAAAAAACTACCACATTTGCATAAATAGATTTAGCATCGCACCAAAATATACATGAAACATGAGGTCTTTCTAGGTAATCATGTATCCTATTATTATTTTCATCAAAATATATTTAACTTTAAAATTCTTATTATATCTCATATATTAGTATTTATGTAATTACACACAAATACTAAAAATTTATAAAATAAAAATATTAAAACTGAATCTCAACTTAATAATTTAAGATGGAGCATAAAGTATATTGAAGAAAAAAAAACTGAATTTCTTTTAAAATCTCCATAAAGATATCTACAAGTTGATATTTTGGGAGGGCATACCATGCATGAGGTTCCCGATTTAGAACAAAGTTATAGAAATATTAATATCTAATAGTCTTATCTTTGAAAGTAAGAGATTATACATTTGATGAGTTTCAAACCAGAAGCCTATACTACCTAGGATGAAAACACTTGACATTGCATAAATATATAACCTCAAATATATACACACATACAATACAATGACATTTCAAGTAAATAACAATCCTAATACTGTTTTAGCCCAAATAATTTTAAGTTCTAAGTTCATATGAGATTCAATATATTAATATTTATATAATTACACACATATGAACTAATAATATAAATTATAATAATCAATCAAATTTATATCTTATCTCTAATAAAGTAACAATTTATCTTTTTATATTTTTTTATTCCTAAAACTAAAAGTGAAAGTAATTTCTTAAATATGAAACTCAAATAAAATAAAAATTAATAAAGCTCCATTAAGTGTGAAATACAAAGAAGCTAATCCATGTTTCAAGTTATTACCCTAAACACTATTTTATGTTGCTATAGTCAAAAAAAAATTATAATATAAAACTTCATGCCATCTTTTAATTTAAAGGAAAATTTATCATGATATATATGTTTGAGCTTGATGGACCAGATGCTTGTATATTTTCAACTTGATCATTCAATGCCGATCAAATTAAAAATATTACACCTTAGTCTTAGAGATATTTCTGCACGATATTGTGAGACCTATCAAAAGAAAAATCATACTAGAAATTTTATCCTACCTATTGGACATGTATCAATAAAGACTCATTTAATCGGATATATTTAAATGCACAATGACCTATCAGAGATAAGATCCAAAGAAATTTAAATATTTTATTAGATTTATTAATGATTATTCATTACTTATGTGATTAGGTACATTTTTTTTATTTATTGGAAGAACCACAATTTTGTGATATAATATGTAGAGATATTATCATAACAGAAATTAATAAAAGAAAATTGCATTTTAATGTACCCACTACCAGAGAATGAGTTACACTGCAAAAAATTATTAAAAATTATATCCAAAAAATAGATCAAGAGTTTTACACAAAATTAAGAAAAACATATTGATTACCAAAACTATCCAAGTAACTTCATAAAGTTCATCTATCATAATGCTTAAATTTCTTAAAAAGAATATAGAAAACTAACTTCTAAGATACTAACAAATCATTTTCTTCTTTTAGATATCATTAGTTATTTTACCCGTACATATTATTATAAATTACAATATAAAAATAAAATAAATACTTAATATAAAACTTCATACAACCAATAATTTTATATAATAAGAAAAAATGATTAAGATAATTTACAGATAAAGTATTCTCACCAAAAGCTTCAAAATTAAAAAGAAATAAATAAAAAATGACACTCCCACCAAACTAGTGTATACAAGTTTACAACTCACAGCTTAGAGGAAAAAAACATAAGCTGAGGCCTATTTAAAATAGTTAATAAGATAACTAATAGTTATTTTGCTATTTGAATATATGCAATAGCAATTGAGTCATCTTGAATCTTCTCTTTTATATAGAGTAATCAAAAAATTAAGATCAAAGAGACTTACACATTATCAATTTTATCCTTCAAAGGCTTGTCTTTTATTATAAAAACAATAGGCATGTCTCACTCTCCTAGTATAGACTATAAGTAGAGGTGTAGGATGAACCATATCATGCTAACATAGTACATTTTTATAGAGCTTAGTCATGCCACCATACCATGTCAGCCAAGACATAGATCTCATGATGTGCCGGGACACCCGACCCACTTGACACCTCTAACTCTAGGTAATGGGTGATCAAGTCACATAGTTGCTAACTCAATAAGAGTTTACACAAGTGCATACTTCTATACTACCACATCATATGAATCTAAATGAGATCCCCCAACTCATTAACATACTAAATACCAACATGATCAAATATATAGCCAATAGGTAACTCACTTTACTAACAATGATTCAAACAAGATTAGAGATAAGAAAGGAAGAGTAATAGATTCAAGTATAATTTCAAAATTCGTACTCTTCCTAAACTCATTAAAGAATAAGTCATGATCATAAAAAAAAAATATCCACACACACTATAATTCTATAAATCTTTAGTAAGAAATACTTGTACCTTCAATGAGTATTAGAATATCTAAGAAAAATACATCTCAAAGTCAAAAATATCAGTTTCACTTATTCTAGAAAGTGATTAATGATAAAATAAATGGATATAAAAACTTTGTGATGCAAGCAAAATATTAACTTTCTAGGATTTAGGAGCTTGAAGGATATGCACGAAAAAAAATATTCGATTAATGAAATATATTGCCATTAATATTGTCTTTTCTCAAAAATATTCCAGAAAATTTTTTCTAGTTGGAGTGTCCAAGCCCACTTAACCAACTATCTATCCTTCTTTTAACTACCCTATTATATTGGGACATGTCTAGACAAGAAGTTTGCTATATAGTTTCATGAACCATATAATATGTGCTAAGTAAATCTGAAATATATTTTAATATATTATTATTTTTTAATTTTCTAAAATTTTTTCAAATAGAATTTTTATTATTTTGTAAAAAATCATAAAACAAAAAAATTTATAACTTACACAAAAAATATATATTTAAGTATATCTCAAACAATTATTAATAAATATGATATGATACCTAAATCTTTTTTTTGATGAATCTCTGCTAGATCCCCATATATTTTAATACATGTCTGGAAGGTTTTTAAAGCTGACATGTTTCACACTATAACATTGAAATATCCATAAAACTAAAATAAATTATTCTCCACTTGGTCAATGATGAGTGACCAAGCTAAGAATATACAAATAACGAGTTTAAAAAATTCACATATATATAAGGTCTTATTCTCTAATAGAGAAGATACTATCAAGCTTGTTCAATCTCAAATAAAGTCTTCTACAGAGTTTGCCAATCCAACACATGAACATCAATGGAAACAAAGACAAAATTCAAATTATGTTTTCTAAAAAAATCACAAAGAAAAATAATAGAATAATCAAAAATAAATATGATACAAAATAATAATAAGGACTTAAGTTAAATAATATTATATCTAATGACTATTAAGTATTTTCTATAAGTGTGATTTTATCATAACTAAAAAAAATAAAAAATAAAATATGATTACAAATAATATAAATATTTGTTCATGTATTGATAATATCGTATGAAGTAAAAGTATAAGTAAACAATCAGTAATACTTGATAGAAATAAATGATCTACTTTTGGCTTAAAAAAAATTTTTGTATACTCCTTTCAAATGTCATAGTGAATACACTATGAAAGTAACTTTAGATGACTCTAAATGTCAGCACATCTCTCTCATCACTAAATAATGCTCTTAGTTTCTTCTCCAAAAATAAGATATAACAATTATGTCTGATGTGACATACGTCCCTATAATAAGTATACCAAACTGAGACACTCATCCATCTACCTCTATTATATTAATTCATACGTGCCTAGTTCCACCAAAAATATCCAAAAACAAAACACTCCTTTTTTTACAAATTTTTGAAATCAAAATTTCCAAGTAACAAAGCAGATGAATATATATCAGACTAATTTAGTATTTAATTTATCAGTAATGAGATTATATACTAAATTTCTTACGTCAGCACATTTTTAGTAAAATATAATAACCAAAGAAAGAATACACATTGATTTAGATAAACTTAAATACTCCTATATAGATAAAATATTTGGAATCATTCTTGTGGAAAATATAATAAACATATTAAAATGCATTGAAGACTCTTGAGTCATCAAATTAAAAGTATTATATACTTAGATTCATTGTGGGAGCAATACACTATTTTGTGAACCTAGATCTTTAGTGGAAAGATGATTCAAATATTTTCAAAAATTACCAAATAGTAATCCAAGTATCTATAGTTATGCTTAGATCAAGTAAATTTAAGAAGATCAATCAGACTACTATAGAAACATTGCAAAACAATGACAACGAGAGACCTAGCAAGGGTGCTCCAAGAAGGAAGAAATTAACAATGATACATCTTTTTATGAGAAAAACACTTTTAGGAGAAGTGTTGCATGTGGCAACCTAAGTCACAAAAAATATTTTGGGATTTATAGGATGTATAATATGCTACCGGATCCACTCAAGCTGGAGTTTCTATGTGTACACCTACAAGTCTTGTTCTGCTTTTTTTTTTTTTTTTTAATTTGTATTATTATTAATTAATAACCCTCTCTTTTGGAGGAAAAATACCATTTTTACAACCTACATCTACCCTTGGCCCTCTTACACCCATCTAACCTTAAACCTACTAGCTAGCATATAAAAGTTTATAGTATTTCTCAAATAAGTATTTATTCAATACATAAATTAAACAAGAAAAGCTGGATGCTCTAGTTTATCTAATTTTCGGTCCATCTTTGCGTTTAACTGTTATCGGTGCATCTTTTCGGCCCATCTTTTCGTTTAATCCGATGTATTGCTCGGCCATTTCTTAAGCTCAGCATTTATCCTCTCGTCTCCCCGTGTCTCAAGCCATGATATTCACGTTGTTCCCGAGTATTTTTCTTCCATCGTCCTTATATACACTCCAGAACCTGCAATATATAAAGAAAACAAGCGCGACTACAATATAACTTCTCTACCCTATTCCCCCTTGTCCCTTGTTATACATATACAACGTTTATTAATTTCGCTTCCATTCTCTTTGTCGTGCCTTATAATGAGTGCTCTGTATAAACCAAGCTGCAGCAAGACACTCTCATTCTGTACTTCCTCTACAAGTGTTGAACACCCACAGGACCGGGTGATCAGTCGAGAGTGTCTACCATATCAACTCGGGAAGCAGCCAAACTAAAAACCATCAATATATGTTCTACAAACCACTTCTGAAAACCAAACAAAAAACCATCAACAAAAAACCACTTCTTACAAGTCTTGTTCTGCTTACAAGTGGAGTATTCTATATTTATTTCCTTAGCATTTCTAGCACCAACTGAAACACTTCTATATCTATGAATTTTTCTTTTTATTACATTGCTTTAAACTATTGAATCATAAATTTAGAAGTAAATATTCATGTAACATAGAATTACACTCAAAATTATTATTAGCTCCAGCTGAGACACTCTAAAATTAATATTCAAAAAAAAAGTCATGATAGGACACATCTCTATGACTAAAGTATTATAAAATATTTTTAAGAAAATATAATTAAGTTCAAATTACTAATCAACTAAATATCTTCTTCTAACTTTATGATCATATGCCTTTTCAGATATTATATCAAACAAAAAAATAATTTAATTTATCTTACAAAAATTTTGAGTGCATTCCATTATTCAAAATTTCACTCAAGGATATGATAAGATGCCAAAATTTATTTTAAAAAAGTGATAAAATTTCTTTCTTTATTACTATAGTATTCAAAAAGAATATATATATATATATATATATATATATGATTTGTGACAGTTCACATGTCAAGTACTCTCAAATAATAAAATGAAAAAAAAAATAAAAAATATCTAAACCAAACCTCAACACCTCCTTCAAGTTTAATTATTTATATCATAAACATAAAATTTGAAAGAGAGAAAAACATTCCATGATCCTTTGAGAGTGTAGAATTTCTTAGAAATAATAAAGGTGTCAAACAAGCCGGGCCGGGCCGGCCCGGCCCATTTTTTTGAGCACGGGTGTGCTTTCGTGCTGGGCGAGGCCGACATGGTTTAAAAAAGCCGTGCCGGTCCGCTCGGGCCTGGCCTGGCCGTACGGGCCAGGCCAGGCCGTAGGGGCCGAGTAAAATTTTTTTTTTTAATAATTTATTGTTTTAATTTTTATTTTAATTATATAAATTATTAAATTATATATAAAATTATAGATAATGTATAATATTATATATTTATAATATGAAAATTATTAAAATTTAATAAAATTACAAAGTTAAAATTTTTTTTATAATGTAATATAAAATTAGTTTAAAATTTATTAGAATTATATAATAGAATTATAAATTTTTAAATAAAAAATTAAAACAAAAAAATAAATAAATAAATAATGTTAAAAAAATTAAAAAGTAAAAAAAACTTAAACAAACTAAATGAAAAATGATCAATCAGCCATTAGATACCTAATGTCCGAAGCAAACAAAACATCAAAATCAAAAAACTGTAGATCATCATCAATCGTCAATCGACATATCATGAGCATCATCAGTCACAACATCAATATCAGTATCATATGGATCATCATCATCAGCAATCAACTCCTCCACTTTCGCAGAGGATGCAGCTGCAGTCCCTGTCCCAGTCCCAGCTCCAGCAAGATCATGGATGCTAAACCTCGAATCCTCCCAATCCTTCAAACAAGCTAATGCCTCAACAATATCTGGACATAATCTCGATATCCTATCCGAAATCACGTTCACTGCAACAGAAAAAGTAGACTTCGATGCTATGCTCGACACCGGAGGAGTGAGTAGATCCCGCGCCATCCTAGATAGCACGGGAAAGATGGACTCATATGATTTCCACCACTGTAATATATCAAGATTCTTAGTATCAGAATATGATAGGATTGAGCAGTAATGGATATCTAAGTACTGAGAAAGCTCACTCCCATGTGATCGTCCACCCCTACGTTTCCCCCTCGTTAGCTGAATTGAAAAATCATCTCTAAACAAGTTATCAATGTCCGTAATCACAGTCTTACAACTACCACCACTATACCTAGTATCGTAGTATGTGAATAGGTAAGTCACCTTCTCGTGAATGAATCCTTCAGGTGACCCTTCCAGGTTAATGCACAAAAAAAATGTAAGTCAAGAGATTTTCTACCCCTTGCACCTTAACCCGAGGGTCCATGAATGCAGCGAGGCAATAAAGAGATGAAACGGTGGACCAGTACATTTAGTACTTGGTTTTCATCTCTGCAACCATATGACTAAGTGTCGGGTCATCTCGATACTTCCTAAACATGCTACTAATGTTGCATATGCACCGGAGTGCAATGCAAGTCGTAGGCATATAAACCGACGAACACATGTTCGTCTTGTCATAAAAAATCTTCTGGAATTTCATTTATGAAATTCCCGAAGCCCAGTCAGTGTCGTCAATAATAAGTTCGTCAATATTACTATTGATGTAGTCAGATATCACATGTTCGTATCCAACACATGATTCCAACATCAGGTACGTGTAATTCCAATGATGTCTCACATCCGATTGAAATTTCTTCTTTTTAAGATTCGCATACAAACAGAGACTACCAAACTCTTGTTGTCTACAAGGAGTGCGAATATATTTTAGTGCATTACGTATTATATCTAACATGAGAAAACACACCTTCATACCTGCTTGAACAATCAAGTTAATCAAGTGACACATGCATCTGACATGAAAAATCACTCCTAATGGTGCGTCTCTAATATTCCTAACAAACATGTTAATCGCTACTCCATTATTAGATGTGTTATCGAATGTGACACTAAAAATTTTATTTTGAATTTTATAATCCCTAAAGATTTTCATCATACACTCAAAAATGACTGGGTCATCATGAGGATGAAGAGTCTCATAGAATCCTAAAATTTTATTATTCATAATCCAGTTAGAATCTACATAGTGGCTGGTGAGACATGCATAAGATAATTCATCATGATTTATCCAGATATCGGACGTCACGGACACCACTCAACTATATGCCATAAATTCATTAATTATTGTTTGTTTTTTTAACTTATATATTTTTAGTATGTCATTCCTAAATGTGGACCTATGAATCCTACGATAAGCAGGCTAAAAATATGTCTGCATGATGCGCACTACCTTTGGATCTTCCGAAAATCTGATCGGAAGACCCATCAATATGATAAGTCTGACCATGCCGTCCCCACCCAACTTGCTGGAGTATATGAAGGGAGTAAACTTTGAGACTTAACTCGATTCAGTCTCAAAAAATACAATGCCAAGTTGGGTTTGCCTAGAATCTAATGGACTATATTTTTTGGTGCATAATTCGGCATGCCTCTCAAGGTGTCCAGTCCCAAATGAACTCATACATGTTAAAAGTCTCATACAATATTTACACTGTGCTATTTCTTCTTCTTTACCCCTAAGATTTTTTTGTTGAATTATATTAAAATGAGTCTAAACTACAGAATTCCTCATAGTTTTTTATTTTTTAGAAGTTTAGGTTGAGACGACTGGAGAAACCAAAGTTTCAGCAGTCTCAGACCTCTGTGTAATATTTTCATTTTCTACATTTAAATATGTTTTATTAGTATTTGTCATTTTTTAGGATTTTTGTTAATCAGAATAATTATTTAGAGACTAGATGACTAATTTTAAAATTTTCTATTTTTGGTCTAGAGAGAAAAACTAGAGAGAGACAGAGAGAGTAAAAAACTTAAAATAAATTACCTGGTAAAAGCAGTGAGGTCGATCACGTGCACGGTGTACCACAGTAAAGCTCAAAATTTAAAACTCAAGTTGAGATTCCCAAAAATCCAAGCCGAATACAAAAATCTCGAGTCCCTAGAGAGAGGAGCAAGATTTTTAAGAGAGAAAATTTGAGATTTGAGAGAAAAAATATTTATGAAAAATATAAATATTATAGAGAGGGGGGGTGTGGAATTTATAGATTTAAAAAAATATTTAAAAAAAGGCATTTTTTTGATTTTTTTTTAATTTTTTTTTAATTTTATAGGGGGGCAGAATCATGAGGGCCATTGGATTCTGCCCCCTAGCCGTTGGAGGCGAGATCCAATGGTTAAAATTTAATTTTTTTTTAAATATTTTTTTTTGCCCGTTGGGGAGGGGGGAATTGGGTCGGCTTGGGGGATTGCGGGTCGTGTCCAATTAGACCCTACCCGCGGTCTTTTTTGCGGGAGGGGCGAAGCGAGGAGGACACGGGACGAACCCATGCCGGTGTGTCGTGCCATGGGCACCGAACCATGCCGGGTCAAGCCCGGCACGGCACAACTCGTGCCTTACCATGGGCAATGGATTTTCCCTTGCTGGGCCGGCCTAGGCACGGCCGAACCGTGCCATGCCTCATGCCGGGCGGGCCGGCCCAGCCCGGTTGACACCTCTAATAATAAACAACTCAATGGGCCAATTAAAATAATCATACATACAACTAAAGAAAGAAAAAGTATAATACCATCCTGGTTGAGTATTGGCACTCCCATCAACATTACATAAAGAATTAAAATGTACAATAAAACTAAAAAAAACTATAATGCTCTCTCTTAAATTAGGGTGAACAAGTTCAAAATACTAATCTTAAAAGACAAAAAGACATGTCGAGGTCTCCTCAATATATTCATAAAGATGTCCACTATTTATTCTGTTGTCAAAATATATGTTGCAACAATAATTTAAACTTTAACTTTCTTTTTAAGAAATGTATAGTTCACTTTTATGTATTTCGTCAACTAATAAAATAGTGAAAGAAGAAAGTGAATATATAATCTCATTAAGTATGTATTAGATCCAAAATATCTTACAAGTAATATTCATCATCGCTCTAAACTCTACTTCTATACTTAATTTCGAAATAACTATTATAACTTTTACTTGTTCAGAAGATCATATTGCATAAAAAAAAACATACAAAATCCTATCCTATACCAAATCTAAATGTCCTCTAGGTGCAAATGCAAATGCTATATGTTTCAGAAACTCCTCTAAGTGCAAATCTGAACTCTAGGTGCAAATCCTATACCAAATCTATATGTTTCAGAAGATCTCCTTTAGGTGCAAGCTAGTACAGAACTCAAATCTAAATGTCTAACAAAATGCAAGTGCTTGTGATTGTTGAAACATATACCAAATCCTAAAGGCTTCTTCACATACCTCAGTATGTAAAGAACTACGTATCCAAGAACATACTAAAGATAATCTAGGAAATAATAATTATAATGAGTGCATATGCTATATCTGGTTGGGTAAGAATCAAATATATAATATTCCCTACAATTCTCCTAAAAGTAGTATAATTTAACTATATAAATCATATTGAAAGTAAAATTAATACATAGATCAAAATAAAAATTTATAGGAGTACAACCCAAAACTCCAATATCTATAAGTGTAGAGAGAATATCTCCACTGTTATAAGATAATATCTTTCTTGGAATAAACTATATATAACATAAGAAAATATATAAGTCTCTTAATATCATTCATCGATAACTACAACCAAAGATATCGATTAAGCATAAAAAATATTTACTTGTCTGGTCTAGACAAAGTCATGTTCTCATCCAACTAATTTCTATTGCTTAGTCTAGTGACATTAAAAGTTTATTTCTTTTGTTCATTGGGCTATAGAAGACATTCAAAAGGCATCTTCAACAATGAAAATGACCTCAAAACAAATCCATCCATCCCAAAACACCTAACCATCAGTCTTAGTCTGAGTTTTCTTGCTTCATGAGATTTTTCCTTCATGCTTTGTTACTTTTGTACTTCATTATTTATTATCAAAATAAAATTATCAATAAAAATAATGAAATATCTAAAATAATCATATGTAATTATTATACAAGATTATCAAATATCTGATTGAATCAAGCATAAATAATCTCTCCTTGTATCCTCCTCACACATTAGATAAGAAGTTAAAATATGTTTTACTAACTGAGATATCTTATAGTCAATAAATATTATTCCCTTGATCCTCGACTCCAAATTCTTCAATTTATTTAAAAAAGAATATTCCAATCAAAAATTTATTACAAGTGAAAAAAAAATACAAACATCTAAATGAGTTCATTGGGTGGAGAAAAACAAGTACATCCAACTGGCTTAATCACTAAGTAAGTCATCTAACTAATCTGCCAATTCTATATAGAGACTAATAAGAAAAAAAAATATTTACAATATTACCACTTAATAAAATAACAGAAAAAATAAATCATAACAAAACTCTACAACATATAGAGCATATGTCAAAAGAAAAGATTCAAAATTAATATTATCATGACCCCGAGCCCATATAATAGTGTGATTATTCACTATAATATTAAAATCTCAAGACTCTACAAATAAAATAAAAAAAATATGATTACTTATAACATGAGTATTGATTCTCAAATCTACGATCCTATATCCAGAGTGAGATGATGAGCATAAATGATTGTAGATATAAAAGTAGCTCAACTGAAACTAATAATGCCCAAAAAGAAAAGTCTAGATTTCTTCTTCTAAATAAGTATTTCATGTAAAAAGACTACTGGTCTGATGTGCAACCTTTGAATGTCAAAAAATCCATAAATCATGGTGTAATGTCCTACAACTCTCATGAGTATGTACCAATCTCCCGCGTAAGGAACACATCACCACCAAATTTCTCCCTCTTATAGTATGGTACACATTAACACTTTCAGCTCTGCCTTTATAAATACATGTTGAAACAACTATAGTATTATTATTGATTATGCTAATCCTACTTGATCTATGTATAACTATAGATGCAAGAGTCACCCTATGATAAATCTCTATGAGGAACAAAAGTATCTTCCAACATATAATCTAGGTTAATGGAACATTATATCACTCTCCCAATCACTACAAGTCTGTTTACTTAACATTCTCAATACAATTTGATCTATCAACAAATATCACTCAAACAATCCTCTCCATCAACTATAAACAAGTCACATGAGAAGTTATTTCATCTTGATCAATTAATTTGCATGCTAATACCTGAGTGAAACCATCATACAATAGAAAAATCCATGGGTAATACATTTATGCAACCAAGTTCCAAATCCTTATACACATGTCATAAAAATCAAACATATTGAACACATTAAGATCAATCAATTATCACAAATACACTAATAACTATTTATCAATCAACATTGATTTATAATTCACAGCTTGTGATGCATCTTCCAATAAATGGCCCTTTTAACCTTGTGTCACAAGCCAAATTTTCATCAGCATAGTCTACAAGAAATACGTATCTACATTCTATTTCAATAAATTTTTTTTAATGATTTCACATAAATTTTAGTCATTTTTTTATAAAAGCCCCATGATAATATCAAATGTACAAAAATTGGAAAAAGCACCATGATTCAATGCAAAGCTTTCAAAATTAAAGGTTTCACACGATTTAAATTGTACACCTACTCACTAAACCAGGATTGTACATGAACGACCATGTTGACTGCCGTCGAGGCCACTAGAGCTTTGATTGAGCATTGAAAAGTATTTGTTTGACATTTGACAACTATAATTACTCAAGTAGCCAAAGCCAAAAAAAAATGTATTACCAAAAATATAAGCAAACCAAAACTAGTAACTAGCAAAACTCCTTACCAACATTTACAAAAGATGTGTTGTCACTCAAAAACACATGCATCACTCTTAAACGAAGAGAGCCTCTGATATCACGTGGAAGAGCCAGTTGTGATTTTGAGCTTTGGTAGAATTTTGAAAAGGAGAGAAGAGAGAGAGGAAGATAACGCAATTGCAAAATATTTTATTAAATTAAAAATTAATTTAGAAAATAAAGAGTTGAATCCCGTCCACCTCAATATTTTAGAAAACACAATAACCACTATATATATGGTTATGGTGGGCCCACATGTTGGGTGCTTCCAAGCAATGAAAAAAATAAAATAAAAAAATATAAAACTAAAAAAAAAACCCTAACAATTATTTTTTATTGCAACTTCTAACAAATAGACTATTCATTAATTTGATATGAGATATATATTTTTTTACAAAGTTCTTGATGATGAGATATTTATGCAAAAGATAGTAGATTAAAAAAGACACTTCATAACTTGATAAAATTTCCTAAGAAGTGATTCAATCATTTTTTTTATAATAATTATTATATTGGTCATAAGAAATGTGTATCAAATTATTTTTGTTTTAATGAGTTCAGCTAGGAATCCAATATGTTGATAATTTTTATTATTAACATATTGATAATTAATGATGGACTTGAGTTATTATTAATGATGATTAGGTGTGCATATCTATTTAGGGTGTATCAAATACTTAATGGATATTGAAGTTATTTATTTAGGAATATAATTTTAATTTCACATAGTTAATATGCTTACGTTATATTATTTTAACTTGACATGTCAATATGTCAACCAATCTACTCATAATAATAGATTTGAGTGTAGATTTATCCACAAATACTAACAATGCAGCTGATTCTATATTATGCTAGAGAAAAATTAATTATATAATAATCAATAAATTAAATATTATCTATTCTAATATTATAATTATTTATTTCTTTAGATTTTTTTCATAATATTCATATAACTCCAATTTATAAATTATTAAATATGTGAAGAAAACTGTATAACATATGATTTCATACAAGTACCATGTGCATAATCGAATAGAGTCATACTTAGGTTATAGTTGAGTTCTAACAATCACATAGATATCCACTACCAAGTTTTAAACTTTTCTTATAAATAATATTATTTCCTATAAAAGTGTCAAATAATTATGTTTAAATCGAGTGTAAAGACAAAATACAGAGCTATGACATGAATTCATTACGAGCTTCAAAATATCAATTAATTTTTTGAAGAAACTAGACTAATCAATCATGAGACTAATAAAACCTTATTGTGATACTATACATATCAATATCACTACTGTCAATCTTGTATTTTAGTAGCAAACAAAATATATCAATATTGATAATCATTTTATATGAGAAAAAAAAACAAAACCACTCATTATGAGCTTCAATAAATTAATTATTTATTAAAGAAATTATACTTAAAATCAAAAGACTAATAATACTTTATTGTGATAATCAAACAACTCGATATAGAACTGTCAATCTTATATTCTAATAGCAAACAAAATATATTGATATTGATAATTGTTTTATATAAGAAAAAAATAAAAATTATTCTATATTTACAGAGCACGCATCTTTCCTTAATTTTAAATTAGATGTCTATGACATATACATATTAGTTTTATGAAGGATGTTGAGATTTATATGTGATTTTCTATTTTATTTTGTGACTTTTTTTTTTCCTTTATTCATATGATAGTGTTCGACTTGTGGCCAACTCCAACCCTAAACGCGCGATCGGACACACACACACACACACACACATTATCCCCCCTCCATTCCATTCCTTAAACTCAACATATATTATTCTTTGATCTCTCACATATTAGTCTCGGGGCCCTGGGGTCGGAGTAGGTAAGTCTCATACAAACAATTTGATAGATCTAACTAGCATATATCTTGTCGAGGGTATTCAACATTTCTAAGGATCAAACGTATGACCTTAATATAAAAATATCCACCACTTTACCTATCAGACTATGTTGTTAATTATATAGATTATATATGTTTTTTTTTGTATTTTTTGTTTTAATGGGTTTTGGTATTTCTTCTTCAACATAGACGATGAAAATGTGTGTCACTTAGCTTGTCAAATGAAAAGAATATTACAGAAACATTGAAAATTAACAAATTGGAAAAACAAATTCTCCCAATAATAACAAAAATAAGTTTTGATGATCATAATAACAGAAACACGAATCCAAATATGTTCCAATAAATTTAAAAGACAAAAAACCTTAGCAAGATTCACTGTGCTATCCTCTGGAAAGAGACATGAAGACCTCTCCTGCATTCTCAATCTGAATTCTGGTGTTTCAGGAGAGAGAGAAGTATCATGTTGGGAATGGATCACAACAGTACCAGCTGAGGAGACATCTTCAAAAGAATCAACAATGCCATTGCTGGACTAGAAAAATGTAACAGAAAAATAGTTTGAACGCTGAAGAAAAATGTAACTACAACTCAGTCATAAATTCACAGAAATAAATTAGTCATACTTGACTTTGATTGTCTTGAAATAGGCATGTAGAGAGAGATTCTGATGGGTTTAGTATGACTACAGTTCCAGATCCATTGGCAGATAATTCCTCCTACAAATATATTAATCACTATAAATTGGCAGAAAACCCTCCACATCCCATTTCATAAAATTTAAAAAGAATGATGGAAAATTATAGGCAAACATCTTGCAAAAAATACATGATTTAAGGTTCTCATTGATTTTATTTGGAAGCTCAAAAAATCTGCACATATCAACCATGAAATCAAACAACAAATGGGGGGTACAAAAAAAACACAGTTACCAGATCAGATGATAAAAAGAGGATGACTGGCAAACAAGGATCCCTAAAATAAGAAAAACAAGATTTACAACTATTACATTTTAATTTATTTTCTTTCGTTTTGTTACACTATTTGAGAGCATCCAACTTATGTGCTGCCCGAAACCATATACATGTATATATTTTGTGAATTCTATTCTATTTTATTTTTAAAAATTTAGTTTTCATTCTCTACACTTTCTCCTCACTCGTCTTTCTGTCATGGAACACCAACAAATGCTTGTCAGACTCAACATGGTATCATCGCACATTTTCCCGTGTAGTGGCATCGACATTGGAATGCTTAAGTGACTACATACCAACTAGGAGCAGCAATAATTGTAATCATCATGCATCATCATGCACACAGAACAATCTCTCGTATAACATATCATCCTAAAATAGGAACCCATAATTGTGTTTCTTCTTCATCTAGCACTATTGTGATAATTTATTTCATATTATGCCACAAAATTATGATTCATCTAAAATAAAAAAAAAACTAATACAATTCTATTTTTTTTACAAATAAGTCGGTACCTTATTTAGGAACCGACACTTTTTGAAGAAGCATTACCAATTAGCTCAGCAACTGATTACACTTTATTGTGACAACTAGGCAACCAAATACATTGTGAATAACCCAATGTTTCACAAGCAAATAAAATATACCAACAAAGATTACTACTTCATATGTGAAAAAATCCATATTCATCAATTATCAGAATGCATAGATATTCATCAATATGTATGCATATCTACTATATGAAATTAAATATGTATTGTATTCTTTCATTATTTTTTATTATGGTAGTCAGACAATGATATATATAACTTTCAATCCAGTGTATCATCCGTGAACGAAGTACATAAAAATAAAATAATTCTTTATTGAATACATAAATAAGAGACTGTTACTACAATATACATTAAGACTACAACACAACAACAGAGAAATTCACAAAAAATAGAATTGACATTAGTTTATCTTTCTTTTATTCAAATTTATTTTGTAAACTTATACACCTTGATGGGAAGTATTATAATTTTTATTATTTTTTTTTATACTTTTGATGAGATCACCTAACTTGTGAATTATCACTATTACTTTTATCCATTATATAAAAATATTTAATACATAATTTGTATAATTGAGTAAATATATTTTATATTAATGATTATGTGGCAAAAAAAATCAACACAAACAATATAATTAAAAACTAAATCAAGAAAAATCAAAATCTCAATATAAAACTAATTAGAAAAGGTTAGTATACAAAATCAATGTATAACTCATTTAATTGGGCCAACACACATGTTACGTATTTATTCGATATGTAAAATACTAAATATTCCTACAAAATTGTGATGATATTAAGCGATGTATAATTATAAAAATTGATCATAATTAAATTGCTTTTATAATTATAAAATTTTAATCAATTTTGATTAATAATCATGAAACTAATAAGTTTTATGAGGTAACTAACGACTTAATGATGTGTAATCCATCGAACAATTCCGACATCTATTATTTGCTAAAAATCTATTTATTTAACCATAATAATCTTTATACGTCGAGACTCTACCATCTCATTAGTAATCCTTCAAATGTGGAATATATTTATTTTTGTTGTGATATTACCATAGAATCATAATTATATTTATCTCTTAATAATTAAAATACTATTATCGTAATTTTATGTTATAGTAACAAATTATCAACCGATGCTAAAAATTATGGTCACGTTGCAATGCCTCGACTTTATCTATACTAAGACATTGTAATATTAAGTCAGAGAAACAGATTTTTCCCAAGGTTGTGACTTTTTAGCTAAAAAAAATTGAATCAAAACTATATTGGCCAAAACCATAATAATTATCCAACACCATAATTTTTTGATACATAATATTACAGAACAAATTATCCGAGCGAGACCTCAAGGGAACATAAAGTGATAAAGCCAAAGTCACGATAATTATAAACAATTTATGTATACATAATATATATTAAACTATACAATCCAATTTCCAAAATTATGTCTCTTACTCTCAAGGAAAAGTGAAATCACAACTATAATGTACATGCTGATTGCCAAAGCCACAATTATTCTCAATGACAAGATCATCTAATATATGAGAAAAATTGAAACTAAAATCATGATCATTCATAATAACGAGATGATTTGATACAAAAGGAATGCTAAGGGTATAGGCATTCCCAGCAGCATGACTATGGTGCTGCGATCATTCCCACAACACTGTCATTTGATATAAAAGTATGGTCAAATCCAAAGATATGATGATTCCCAGCAGCATGACCATTTGATACAAAAAAAATATCAAGTCAATAACAATTTAATACAAAAGAAAGACCAAAAATAAAACCAAAATTATTCCCAACAATACAACTTTATGTTACAGAAATAAAAAGTAAACCACAAACAATTCTTAGTATTACAACTTTATATTACAAAAGAATTAAAATGTAATTCAAAATAGCAAGCACTTCCCAAAGTTACAATCTCAAATTTAAGAGACCAAAATCAAAGTTACAATATATTTTTAAAACAAGAACTTTCTACTTAAAATAAAAGCCAGAATTATAGTTAATAAAAGATGAGAGAAAACAAAATTACAAATTATTTTTTTCCTCCTTCATGCAGCAAGACCAAAATCTAAGTATAATAAGAATCCTATGGGACAATTTTCGCACGACTTATGAGCTTCACAACCAAGTAATAGATACAATACTTAAAAAAAAAGTTAAGAGATACTACTCTCAAAAGAAATAACATGAAATTATGATTTGTATGCTAGATTATAGTGAGGATTGCATTAAGTAGTCATAATTAGCATTTACTATGTAAGGTCTTTCATAAATATATAAAAAAATTATAACATACTCATAAAAAACTAAAATAGGAGATTGTAAAAAAAAAAACTTACAAATTAAGCCCTCTATGACTACTTAATACAATACAATATCTTTTGTAATTTATAAATTAAGTCTAACTATATTACTGAAAGGCTAAATGACTACTACGTACATACTTCATCCTCAAGATAATCATAAAAAAAGAAATTTATCATATCTAGTAGATATGTCATCTATCTATAAGATATTATTAAGAATATAAGAATTTTTATTTAAATAAACTCGATCACTAGAGAGAAATTATCATGATAATTCATATCAAATATTTGAATAAACTTAGATATTCCTAAAAAGGCAAAGATGTTACCATACACACATCTTTGCCTTTTCTTACTTATTATTTCTCTTTGTGATACTTAGATATTCCTGTCTACTTTTAAAATGTTGACTCATTCAAGATGACACTGATGATTTTAAAAAAGATATATGTATTTCACTTGAATACTATTTGAAAACTAATATCATAACCTATCAAAATATTTGACATTGGTAGCAGGTGAAATTTCACTATGTATAGAAGATCAAATGTGATGCAATATCACCTAAAGATTAGACTTAACACTATTAAATTCACTAACATATTTGATTTCAATTTACAATATATTTTCTTTCAGGTAAAGAAAATAATTTTTAGACGAATTCTTATTTCACCATTGCATTTCACAAATGTAAAATATAACAGCAAGAAACTAAGGTGATGTTTATTTTTTTTAAATTAATACTGAATAGAATTTTTTTTGAGTTTAATGTTGAATAATACTTAATAGCAATAAATAATAAATTATTTGTTTATTAACATCGAATAATAAGTAGGGATAGTAATGAGATGAAATTAAAAAAAAAAATAAATGAGCCAAGTCGAGATGAGGTAGTCCCATACCAAACCCCCCATTGACATCAATAATAATGAGTTTTATTAGCTTTTCTCTTTATTAGGTAATGATGATTTTTTTATTTTGGTAGAAAATAACTTTTTATGAATATAAAAACCAAATATTTTAACTTTTTATATTCAAAACTTTTTTTAAAAAAATTCAACATTAAGTTATATATTTTTTGAAAAACAAACAGCTGAATACTGAAAATAAATTATTTTAAATGTTCAGCCCAAAAAACAAATAGACCCTAAACATATTTTTCTTCATGAAGATCACAAATGAACATGGACAACTCATTGGTGAGCAAGCTTGTACAACTCGTTCATGAACAAGCTTCAAAATATATAATTAATTATATATTATCATGCTTTTATATATGAAATTTTAATTTATTTTATATATTTTGAAATATAAATTAATTATATAAAATGAAACTTAAAAAGTTTATGCCTCAATGCCTCGAGATTTATGCTTTTCCTCATGAATACAAAAAAATCTCACCCAGTGGTTTCGTTTTTTAAAAATTTGCTTGCAGCACAACCTAAATAACCAAACTCTATATAATTATAAGTACATATCTTATTTTAAGAATATAATACCCCTCATAGTATAAACCACCTATCCAAGAAAATATCTGAGTCTTTCAATATCATTTATTTGAAGCCGTGTCTGAAGATACTTCTTAAATTATTTGATTTGCTATATATATCATTCATAATTAGAATATTATTCACAAAGATAATCAAAAAAATTATATTATCACCAAAACAACTTAAAACAAAAAAAATAAAGTCTGACAAACACATATAACTTAAATGAGATGATTACCAATAAAAACCATTAAAATTAAGCTCGTGATGATTACTATATATAATATAACATCTTTCATTATCTACAAAATAAAGCTGACAGTACTGCTCGAAACACAAATGCATGCTCCATATACATCTCCTCCTTAAGATCAACGTAAATAAATATATTTTTCATATATAACTAATTTAACCTTTAACTATAAAATATTATAAGAAAAATAATAATACATTTTGAGACTATCTTGACTACTAAATAGTAAACTTATTAGAAGTACAAACCATACTTTAGGTGGATCACTTTGTTATAAGTCTCAGCTTAATGTTCTCAATGGGACTTATTTTTGCATTGAACAATCACCTGCAACCAATAGTAGACATTCCAAAAGTCATGATACCAGTTCTAGAGTATTTGTAGAATAGATGGCATGCATCTCTTCTATAATTATTTCATATTATTCTGAACAAGATAATGTATCAATAACAAACTTAAGTATTTTAGTAGCATGAAAAGAACTAATAAAGAAAAAAAAACAAAATGATAGTACAATAAAACCTACAAAATTGAGTGCTTAGTAAATTTCCAAAATCTCTTCTTAATAATGATCAAAAGATCAAAATCAAAATAACTAGCTATATCATCATCTATCTCCCTAGTAGGCTCATCTTTAGTTTGAGCAGAATAAATATATATTTCTTTAATGGTATAAACTATATGTCATGTTTGATCAAATCTCATTGCGACTGACTCAATATAAATCTATTTTAGTGAAAACTCATGAACTATTGCATCAATTAGGCTTGAAAGAGATCTATGTACCAAGGAAATCTCAATTTATCCTAACTCATGATCTATATTTATTGATAGATATAATGACTCAATGAAAATATCATTATACTAAATATCAATATGTTTTGATGTAATTGATGAGTGACCATCTGCTAACAGGTAGTCTAGGCAGAGCTATACATATTAGAGAAAAAATAATTAATTTAGGTTTAATATTAAGATTCACACTATATTCAAAACACTACCGCACATATTAATGTGTTGCCACCTCTTCAATTAGGATTGTTGCCCAAAATTGCCAAAGACAAGCCTAAGACATCTAGATACTATCATATTGAGGATAAACATAATTGAGAATAAATAAAACAAAAAAAAAACAAAAATATATGTTGAATACTATTAGATTTAGAGATTTTTAAACATTTATCATTAGATACAAATATATTTTCAAAATAAAAAAAAATACACTGAATATAATATAATTACTAGTACGATGAAAATTAACTCATATATAGATATTCAAGGAACTTAAAGTAAAAATATGAAATAAACAACTAATGATACCTGTATAATGAAAAAGATTTATTTCTACATTAGAAAGATATTTTATATAATTTTCTCTAGTATGCATAAGTGGCATGATGAGTGAATTATATGAAAATCCATATTTGGCTCTAATAGTGATACTTGATACACTTTCTCTCTAATACTACATAAAGTTATTATATCCATAGACTAATATTTTATATCCTTATTATAAAATAATAGTCATAGTTATTATAACCATTTTTTTCTACAATATGTATGCTATACAAAAACCTATTATGTCCATATACCAAAATAATATCACAATCCCAAAATGGAAAAAATCAATACGCTAATTAAAATTTCTCAAATTTAATTATTTTATTAGAAATAAGATTTCCTTAGTTCCAAACCCTAAAATTAAAACAAAACTCAAGAAATCTACCTAATTAAAAAAAAAATCAAAAATAGTGCTCAATTTGTGCTAGACTATCACTGAAGTTCTAACAATAACTTCTTCCTATAGCATCGACACAGTGGGCATCAATGCGCATGGCACACAATTGGTGTGAGATCGCAATTTTGATAGTGCACAAAGAGGTGCACCATGCTCCTTCAATCCAAAGGTGCAATCACTTTAACATGCACATATGTGTGTACTGTACTTGTATAGTACACATATTTCTCTCTTTAAAATTTGTAACTATCACAGACACTAATTTATTTTTTCTTATGATTTTAGATTTGATATCATGTGAAATTTGAAGTCTCACAATAAAAAATAAAATAAAATTACACCTAATCAATAAAATACATACATAGAATGTCATTATATAACAAACAAATCTTATTGGACAAAACACACATCAGGAGCTCCAATCAACATAATTAAAAAAAAAAGAAAATTAATAATAATAAAGCAAAAAATTATAACACATATATTATATATTTTTATCAAACAAATTAAAGCATCACCCAAATTTTTTAGAACTATTTTTGGAATGTTTATTTACTGTTCCAAAGCCAGAGAAATTTTATGATTATTGATCCATAATTATCATATGATTCTAGATCACCTAGACCATATAAAATTTTGATCTCTAACATTAAGTATATTGCATTGTTTTAACAGTTATAAAGAAGAGATTCATAGTCCAAACTATTAAAGTACCAAATACACAAGGTAGAAACTACTGAAATTGGATGAAGACTTACATCAATATCCTGCAACTCAACATTGGGACAACTGTCATCTTCCTCGATGGCCATCTCCATTTTCTGAATATATTTTGCATTTAAAACAAATGAAATGCAATATCTGGAAATTCCTTGTCAAACATGTAAAGTGAAATAACAATAATGTTCCTCTAACCTGAGATTTCACACGACTTATAATAGTATTTGGGCTCACAGTTGCTCCAATATTACAGTCCCACCCAAGAAACCCCACTGGTGTTCTACTTCTATGCCTACAAACTAAAAATAATCAAATATAATCGTTGAATTGAGTTAAACTTAAGTTTAGATAAAAAAATTATTACGAAAAAGTTGGGTGTTCCTATCATTTAATCTTTTATATATTAGTTTTTATTAAGTTATCACATATAAGACTTTTATGTCATATCTATTTTGTTGTTTCCCAACATGATACTAGGGCAGAGAGATACCTATTGGGACTGTTGAATGTTGAGCACAAAATATTATTCATTAATCATAAAAAATTGATAATGCAATATAGTACAATATAATACAATACAAATATATAAAAATGTGACACTACATCATATATGAGAAGTAATATCCTGTTTAAAAAGTGTCAAATTTATATAAAAGATAAAGTAAATGTAACAAAACCGAACAACTTTCCTAAAGTTGATGCATATATGAGTCTAACATATCACTTCATGAAAAATAGGAATCAAGAATCACCTAAAAGTCTTCATAAATATATCTAAGTTGGTATATAGCAAGTACTATAACACAAATTTTAGGAAATACAAATGTTTTAAATTTTTAACATACATGACTTTTTCATATTTGGTCTTAGACCTTTTTATTTTTTGTTACATTATTTAATGCTTAAGTCATACATCTAATAAAATTAGATCACGGTATTAATAAGAATAAAATGAATCTCTTTAATATCATTATTACTCATTTTAAAACATTCTTTGGCAGGGTTTGAGGAATCAATGCTTGTTATAGTTTTCTTAATTTTTTTTTTTGATTTTTATACTTTTGATCTTACCTAATATGTGAGTAATCTTAATCATGTTTGTCGATTATATAAGAATATTCGACATGAATTTTTACGAAATATTATTTACATTCATTTCAAATATTATTTTATTAACATAATATCTAAGACAACCTATGTAAACATTAACTCTAGGCTTTTGGATATAGTGAGTATACACAGTTTGTGTTATTACAAAAAAAAAAGAACACATATAAGAAGTGCCAAGTACGTGCAATGGTAACAGTAGAGGCATGCACGGTGGTGACTACAGGTGCATGAGGTTATGGCAACATAGACACGCATGTTTGTTGATAGCAAGGACATAAAAAAGTATACAATGGTGGTGGCTTGTGATGTTTTTGGGTAGAAATCATAACTGGAAGTGATGAAGCACAACAGCACAAATCAGTTTTTTGGGTAGAAATTCTAAGAAATGTTTCAGCATATTGATAATAAAAAACATAATTGCATTCAATAAAGAAAAAAAAAACCTCAATTCAATAAACCTAATACAAGATGATCGTCCCACTAAAAATAACTATAAGATTTTATATATAGAAAAGAAACCAAAAACTTTACATAAAAATGAGAGAGAAAAAGTGTCTATCAACATATTTCAAAGATCATCAAAAAATTCATTCACGATGACTTTATAAATATTAGAAAAGATTATAAAAAATTCTTCTATAAAATAATAATATATCTGAACTTTCTTTAATGTATAACTAGTCATTTCACTAATGCATTTATTTTAAACTCTTAAATTATTGATATATTAACTAATACTCATATTATTGATAATTATATAGTATTCACTATATTTTATTACAATAAAAATATGATTATAATCAATAACAAATATTATAAAAAGATTAGATATGATAATATCTATCTAGAGATATCAAATAGGCTGGGTAGCCCAGGGCCAGGCCGAGTCACAGCTTGACTCTGCCGTGCCTTGCCCAGCACGGCATGGTCCAAATCAGTGCCCGTGCCTAAACCAGGCCGACTCTTGGCACGACTCGTGTTGTGTCGTGCTGAGGTATACTAGGCCTTGTGCTAGAACAGACACGACAAAGTATGCTGGTCCGAGAGTATGAGAATGCATGGTCAAACTAATCATCATTATTGATTTTACGAGTAAATTTTCGGAGGATCCAAAGATAGTCAGTATCATAAAAACTTATTTTTAACCTGCATATCACATGTTTCTCAGGTATACATCTAGGAACGATATACTAAAATATCATAAGGTAAAAAAGAAAATAATAATTAATGAATTTAAACATTAAAGTAGAGTAGTGTCCATGACATTTAATATCTGGACTAATCATGACGAAATATCTTATGCATACCTAACAATCTACTATGTAGATATTAAATGTACACTAAATTAAAAAAATATTAGGATTATTAGAGATTTAACATACCTCATAATGATCTGATCATTTTTAAATGCATGATGAAAATTTTTTGAGAATATAATATTTAAAATAAAATATTTAATATCATATTCGATAATACACCTAACAATGAAGTATCCATTAACATGTTTATTAAAACTATTAAAGATAGATCATTAGGAGAAGTTTTTCACATTAGATGCATGTGTCACGTCATTAACCTCATAGTACAAGCAAAGATAAATATTATTTCTCTCACTTTAGAAACATATGTAACTCACTAAAATTTTTTCATGTCTTGCAGATAATACGAGTTCGGTACTCTATATTTGTTTGCGGGTCTAAGGAAGAAAAAAATTCAATCGAATATTAGACACCATTATAATTACACATACCTTATGTTAAAGTTAAGTATTGAATACAAATATGTGATATCCGACTACGCCAATAATAAGAATTACGAACTTATTATTGATGACACTAACTGAATTACAGATATTTTATTTATAAAATTCCTAATAATTTTTTATAACACAAGAAATAATTATACGACAGTTTATACTCTCACGACTTGCATTGCACTCAGGTGCATATGTAATATTAAAAACATGTTTAGGAAATTTAGAGATGACCCAAAATTTAACGATATAGTTATAAAGATAAAAACTAAGTATTTAAAATATTAATCCACTATTCTATTTTTTATTATATGGATGCCTACAAGAACCCTAGGATTAAGGTGGAAGAAGTAGAAAACATTCTGATAAATATATCATCGTGCATAAACAATGAAGACTAACCTAAAAGGTTCATTCACAAGAAGTTAACTAAGTTCTTTACATATTATAATAATAGGTATAATGATAGTACTAGTGAAGCTCCAAGTAAGAACGTGGATATCATATTCAGAATTAACTTTTCTATTCAGTTAGCGAGGAAGAAAAGATGAAGTGGAGCATCAAATAGAAACGAGCTGTCTCGATACTTAAATATCGATTACTACTCAAACATATTGCATTCTGATAATAAAAATTTTAAAATTTTATAGTGATGAAAATCATATGATCCACCTATCCCGTGGTATCTGAGATGGCATGGGATCTACTAACTCATCCAATGTTGAGTGTAGTATCAAAGTTTATTTTTTCTGTTGTAGTGAATATGATTTCAAATAATAGATCAAGATTACGGCTAGAGATTGTTAAGAAATTAACATGTATGAAAGATCGAGAGAATTCAAACTTTTGAATCTAGGATAATACTGGCACTACAACAAATATGGAGCTGATTATTAATGATGATTCATGTGACATTGATATTGATAATTAACGACTAATCACTGATATGAGAATAAGATATTAATGATTGAGCTGAGCGCATAAGCCAAATTTACAGCCTACGGTCTACTGTGATTAATACATTGATACTCATAACTGATATTATCACTAATTGTATGCTAACAAGATTTATATTTATTATTTTTATTTATCTTTTTTGGATTATATTTATTTATTATTATTTGTCATTATATATTGAGTTTGAGGTTTGATTCAGACACTTATATTTTTGTAATTTGCTTTGGATTGTATTAATGTTTTATTTTTATTAACTAAGCGTTTCATAGACTATTACTAGCTTACTACCATTGATTTAGACACTTGTTAGTTTTTAAATTTTTTTTGTTTACTTATTTAATAATTTAATAAATTAAAAATTAAATAATTAATTAACTATTTTAATTTAAGTACAAAATTATTGAAAGATTAAACTTTTTTAATAATTTTGAATTTGGCTTAGAGATTAACAATTTTTCCAAATGGCCTAGACCCGGCGTGAACGGCCAAAGCCAGCCCCAAACTTGGCCCTAACGAGCCATATCCAGCCACTCCAGACATTACCCGGCCCAATAAACTTAATAGCCAAGCCGACGGGTCATTCTAGGCACAGCACAGTTATTGTACCATGACGTGTTGGGCACGACATGATAGCTAAATTGGGCCACCTAAAAATGGGTCAGGCCAGCCCGAGCCAGCTCGTTTGACATCTCTATATCTATTTTAGATTTTTGTTACTTCCTCAAGATTTACTTATTAGCAATTGTTTTGTTACTTGACCTTTATTTTTACTCTTAATATATTCTACAAAAACACAAATCTTTGAGGAAGGCTTCATGTTATCCGAGACAACTTATATGAAAATTAACCATAGGTTCTTGGATACAATGAAATTGCATAGTGTGTGGTATAAAAAAAGGCATACATAAAAGTCATGCCAGGCACGCATGATTGTGGCAGTAGAGGCATGCACGTTGGTTGCTATGGTGACACTAGGTGGTGGAAAAGAGACACATGTTTGTCGAAAATAGACATGTGCGATAGTAGAAGCACAATGATGGCGCAATGGCACCATAATTGGATGTAATGCTCTACACTAATGTATTAGGTAGAAATCCTAAGTAAGGTTTCAACATATTCATTAAAAAAATTAATTGGATACAGAGGTAGATAAATGAGAACTTGAGTTCATTATACCCAATGAAACAGGAAAAACACACCAAAAATAATTATTACATTTTATATCTAGAGAAGAGATATATAATTTTATACAAAAATGAAAGAGACATGTGGACTACAACAATTACATTTTATATCTTCATAAAATTCATTCACAATGACTTTACACTTAACTACAAAGGATTGTAAAAAATCATTCTCTAAAACAATAATTAATACTTCTATTCTTATAAGTATCACTGATCATTTTATTGATACACTTAGTTCAAATTCCAACAATACCGACACATTAGCTAATATTCATATTTTATTATACTATATAATTTACTATTTTTTTTATGTTCTTTATATCATAGGTTTCATAGGCGTTTTCCAGGCGCGCCTTGAAGCGTATCTGAGGGCGAGGCGAAGAAGAAATGCTCGAGACGTTTGAAAAAAAACAAAAATCATTACGGCACATTTTTTTACGCATCTTTAAATAAAAGAAAAAAAAAACTAAAATAGCTTACGGATTGATAATTTCGACGATGAAAACCAGCATTTTCTTCTACGGCGCCGATCGCATCACGACTTTTTGAGCTTCATTTGCATGTTTGTTGCATGCCCTCTTCTTCAAGCTCTCACTCTCTTAATCTCTTCTGAATCCCGATTCCTCTTCAAAATTTCCCCTTCTCCTGTTATAAGAATTTAATGAAATTCCTTTTCATCTCTTTACCCCCCTTTTCCCCATTCTACTGAATCTCATCTTTCTTCAAGGATTCAAGATCTCCCTCTCTTAATCTCTTTATCTCTTTTTTATCAATTTTTTAAATTTTTAATTTTGAGCAATTAAACGAATTAAATTTTTAATTTTTTTTTAATTCCTCAAAAAATATAAGTTTTTTAAAATTTAAAGTTGTAAAATTTAAACCAATAAAATTCTAAATTTTATTTGTAAATTCCTATTAAAAAATATTAATTTTTTTAAATTTAAATTTTAAATCAATAAAATCATGAATTTCATTTTTTTAATTCATCTAAAAAATATTAGTTTTTTAAAATTTAAAACAAATAAATTCTGAATTTTATTTTTAAAATCATCTTAATTATGTATTGTTAAGTTATTATTATCTTGTCAATTATATTGTTATATATAAGTGTGAATATTTTTATAGGTATTTTTTTTAGAATGAATTTCTCCAATTCAAAAAATTCTAGAAAAGATTTTATGTGAAAATATGTTATTAAAGTTTTCAAAAAGCAATATTTGAGATATAAATTTTACAATCAAATATGTGCAAGAGGGGTAAATAGACTCGAGCATCACTTAGCCAGAACTTACCATGATATGAAAACATACCACAAAGTTAGTGAAATGTTGGATTGGAAAGCAACGAAATGCTGATCAATTTTAATGATCAAAACAGAAAAAAAAAAAAATTATCCCAAGAAATTAGTATGGGTCCAACATCAATGCATGAGAGTACCGAAGGAAGTGAGAGTGATAGTAGTAGTGAGAGTGAAAAACCTATAACTAAGTGACTCAATGATAAATTTACCACTTCACAAACTCATCAAAGTACTTTGAATTCAATGTGGAATCAAAATAAGAATAAAATATGTAAAAAAATTGGTAGGTTTAATTATTCAAAAAGTCTCTCATTCAATACTATGAATGATCCTTATTGAATTCTTATGATGGATGTAGTTGCAAAGTTTGAGCCCGAGTTTAAGACTCCATCTATGCACGAATTGAGGACATGAATTTTTAATTTTAAATATGAATGACCTAATTATCATTATGAAAGAACATAAAAAAACTTAGAAATAATATATATATTCAATAATATCTGATGGTTGGACAAATATAAAAAGTAGGTATTTTATCAATTTTTTGATAAATAATCCTACTGGTACTTGATTTATGAAATTAATTAATACTTCTGATACAATAAAAAAAGAGAAATTGATGTTTAGATATTTTGATGATGTTGAAGAAATTTGGGAGAAGAATATTGTACGAATTATTACTGATAAAGCTGCTAATTATATGAATGCTGAAATGAAACTTATGAAAAAAAAAAGATTATGATGAACTTCATGTGCAACACATTATATTGATTTGATGTTGAAGATACTAAAAAGGTAAATAATTATACTACTACATTTGCTCGAGCTAAGCATGTAGTAAAATTCATATATGGGCATAATTGGATTTTTAGCTTGATGAAAATATTTACAAAAAATCATTAACTTCTTTGTCCAGCAATTACACGATTTGTTACTTCATTTCTTACTCTCCAAATCCTTTATAAGCAAAAACAAGCTTTTATAGCAATATTTTTCTCAAAAAATAGCATTCAAGCAAATGAGCTAAAAAGATTGAAGGTATGAAAACTCGAAGTACAATATTATTGGATCCAAATTTTTGACCTCATGTTACTTTTTGCATAAAGACCACTGATTCATTAATTAGTGTCTTGAGAGAGGTTGATCCAAAGGAAAGACACACCATGGATTATATTTATGAGCTGGTGGATTCAGCTAAGGAGAAAACTACATTAAATTCTACCGGCATGGAGACAAAATAAGGTCTAATTTAAAAAAAAATTGATACAAGATAGACTCCACAACTTCATCAACCTTTACACGCAGTAGATTATTATCTAAATCCTCAATTAGGATATAAGGATAAATTCTCTAATGTTGATGATGTGAAAAATGAACTATTTTAAAGCATAGATAAATTGTTGGATTATCAAGAACATTTAAATTCTGACATTCAGTTGGACACATTTGACTAAACAATAGGTGAATTTGAGAGTCGAATTACAATTAATTTTCGAACATTAAGAAGCCATACAGGTTGATGGATACATTTTGGGATTTCAACACCAGAGTTGCTAAATGTTACTATTCGAGTCATTAGCCTTAATTGTTGTGCTTTGGGATGTGAAATAAATTGGAGTACATTTGAATTAGTAATATTTTTATTTTTCTAAATTTTTATACATATATTTTTATTTCAATATTAGAAAACTTTATTTCATTTTAACATATATATTTCTTAATTTTATTATTTGCAAATATATACAAAAAAATAAATAGACTTGAATATCAAAGTTGAATGCTCTTGTGTATGTAAAGTACTACACTAAATTGAAAGAATGAAATCTACGAAGAAAATAAAATATTGATCCGATTTTGGTAGAAGAGATTGATTCGGATGATGAATAAAATTATGGAGAAAGAAGACCCCCTCCTCCCACTCGATCTTTGTTGGCTTCAAGATGATGAGTTATTCAATGTTGATACTATTAGAGTTGTGTCATCAAACTCTCAACAGACTCAAGCATCATCGTATCACATAATTTCTTCACATTCAAATAAAAGAAAACATAATGAAGTAGCAAGCGAGTATTCAAAAATTGAAGTTATTAATTTGATTAATTTTAATAAAAAAATTTATAATATTTACACATAATTAATAATTTATACTAGGTACAAGTGGAGCCAAAGACAAAGAGAAGGAGTTCAATTTGATACTAATTAATAAAGATAACGATTTATATGAAATGAGAATACGTGATAGTTGACATTTATCTACTTTTGATACATTAGATGAGGATGATGACGACATTGATGAAGAGAATTTAAATTAAAACAATTTACTCTATTTCATTATTCATTACTTAGTAATGACTTTTTCTTAAAATTTGAAACCATTAGTATAGTTGAATCTGTTTTATATTTTGACTCTGTAATGATTTTTTATAAAAATAGCGAACTAATATGACTTTTTAAATTCTAACGAATTGTTTTATATTTTTATTTATGCTATTTTATTTTATATATTTTAAATAATAAATTAATTATATATGTAAGGATCAAAAAGTTTAAGCCTCGAGGCTTATGTCTCACCTCAAGAATACAAAAATGCTTCACTTTGCGCTTTAACATTTTAAAACTTTGCTAAAAATATTATTGTAACTAATAACAAATATTAAAAAAATATTGAATATGATAATAATTAGCTTAAGTTTGTTACTTCCCCATGTATTGGTTATTATCAATTATTCTTTTATTTTACATTTTATTAGTTGACATTCAAAGATAATTAACTCTAACTTTATTTTTACTCCTAATAATTTTTGCAAGATTATAAAACTCTAAAAATGATTTCACTTAAAATTAATGAAAATTAATTATATTTTCTATTTCAAGATAAAACTTCTTTGCAAATGTTTTAGTGTGTTTGACACTTTACTTATGTGTTTCACCTCAGTTATTGATCACTGTCCAAGTTGACTTTATTCTTTTCTTAAAAGTATTTCGACGCAAAATTGTGAAGGATATCAACAAGAAAAATGTACCAAAGTTTCTTATTCTACACAAAAGTAGACGTAACAAATGAGTTGTGCAGCTCGAATATGATTTGATGCACAACATAACATGCAAGAAGTCATGCTTGTCATCTACTTGTGATAGTCCGCAACATGGCTCATCTTGTGCCTTGCCTAAACAAAAGAGAATCCTTTTGAAGCACGTATACGACTTCCCTTGGAGTGTCCGTGTGTCATACACTTGGACACAAGGACACACCAGACACGCATCTGATACATGTCCGATACTCCATGTGGCGTATCGAAGACCAAACAATAGGTCAAAGGCTTGGATACAACTTAGACACGATGAAAAAATGGCTCGACATGGCATAGTAAGGGTCGGACATGACAAAGGCATGTCGGGGACATATTTTATCCCTTGTTTTCTTCCTTGAGTTAAAAAGCTCTAACTCTGGCTTTTTATCTTCTTTCTCAAAGAGTAACAACCAATATTCTAAAAAACAAAAAACAAAAAAAAAGTTCTTTATCTGGAGCTCATCATTCATAACCCGAAGAAGAAGATGAAATATAAAAAAAAGAGGAAAAAATGGAATAAGAGAGGAAGGATGAGAGGTTGCGTATCTTAGGGCAAAAGGAGAGGTAAATCGAGCGACTGTTAGGACATGCTGATGTGTTAATCACTAGTGAAAATCAAAAATGGCAATTTTTCTAGCCCTCAACTTTTCCAGGCTCCACCCTTTGGTACTTAAATCAATGGATCCTTCTTCTTTCCCCAATAAATATTTATCAGATCAAGAAAATGTTAAAGATAAACTAGAAAAGAAGAAAATATATAGTAAAGACAATTTGGTGAAGCCTCCACTTTTCATTTTGACTCATCCAATTTTGATTATGACTCATCCAATTTTGATTATGACTCATCCAATTTTCATTATGACTCCTCCACTTTTCATTATGACTCTCATCGATAATTATGATTAAATAATTCCAAAATGACCAAGAAATACAGGGGTGACATGGCTTTACTTGGCATCCATTTATCTGGGTCTTGGCCTTACATAATTGAATATGCTGTGATTGGCCAATAAATACCTATTATGCCTTTTTCTAACATTTTGAAGTTTTCTATAGAGCCCATTTAGCATTTCATCAGAGAGCAAGCTAAAGATTATTGATTCAAAAAGATTTCAAATACCCTTCAACTTAAGTATAACCCTTCAATTTAATTATAAGGCAGATATGATCACACACTATATAGGATTTGATGGTCAGTCCCCCACCACCCATTTTCACACATTTCAATAGGGTCTTTATATACTTATTTTTCTCTTGTTTTTTCATATTAATAAAATTAATTACAAAATTAACTACAAAATTAACATATAATTCATAAAGTATTAAATGAAAAAAAAATATTTATACAAATAATGTTTAATAACTTATTTTTTATTTATCTAAATTATTTTTTAAGAATAATATTTATAAAGATTATTTTTATTTTTATTTTTAATTTATTTTATCATATCATGTTCTAGTCAAATCCGTATCCTAGTTTTTTAAAATTTATCGTGTCTTCATATCACGTTGTGTCGTTAACTAATTTTGTATCCGTGATTATGGGCATGATTATGGGCATGTTCACCTCATGCGCATCTAATTTCTAAAATTTAATTATAATTTAAATCAAGTTTAATACATAAAATGCAGATCGCACTCATTTGAATTATTTATTTAATAAATTTTTTTAAATAAAAGTGCACTAACGCGTTACACCATCATGCTAGCAGATGTTAATTTGTTGACAAGAACATAACTGAATCCTTAAGATAAATCAAGCAATGCAACTAGTTGTAAATAATGATACACAACAAAACTTTAGCTATAAAGATTAGAATCAGTCATAATGAAAAGAGAATGATTCAAATTTTTTTTAGTTTTTACCACTTAACTAGTTTAGCATTTAACATGTTTTTTATTCCATGTTTATTTTTAAAGAGTATATTATCGTTGTCAAATTTTTTATGATAGTGCCTAAGTATGTATATTTTTCATTTATATTATTATGCGTAATTAATATTTTTTTTAATGTCATTTATTCTTTTTTTTATTTCATTATTTCAAATTTCATATGGACTAGGAATAAACATATATATACTATGTATATACATATGTATCACATATATACATTGCGTATATACTTAAATAAATAGTATATTTTTATGTATATACACTATGTAAAACTTATTGTATATACACACTGAATCTATGTTCTATAAACATTGTGGATATATCATATTAGCATATACATTATATATATGTATATACATTATATCTTTTTACACATACACTTATTGTATTTTATAATTTACTTGTTTTGTGTTTAATTACTTTTCATGATGTCACAATTGATTTCTATATCTTTGAAATATGTCTTACTTCAATATATGGCACCCAAATTAGAGGTGTCAAACGGGAAGTGCTGGGCTGGGCCGGCACATTTTTTTAGGCCCGACCGTGTTTTCGTGCCATGCCTGGCCTAGTACGATTTTAAGGAGTAAAAATTGGCAAGATCCGCCGGGTTCGGCCCGGTCGGGCCGAACCCTAAATTAAAAAAAATTAGGGTTTCGAGCGTGAGAAACCCTAATTTTTTTAAAAAATTTGGTTTCGGCACGGCACGAGGTCCGATTGGTCTCGGCATGAGCCTGGACATGAGAAATTCCCGTGCCGGGCCGGCCCAGGCACGGCCGAATCATGTCATGCCTCGTGCCGGGCCTGGCCGGCCCTGCCCGGTTGACACCTCTAACCCAAATAGGGTATAAGTATTTTTACCAAACTCTAATATAAATTTAAAGAGTAGGGAAGTTTTTTGTCAAGAACTCATTTTTTAACTAGTTTAAAAAGAATATGAATACAAATAGTGTATATAAATTTATTACCATTCCCTAGTTACATATAACAATGCTTGTAGACGCTCTTGGCGAAAACCCTTGCTGGACGAAATTCGGCGATAACTCGGTGAAAATCTCCTGCGGTTTCCTCTAGATTTCTCTCTTGCGTTTTACATTAAATTAACAGTTATGGGAATTGCTTCGAATATTGCTGTTTGATTTAACTTCTCTCGCGTTTTCTATAACATTTTCATCTTGCGAATATCTTGGGAAAACTGTTTTGTAAAGCCGGAATCCTTGTTTCCTCTTGCGTTTTTTTTCTGTGGTTCTTTTTCTGTGTTTCTGAGCTCAAGGTTAAGAAAAAATAGATGATTCGGATCTTCTGTTCAACAAAAAATCACTCAGTTCAATCGCTAAGGGTACTGCGATTCTGTCCCCAACTTTTGACGCTAAAGAGGAGTCTCCTGCCGTGTTACTTACCGAAGAAGAGTTCCAGAAGCTTGAGGAACCTTTCGAGTTTACATTAATCGGGAAGTTCTCCCATGGCAAGCCGAGCTATGAAGAAATTTATGCTTTTATCGCTTCACTAAAGCTACGGCAAGTTGTTAAAATAGCCATATACGACGGGAAACACGTCATTTTTCAACTCAAGGAAGAAGACGACTTCCTGAGGTTATGGATTAGAGGGCAGTGGAGCGTGGCTGGATATCCCATGCGCATCCTCAAATGGTCGCCCGATTTCTCACCATCCGTGGAGCCTGCAAATGCCCTGGTTTGGTTCACACTGCCTAAGCTTCCATTACATCTATTTAGCAAATATTTTCTTTATTCTATAGCATTATGCGTGGGTAAACCGTGGCTGATTGATGATGCCACGGCTTATATGACAAGACCAAGTGCAGCTAGAATTCTCATCGAGGTTAACTGCAAAAAGTCTCCTCCAAAAAAATATGGGTTGGCAATGATTTAAAGCTGGGCTTCTGGCAGTATATAGTTCCAGAAAACATGCCAATGTATTGTTTAAATTGCTTTAAAATGGGTCATGCAGAGGAGGCTTGCATGCTAACAAACATGAGGAAAATCCAGGTGAAGGAATGGGTAAAAAAAGATTACAGGAAGGGCGAGGTAGAAGAGAGCCGAGAGGAAGAAAAAAAGCCAGAACAGGAGGAGAAAGAGGGAGCACGGGCAAATGAGAAAACTGTCGAGGGGAGAGAAAAAGAAAAAATAAAGAATAAGGATAGAGATGAGTTGAGGAATAGGGAAGAGCTAGGAAGAGAGGAGAGAAGGATAGAGCTGAGAGATAATAACAACAATATGGAGGAGATCAGAAAATGGCTAGATAAAATACCAAGGGAGGTGGAAGAAGTAGAAAGGCTAGGGAGGAAAAAAACAATACATAAAAGGAAAATAGAACAGTCACTAAAACACATGGACCAGCATGATTGGGATGAAGATGACTTGCTTTCTGAAGAGGAAATAGAAGCTAAAAACTGGCCACTGTCCAGCAGCACCGATGAAGAATACAATTTAGTTCTGAAAGCACCAAAGGATGATTTATGGCTTAAAAAGCAGAAAATCAGCCATGCACCAAAAGACAGGAAAAAAGCATTAGAAGAAATCATGAAATTAAATAAGAGCTTGGAAAAGATAAACAAAATAATGAAGATAGAGCAAGCCCCACCGAGTACTAGTAAGGCTACAAAAAACATGGAAAAATATACATCGAAATATAAGAGTACTAGTAAGGCTACTAGAGCGCAACCCAAGTACACTTTACTATGAACAGTTTATATTGGAATATAAGAGGAGTAGCGAACGCTCCTACAATAAACAGAATTAGAAATTTAATTAAAATATATAAATTAAAAATATTAATTTTAGCTGAACCAATGGTAACTAAAGATCAGATAGAGAAATACAGGATGAGGATAGGCATACAAAAGGCCTTCTCGAATCACAATAGTAAATTATGAATTATGTGGAATAGCCCCATAGACATTGAAATTTTATTAGAAAATGATCAAATAATAAACTTTAAAATGACTAAACAACCAGAGATTATTTTTTCAGCGGTTTATGCTAGCAATGTAAAAGAAAAAAGAAAAACACTCTGGCAGGAAATGGGAAAAATAGCACTCACGAAATCCCCATGGATTATAGGAGGAGATTTCAACACAATTAGAAGCCCATCGGAAAAGAAGGGAGGCAAGACACCAAATCCGGGAGCAATGACTCAATTCAATGAGGCTATTGCAAATGCAAGTTTAATGGAGGTTGAATACCTAGGTACAAATTACACTTTGTGTAATAACTGGAAGAATAAGAAAATAATCTGGTCTAGACTTGATCGAGTGTTACTTAATACAAAATGGTTAGATGTTATGGGGGAAGTTAAAGTACAGCATTTAAGCAGAACTTGCTCAGATCACAGCCCGCTCCGGGTAAGTCTTCGAAAAAAGAAGGTAAGCCAGAAGGCCTTCATATACCAAAATATGTGGGGCTTACACAAAGATTTTGAGTCTATAGTTAAAAATACATGGGAAAAACTGATTCCGGGTAACCCCATGCAGAGATTGGTTCAAAAACTGAGAGCATTACGATCTGCTCTCAATAAATGGAATAAAGAAGTGTTTGACAATGTGGCTATGAAAATTCAAGAGGCAGAGCAGAGAACCATAACAACAGAGAAAGAATAAGAAAATATACAAAATAAAAAAACCAGAATAGAAGTTAATAAAGCTAAAGCTGAATTAAAACTAAGAATGCACATGAAAGAAATTTACTGGAAACAGAGAGCGAAAGTTAAATGGTTGAAGGATGGAGATAAAAATACGAAATTTTTCTATACAATGACAAAAATTAAGTCGCAAAGATTAAGAATAAAAGGTCTTAAAAAAGCTAACGGAGAGTGGGTTGAAAAGGAGGAAGATATTAAAATTGAATTAGAAGAATATTTTAAAAAACATTTAAGCGGAATAAATACAAATAGAAGTAACACACTAATGGAGAAAATTAAAAGAAAAGTCACGCAAGAAGATAATAAAATGCTAGCAGAATTTCCTACGGAAGAAGAAGTGAAGAATGCAGTTTTTAATGCAAATAAAGATAGTGCAGCAGGACCAAACGGCTGGAATAATGCATTTTTCCAGCGAAGCTGGAATATAATCAAAAAAGATGTTCTAGAAGCTATCAACTGGATATTCGCGGGTGCGGAAATCTCAAAAACATGGTCCAGCTCATACATAGTTTTGATACCTAAGAAAACAAATCCTCAAAAAGGAGAAGATTACAGGCCAATCAGTTTATGTAATACTATATATAAAATATTAGCCAAATTATTACAGGAACGATTGAGCAAAATATTACCAAACATAATAGAGCCGGAACAAGCAGGTTTTGTTAAAAATAGGCTAATAACTGAAAATATTAATTTAACATCGGAAATGATAAGAGATATAGGGACTAAGGTCAGGGGTCATAATGTAATCATGAAACTAGATCTATCTAAGGTATTTGATAAAGTAGAATGGAATATACTTTGCTATATAATGAGAAAAATAAGGTTTTCAGAATTTTGGATAGATATTATATATAGATGTATATCTAGTGCTTGGATTAAAATTCTTATAAATGGCCAGGAAGGTGAAGAATTTAAACCAACCAGAGGTCTCAGGCAAGGGGACCCATTGTCCCCTTCTTTGTTTAATATTTATCTAGATCTTTTTATAGTAAACTTAAAAGAGAAAGTTAGAAATGACAACATCTTAGCCTACAAACAGCCCAAAGATACGCCATTAATATGCTGCTTGGCATACGCTGATGACGTGATCATATTCACAAATGCCAGCAGCAAATCAATGAAAAACTTGATGAAACTTATACAAATACTAGAAGAAGAAACAGGTCAAAAGCTTAATAAGAATAAATGTCAATTTCTGATAGCAGCCAAAACACCAGAAAACATTGCCCTCAAAATTAAAAGGGTCACAGGTTTTGCACAGTGTAAAGGAGCACTAATGTATTTGGGATGCCCAATTTATGAAGGAAGAGTAAAAGAGGAATATTTTACATTTTTACTGGATAAAATAAAGAATAAAATTGCCGGCTGGAAAGAAAACTTATTAAACATGACAGGAAGAATCACACTAATTACCCATGTGCTATATAATTCGTTAATACATATATTAATGACGGCACAACCCCCAAATATAACCATTAAAAAACTAGAAAGAGAAATGACTAATTTTTTATGGGGTAAAAGAGAAGGGAAGAATAAGCTGCACTGGAAAAAATGGAGAGATTTATGTTATCCAAAAGAGTAGGGAGGTTTAGGTTTGATTAGCCTAAAAGATATATCCAAAGCGTGGGCATGTAAGAATTGGTGGGGAATAAAATCAGATAATAATATCTGGACGGCATTTGTAAAAGCTAAATATGAGTTAGGAAACAATGCTTTTAAAAACATAAAAAAAGTGTCTAGAAGCTGGAAAAAGATGCGCGAACAACAAAGCAGCGTGGAAAAGTATTCAATACTAACGAAAAGTGGGTGGAAATGGATTTAAATCCAAACGGAAATTTTATATTAAAAAGTGCCAAGGAACTAGTAAGAAGCAGAAAACCCTTACAATTTAAATTACTCTGGAAAAAAAATTTGCCTCAAAAAGTTAATGTTTTATCATGGAAAATCATGTCAAACATTGTTCCCCTAGATGCGAACATTCAGAAAAAGGGCATAAAACTAGCATCAAGATGTGAATGTTGCCATCAAGACATAGAGAGCTCAGTTCACCTATTTTCTAAGGGTAAAATAGCTATAAAAGTGTGGAATAAACTAGAAATTAAAGCTAATATCGAAAGAAGTACAATTAATTTAAGAAATAGGCTAAAAAACTGGTCAGAAAAACAAACAAAGAATAATATCTTAAAATGTATTAGAAGTTATATTCTGCATATAGTGTTATGGTGCATATGGAAAGCTAGAAACAGAAGTAGATATGATAATGTAAAAATGGAACATAATGTCATTTTGGAAGAAATAAAAAAAGAGAGTGCTTTTATTACGGCTTGTAATCCAATAAAAGTGGAAAACAGGAAAAAAGAGGAAGATAGAATAAAAGAATGGCACCTCGCAACAATAGCAAGAAAAATGCCAATTATGAAAATAGTTAACTGGAATAAACATGAGCAGGGCAGTCTAATACTAAATACTGATGGAAGCTTTAAAAGAGAAATGGGAGAAGCTGGTAGAGGAGGTTTAATAAGAAATGCGGAAGGCGAGGTACTGAAAGCGTTCACATCAAGAGATATAGCATCTTCTGCCTTGCAAGCAGAAATTATAGCCCTAAAAAAGGGGTTGCAAATTTGTAATTCTAATAACTACCAAAAGGTTCAAGCACAGGTGGATTCAAAAATATTAGTGGACCTAGTACAGGGAAAGATATATTTATGGAAATTTGAAGAAGAGATTGATAACATTAGAAGCATTCTAAGAGAAATAAAAGGTGAAATTAAGCATATTTATAGGGAAGCAAACATGATTGCAGATAGATTAGCGGAAGAAGGAATGAAAAAAGGATCACAAGAATTTAGAGGGGAGAATATGCCTGGAAAATTTAAAGGATTAATAAGATTAGATAAAATTGCATTTCCGTATATTAGGCTTCAAAAAAACATGAATTAATTCTGAAAAGGGAGAGAGGAGGGGAGGTTTTTGTCTTAAGCCCGTTAAAGGGCTGACTAATAAATTTTTTTAGTGTTCTTTGTAGTTGGCAGGAGATAAAAGTAGAAAGAGATAGCTTCCCTGCTCCGAGGGAAGCCGGATAAAAAGTATTTTGTAATTTTATTGTTTGGTTTTGCTTTGGTTGGATTTCTCAGGCTAAGTTAAGCTTTAGCAAGGCCCTTGCAAAGGTTTAACTAAAACAAAGTAGCCTAGACAAAGTTAGAAAGGATAGTTATGTGCAATAATGTCAACTACGGCTGTAATCTATCTCGTAGTTACTGTGGTTATAGATGAACAAGTGCATTGATTAACCTAGAGACTTATCAGACCGGCAGGGGGATTAGAGAATCTGAGGGAAGTTGAATAAGGAGAGAGTTTGTAATTTTTTATTGCTTGGTAGGCTTCTTTTTGGTTGGTTTTCTTTTCAGGTTAAGTCAAGCTGTAATAAAGAGGTCTCACAGAAATAGCAGAGGTGCCAAGCAGGCTGGACAAAGCGGGAAGGAATCAGTATTCTGCATTGATTCGGCTAAGAGAGAAGGATATGCCAGCAGGGGGATTAGAGAATCTGAGGGAAGTTGAATAAGGAGAGAGTTTGTAATTTTTATTGCTTGGTTAACAAAAAGAGGCTGGACAAAGCTAGAGAGGGAATGAACTAGTATTTCTGCTTTGATTCGGTCAAGAGGCTGCTCTTACTTACACATTGTTTGAATTATTTTCCTGACTGTTTTTGATCGGCCAAGAGACTGTTAGTAGAAGGATATGGAATTTACTTTTTAATCTAGAATTTCTAGATTAGGTTTTAAAGTGAGTGTAAAAGGGATAATGGTAGAACTAGTTTGTAAAATGGTATTCCTCCGCCAAAAGTGAGGGTGATAATTAATAATAAAATATCCTTTTAATATATATATATATATATATATATAACAATGCTTGAATTACAACTTAATAGAGAGAGTCATTTGTCGACTACATATAAGCATGTTAGTACATAGTATTATGTCGCTCCTAATATAATCATCATATCTAGAATTAAAGCTCATAAGGCCCAAATAATATATTATAATACTAGTATCATCAACAATAAGTAAAGGTGTCAAACAAGCTGGCGGCCAGTGCGTGGCCCAGGTTCTTGCCCAGTTTAGTAGTGCCTGGCCTGACATGGACTGAAATTGTGCCTCGGACAGGGTCAGGCTGCCCCTTGGCACGATTCTTGTCGTGTTTGGCCGTCATGAACTGTGCCTCATGTCGGGCCAGGCACGACCCGTATGTCTGATCTGACAGCATGATAAACCAGCTCGGATGACCGCCCAATAAAATCTCTATCAGGGGGTGACCCAGGCAGTTTTATTTTTATTTTTTTAATTCAACAACCTCATCACAAGGTGGACCATTTTTTTTTTAAATGTGGTCATCTAGACGATTATAGTTGGTCGGCCACGTGCCCTTTTTTTACTCACGACACAGTTGGCATAGTTGTGCCCATAGTGCCATGGTGGGCAAGTAGACCACACATCGTACCATGCTGAGCCGGTGGGCCATGCAACATGTAGTGCCTGGCACGACATGACACGGTGACACGACCATACCGAGAAAAAAAATGAGATGTGCAAATAGAGCACAACCTGTTTAACACCTCTAACACAAACTCATATTGTGTCGACAACTATAAGACTTGATCATCCAACAAAACAACTTTTATCATAATTGTGTAAGATAATTAATAAAATGATTTATTTTTTTGACATGTCAAACAAAGTTAAGATCATGTAATCATATTTATATTATTGTATACATGCATACAATGCGAGAGCAATACACGATTTGTAAATCTAAATCCTTATTTGGGAAGTTCATATAATCAAAGAGGAATCACCTTTGTGAAAATCCTTACTATCAATTAAGTATATCTTAATTGACAAAGCTAGAAGTACAGACAAAGCTAGAGAAACAATCACTAATTGGGCCGAAGATGGGTGAATCGTATCAAACGCCTACAATTTCCTAGTTGAAAACAATATAAAAAAGAGAAAGAAGTGATCCCTATGCATTTAGTCCTCTAAACCACATCACCAAACACATAGTATTCTTATGGATTTCCGAATATATAAATATCAGAACCAAAGACCAATGATTTGGAACCCCAAAGAATCCAAATTACGAATTCTACACAATCACATTTTTTCAATGTAAATTTTCCAAGGATATATAGGATAACATAAAAAACTAGACCAGAATTTCAGAAGGAATAAAGTCAATTCCTACTAGATTCTAAAGCACACAGACCCATTATGCTAGCAATACGGCATTGAATAAAGTATGAAAAAGTAGTTTTGTTACAATCCTATAATATATATGTAAAGAAAAAAACCAAATGTGACATGAAGGAAAGTCACAGACCACAAATGTCATAATCTGCAATATCAAAAAAGAAGTGTATATTGTATCCAGCGCTAAATATAATAGTTTAAAACTCTAGATTATACAGAATTGTGATATTGAATGTTATTACTTAATAAAAAAAAAAATCCTTTGTAATAATTTATTCCGAATTTTATTAAATATCTACCCGAAGATAATTTAGGAGTTTACAATAACACTCAAAAATAAAGCACAGTTGGGACCATCAGTTAGACAACTACATTAGAATCATCACATAATAACAATAAGAGAATATGCAAGAGTGCTCTGAAAGGGAAAAAGCCATTGATGACTTGTTTTTTTTATGGCAGGTTAAGATATACTCTAAAGATATGCTGGATATTGTATTGCAAGTTACTAAAAATATTTCGAGGTCAAGTGACTATATGATACGATGTAGAAAATACTCTGGCAGGATCTTCTATTTGTATGCCTAATGGCAATGTTATGCTTTCTCTTGATTGGATCTTCTCATTACCTTATTTTAAAATCTTGAATCATACATTAAAGAGCTAATACTCAGGTTACAAGTCATAACACTATTTTCATTAATTTTTTGGAGTCTTGAGGTATGGTAATATTAATGTTTATTCGTTTCTTTCGATGAATTTTCTTGGTTACTAATTTTCATCATTATTTATTTTCAGTCAATTATATTAATTAACTGAATAGTGATATACATGTACATTTGTATTATTCATAATTATTCAATTAAAAAAAATCAATGATATATTCTACCCAACATTGATCATCATGAGTACTCTCTAACTCTTATTTTAATATAATATTTTCTGATTTTTTTACTGCACTTGATAGTTACAAAATCTCATATATTTTTTCTAAGATACTTGTTCATTTAAGATGGATACATATTGTGTTTGATGAACTAGGGACAATCACAACCAATCAAAGATAAATTATATATTAACTAAACATGAGGAACACATTCTCATTAAGCATAGTTTAATAAGTAATCTTTACGCTCAGCACTTTTGACATTATAATATCTCTGATTATTCTTATATTTACTAATATACATCACAGATATAACATGAGATATTAATAATAAAGTTGATTATATTTTAATTATATAAGATGATTAATAAGGCATATCTGAAGTAGAAATAACAAAGTGGATATTAATTAACTCACCATTTGATTCGAATATAGACTTTTCACAAATATTGATTTTTCTGTTAGACTACTCCAATATAGAAGATCATAAAAAATTTAAAATATCTAATAATCATTAGATCAAATATTATTTATGTTATTAATATAATTAATAATTAGCTAAATTCTTTCACCAAACTATTATAAACGTAATTCTCATAATTTTTAAGTACATAAAAAAATACTCTAACACAAAATATTTTATACATATATCAGGTGTACATCAGATACAAACATAATTGGAATCTATTTAGGCTCCAACAATTATTGAGATGAGATCTACTATAAGAATTTGTATTTTATATGGAAATCATTGCATTTTGCCAACTTTTTAGTTTAGTTATATTTTATTTTATTATAGTTTGGAGCACAATATATGGGTTACCCCAATTCATTAGTCTTTACATGGAAATCATTGCACACATCTATTGAGTATCATCATCTCCTTTGTTGAACACCCACAATTATCTAGGCTCCAGCAATTATCGATGAGCGTACAATGACAAATGTTTGGCAGTGGGTGTCACATGTTTCTTGGCAGTGTAGTGTGTGTGGTGCTCAAGTAGCAACATACAAGGTGACACAATGAAGTGTTTGGTGTTTTTCAGCAGTATAGTATGTCTAGTATTGGGCAGAATAATATTGTTCAGGTGGAGCACAAAAAATGCACTGTGATACTATTAATGTTTACTATGAAACGTGCGGATAATAATTTTTCAAAATGTGCTTTCTCTTGAAAGAAATTTATTATTGGGGAGATTAAAATTCTGGATATTATCTTATAAACTGTATAATCAATACTCCAATATTGATTCCGTGACATAGTTCTTTAGTCATGCAAACCATCTAAACTAAAGCACAGAAACTGTATAATCATCATTTCTAATATTGTTGACTCAAAAATCAATACTCCAAATACAGATAAACATTATCTTATTATTACTTTTTTGCATGTTCATTATGTATTATAAAAATTAATGATAAATTCACAAAAATTATTGAGTATAATATTATTCCTTTTGGTCATTTATTTCTTTCACATACCTGACTTATTCTTTATTATCATATTTATCATATTTCAATAAGTTATCTTTCTCAATAACTCAATTATTAAATTGTTTTTCATTTTAAAAATACTTGTTAGCAAGTTAAAAGACTCTGAAGTAAATTATTTTATAACAATATCTCTAACTAGATGTTTAAGTGTAAAGACTCTGAGAAGAATTTATACTAGTCATATGAGTAGTTCTTCTATTGTATAAGAAAAATATCAATTAAAAAAATAAATCAAAGTTTTATATCCTGCTCATTAGGCTGATTTCAATAAAGACTTGTTCGATATGATATATTCAAATATATAAAAATCTAGTATAAACAAGATATAAGATTCCTTTAGGTATTTTACATGATTTACAATGGTATATTTTTCATGTTAATTAACAAATTTTTTATATTTTTCGATTATTTGATAAAATAATAAAAAATAATAAATAATAATACATTGGAGTATATATATCATATAATTTAAGTATACTCTATACAAATCCTAGGACGGTACATATGCCTTTATGTGCTAACACACTATCACATAATTTTGTTGCATAAAAAAAATAGATATCTAGTTTTAATAGTTTGAAAAATCATCTTTGATAAAAATATTCTAAAATATTTTTAAAAATATATTAGTATTAAATACAAACTACTTTATCAATCAAATATTTTTTTTTATTCTTTCTCATTATGTGTTGTTTCAAAAGCTATAAGGTTTTCTTGATTATTAAATAAAGTAAAAATATAAGAATTTTTTTTATCAAAATCTAATAAATTTAATAAGTAATGATATTTTTTTTAGCAATATTCATTCTTTAGCATTATCAGAAATAATAAAAAGACATAATATATTTGGACTCATTAATTTTTCATACTCGTTTGTAGTTTCACTTGAGCTTTCAATTAAACAAAATAGTCACATATCAGCCACATATAAGCTTGTTAATCTATATTATGATGTCACTATTACGAAGTCATCATTCCAACAAGTACATATGAGGTTGACCCTAAAAATAATAATATTTTCGAGGAGAACAAATTTTTTTGAGTTCGAACAACAAAATATTGCACGAGTTTACTCCAATTCAACCTTAAAATGAACGAAATATTTTTTTTGTCGAGAACACACAATATTAAAGGTGTCAAAATTAAAATAGTGCACGATTTAGTATTCCCGACCCGAGACGACACAGACTAGAACCTGCTTCGGGCTTGGCTGGGCTGACCCTTGGCACGATTCTTGTCATGCTGGGCCAGAAGGATCCATGCCTCATGCCGGACCAGGCACGACTCGTGTGAATGGTTCGTAGAGTGGTAACTCGAGCAATTCTACTTAATTTTTTTTAAATTCGATCACTTCATCACAAGGTTATCTATTTTTTTAAAAAAATGCAATCCAATATCATTTGTAATTGGTTGGTCATGTGGCCGTTTTTTTTGCGCATGCCATGATCGTGCCCCAAAATGTCGTGCTGGGCCGGTGGAAAGTGCACCAAGCGGTGCTAGGCACAACACCGCTTGATTGCACGACCCGTTTGACACCTCTAACAATGCATAAAGGTTACACAATGACATGTATCCTTAAAAAATTTTCAAGTGTTTAATTTGCACTTACAAACTCAATATTTATGACATGTATATATTAACTTAAAGAAGGAATGTGAGTAAATTACAAGTCACCATCTTTTATCAATTCATCTTTGTTGCTTCTCTCTCTTCCCTAGACTAAACTCTAACTTCCTGAATCAACAAAGTTAGGTATTGATCCTTTGGTTGACATGTGCTCCCAAGTTGATTTTTTTATATGTAAGAAAAATAGAAAAAATATTAATTATCTAATATCATTGGATATGATATATCATATGAAATTAGAATATTTAATTATTTTCTAAATTCATCTCGACGTATTCACATAGATGCAACTTTTCATATACTAAAGCATGTAAATAAATTCTTGGTCATTTAAATTTTTTCAATGATCATGAATTTATACAGCTGGTTGGATTTTCAAATTCTAATTGGACATCAACTTTAACAGAAATTAGATCTACTATATAACATTATACTATTATTAGAGATAAAATAGGCTTCTAGAAAAGCAAGAGATAAATAATAATGCTGAAATCTAAAACAAAGATTAAGTTCAAAAGAATAATGACAATCACTTATACGTTACTTTGGATAATACAATTTCTTGAAAAATTCATCTTGAAGCTCAAACAATTACAAAGATAAAAAAAAGACATGTCATTATTAATAATTCATTTGTTGGACGTCATTGATAAAACTCAACAATATTTTCTAATATCATGAATTATTAAGTATTTATAAAATCTAAAATTTTTTAGAATATTAGTTCCACATATTGACTTAAGAATCCTATGATGTAAGGGACATATTTTTGCATATAATATTCAAGTCTATGATCTTTCATAAATTTAAATAAAAGACTTATACTTACAGTGATATTAATTATTCATTACCTTGCAGATAGATTATTATAAATGAATAGTCACAAAATCTAAAAAAAAACTAAATTCAATAACATCATAACTAAGCTGAGTTTGCTTTGAATTTAAAATACAATTTTTTGGTGGATTATTCGCTACATGTCCTTAGGTGTCCAAACCCTTATTACTTTTACAGCTATATATTTTTATAATATCTATATTACTCCGGATTTTTGTTGACTCCTCTAACATTTTTTTTTATAAAATAAAAATATGCTTATACTAAAAAAAAAAAGTTTATTTAGACAAAATTTGACTATTAAGCCAATATTTTTTTAGTTGAACGTGAATTGGGAGATCTTGGGCTAAGAAACAAACAAATTTCTAATATTTTAGTTATATTATTATTATCAAAATCAAATTAATATAAATTATTAAATTCAATTTTATTAAAATCTATTATATTAAGATGAGTAGATATAGAATGAATAGAAGTAGAATGTCTATTCATATAAATACATATAAATACAAGTGTAAAATAGAAAAAATAAAAGTTGAATACAGTTACATTGCAAATTTTAATACCGGCTAAATAATATATTCGTAGTTTCATTGTTCGTTGGATGCCAATAAATATTAGTCAAGAATTTATAAACAATTATATTTTACACAAAAATTTGTCTTGAAATCTTTGAGAATTAGAGATAGTAAGACATAAGATACTAAAGCTTCTAAAAATATATATATTTAAAAAAAAAAAATTAAACAACACAAAAATTTATCATTAAATCTTTGAGAATCAGAGATAGTAAGACATATGAGACTAAAGTGTCATAAAAACTATATTTTTATAAAAAAAATTAAACAAAGGCTGAACAAAATCCAACCAACTATTGGATTCTGTCCAATGGTAGGCAACACAATTTTTCTCCAATCATGTCGTAGGTTGGACCAAGACACCCAGCCTAGAGGTGTCAAACGGGCGGGCCGGCCTGGCCCGGCACAAGGCCCGGCACGTTTTTTAAACGTGCACTGGCCCGTGCCGGTTAGGCTTCACGCGGGCACGCCGCACGCGTGGCCGTGAGTCCGTGACCCAGACCAGACCCTCCCGAATTAAAGCCCGTGGGTCGGGTCATGAATGGACCCGACACGCGGTCCCGAGTCCCGACACAATGCCAACGGGAAAAAAAAAATTTTAAATTTTGCTTGAATATCAGCCGTTGGATTCGACTCTAACGGCTAGGGGGCAGAATCCAACGGTCATCGTGAATCTGCCCCATAATTATATATAAAAAATTCAAAAAAATATTAAAAAAATATCTTTTTTAATAAAAAATTAATATCTTTAATCTATAAATTCTACCCCCCTCCTGATTACAATTATGTTTTTCAAAAACATATAACCTCTCAAAACTTTTTCTCTCTCACATAAACCGTGCATCTCTCTCTCGGACCTCGTGATTTTGATTTTGGCTTGGATTTTCGTGAAACTCAACTTGAGTTTTGAACATCAGAGCTTTCTGCGGTGCACCTTGCACGTGACTGACCTCATTACCTTTACTAGGTAATTTATTTTACGTTTTTTTGTACTTTCTCTCTCTAAAGCTTCTCTCTCTAGAAAAACTTACGAAAAAATAAAAAACATAAAAAATGACAAATACACCTGACACGTATTTAAATTTGGAAAATGAAAATGTTAGTGTTACACAGACGTCTGTGGCTCCTGAAACTTTAGTTTCTCATGTCGTCTCAACCCAAAGTTCTAAAAAACAAAAAACTAGGACTTCTGTAATTTGGACACATTTTAAAATCATAAAACAAGTAAATGTTAAGGGTGAGGAACTTGAAATGACACAGTACAAATATTGTATGAGACTTTTAACATGCAAGAGTACATGTGGGACTGGGCACCTTAAGAGGCATGCCGAAATATGCACCAAAAAACATGGACCCTTAGATCCTAGGCAAACCCAACTTGACACTACATTTTTTAAGACTGGATCGAGTTCAGTATCAAAGTTTACTCCATTCGTATACTCCAGCGAGTTGGGTAGGGACGGCATGGCCAGGCTCATCACATTGATAGGTATTCCGATCATATTTTCGGAAGATCCAAGGGTAGTGCGCATCATGCAGACTTATTTTCAGCCATCCTATCATAGGATTCCTATGTCCACATCTAGGAGTGATATACTAAAGATATATAAGTTAGAAAAACAAAAAATAATTAAGGAATTTTTGGCATTTAGTGGAGTGGTGTCCGTGACGTCCGTTATATGGACATATCACGATTATTCTTCTTATGCATGTCTCACGAGTCACTATGTAGATTCTAACTGGATAATCAATAAAAAAATTTTAGGATTCACTGAGATTCTTCATCCTCATGATGGCCCGGTCATTTTTGTGTGTATGATGAAAATATTTAGGGAATATAAAATTCAAAATAAATTTTTAGTATCACATTCGATAACGCTTATAATAATGGAGTAGCGATCAATATGTTTATTAGGAATATTAGAGACGCACCATTAGGAGAGATCTTTCATGTCAGATGCATGTGTCACGTGATTAACCTGATTGTTCAAGCGGGTATGAAGGTGTGTTCCCCCGCGTTGGATAATATACGCAATGCACTAAAGTATATTCGCATTCCTCGCAGATAACAAGAGTTTAGTACTCTATGTTTGTCTTCGAATCTTAAGAAGAAGAAATTCTAATCGGATGTAATACATCGTTGGAATTACACGTACATGATGTTGGAATCATGTGTTGGATACGAACACGTGATATCTGACTACGTCAATAGTAAGAGCGATGAATTTATTATTGACGACACTGACTGGGCTTCAGGAATTTCATTTATGAAATTCCTAAAGAAATTTTTTTACACGACGAGCATGTGCTCGTCGGTTTATACGCGCACCACTTGCATTGCACTCCGGTACATATGCAATATTAGTAGCATGTTTAGGAAATATCGAGCTAACCCGACGCTTAGCCATATGGTTGCAGAGATGGAGACCAAGTACTTGAAGTATTGGTCCACATTTCCATCTCTGTATTGCCTCGCTGCATGCATGGATTCTAGGGTTAAAGTGAAAGGGGTAGAAAACACCCTGACTTTCATTTCCTCGTGCATGAACCTGGAAGAGCCACCTGAAGGGTTCATCCACGAGAAGTTTACTGACCCGATACTAGGTATGGTGGTGATAGTAGTGAGACTGTGATTACGGACATTGATACCTTGTTCGGAGATGAGGATTATTCCATTCAGCTAGCGAGGGGGAAACGTAGGCGTGGACCATCACATAGGAGCGAGCTATCTCGGTACTTAGATACCGATTATTGCTCAATCCTGTCACATTCTGATACTAAGAATCTTGATTTATTACAGTGGTGGAAATCATATGAGTCCACCTATCCCGTGCTATCTAGGATAGCACGAGATCTACTGACTCCTCCGGTGTCGAGCGTAGCATCGGAGTCTGCTTTTTCTGTTGCAGTGAACGTGATTTCGGATGGGAGATCGAGATTAAGTTCAGATATGGTTGAGGCATTGGCATGTTTGAAGGATTGGGAGGATACGAGGTTTATCATCCATGATCGTGCTGGAGCTGGGACTGGCACTGGAGTCACATCCACATCCACTACGATGGCGGAGGAATTGATCGCCGATGATGATGATCCATATGATATTGATCTTGATGTTGCGGCTGATGATTCTCATGATATGCCGTTTGATAATTGATGATGATCTGCTGTTTTTTTTTCAATATTTTTATTTTCATTGTATTTGTACGCTTTGTTTGTACGTTGTGTTGAAAATTATATTTGTTTTGTTTGGACCATCAGTTTCAAATGCATGATTAATAATTTTCCATTTGTGTTGTTTAATTTTTTTAAAATTTTTATTTATACTAACATAATATATTGCTTTATTTGTTTTACGATGTAAATTGTATTTTAAAAATTAATAACTTTAATATATAATTAATAAATATAATTAAAGCTAAACTAATTTGAATTTGATAAAAAAAATACTTTTCAAAATTTTGTTTTTTTATTTAATTTTAATTTTTAACATTTATAAAAAAATTTATATTTAATAATTAATAATCTACACTTAAACAATAAAATTGAGATAATATAAATATTTAAAAAAAAAATCAATATTCTGCCCGGGTCAGCCTATGCCGTGCGCCCGTGCCGTGCTCGGGTCAGCCTGTGCCCTGGCCTGTATGGCCAGGCCGGGCCCGATACCAAAACGGGTCGGTATCGGGTCGGGCACGGTAGCATGATCGTGCCGTGCCCTGGCCCTGGCATGTATGGCCAGGCAGGACCCGTGCCGTGCCCGGCAAGGCACGGTAGCACGAACGTGCCGCTTTAAAAAGGGCCGGGCCGTGCCGGGCCGGCCCGTTTGACACCTCTAACCCAGCCTATTAGCAAGCTAAAACCAAAGACACCATATGAGTGGTAATAAAAAAAGAATACTTAACTATAAAAATTCCATATGGTTAGAAACTCATACAGACAAAACGGGTGACTAAGTACAACTAAAAATCTCTATGATAACAAAAATGAAATGTTGAATTTTTGAATTAGAATCTCGGCAATAATGGCATCTTAGATTCTTCTATCAAAACACAAGAAAAATATATTCAATTCTAGGTGGAAACGTAATTTTGTAAATTTTTCCCAGAAACAAAAAAATCATTTTGAGATTAACAAACATTTTTTCTACTCATTAAATTCAAAAATGTGTTTTGAAATACACATTTAATTCTTTAATATAGATTTGAAATCGTCAAACATAATTTTGAAAAACACATTCAATTCATAAATACGACTATTATAGCTTTTTTCATTGCACAAAATGAGACATTACCATCATGGAATAATTTTCTGATAATAGATAAGGATGAAACTGAGCAAAAAGTCGGTGAAACAAACTCGCCAAATACTTTCAGCTCAAGAACGAATGTTTCTCAAGGATATACTTTTTTTTTGAAAAGAACCAACTAGTGATATGAGGGAAAAACAACCTTCTAAAAATTTGATAAGGAGCATCAATAAAACATATTAATAGTACCATTTCAAAAGGTTAAGCTCTCTTTTTTTTCATCTATTAATTTTTGTTTATAAAATCATAAAACTCTTAGAAGAAACCGATTTGTAATTAAACAAAGAAAAATATAGATTATATCTCCTACAATAAAATTTCCTTTTAGATATTTGAGTATGCTATATTTTTTACTTGTATATTATCAACTTGGTTATCAAACACTAGACAAGTTGACAATATTTGATATTTGGCTTAATGATATCTTTAACACGGGATGTAAGACATGTCAGTTAGAAAAATATATCAAAATTTCATATTTTACTTGTCAGCATTATGTGAGAAAGAATTTATTCAAACTAATATATTTAAACATATAGTGACCTAGTGAATATGTCACCAACTATAATTGTATATAATTTATCACTTTTTGTATTACTGCTCATAGTATATATGAATATTTTTTTTCGATATAGATTACATGTGTACTTGATTCTTCACACATCACATAAATTGATAAAGAATAAATTAGATAAAAATATTTAAATAATAATAATTAATATATTAAAATATATATCATGTATCTTAACTACTTATGATGCAAATCACAAGATTATAATATGAATTTCTACATCAATACATTTCTATAAATAGAGTAGTTGAAAAAATAAATAGATATATGATTGAGATGTCTAATACGCTCTTATATTAAAGTTTGCTCTTACTGTTAGTATTTCTCTCAGAACAATAGTGTATATAAAATAAGATTATACCCCCAAGAAAATGTGCAAAATAAAAACTAAACAAAAAAAAGTGTTTTTAGAAGCACGCAAACAATGATGACAGTGGAAACAAGTGCAAACAATGATGACAGTGGAAACGGGTGCAAACAATGATGACAGTAGATACAAGTACACACAATGATAACAGTGGACACAAGTGCACACAAAAAGGATTTCGGTGTTTGCATCGTGGTATGCACAAGTGAAGTGGACCTAGTAGTTGTGCTGAACCATAGTTATTTAAGGCGCAAGGCGCACTGAGGCACAAAAACCTTTTGGAGCCTCAAGGCACTAGGCGCACTTGAGGCGCGAGCTTTTTTATTTGAGGCGCACCTAGCCTAATACACATAAAAATTATACATTTTACTAAATATAATCTTTAATTGTCATTTAATAATAAATTAAAGAACATCAAAGATAAAAATCAAATATTAATAATGTTTCCATCATCCAAATATTCAAAGTTTCAAAATAAAATAACAAATATTCAAAGTTTTAAAACAAAATAAACACTCATGCATTTACATCTAAATCTAAATCAAGAAAGTTTTCATCAATATCATCCCCATCATCAATCTTCCACTCTCCCTCTTCTTCATCTTCCTCTCCCAATGAATAGATCATCTATTTATCTTCATCAATCAAAGCAAGAGTAGGAGTATGTTTAAAGATAGATGGTCTTGACTTTGGTTTTGGTGTTGGTATTTGTATTTTGCTTGGTTTAGCTCTTGTATAAACCCTAAGCTCCTCAGCTCCACTAGCTCTTGCAACATCACCCCATGTTAAATCATCACCATCAAACACCAAATCATCTTCTGCAACACTTTCATAGTTCATTCTTCCCATCAACCATTCGTTGCTATCATCTATTTCTTTCAAGATAATGAGATCAATGGTATGATGCTCAGTGTATCTTTTCATCAAGGTTCGGTTGTACTTAATGTATACCAAATCATTCAAGCGTTGATGGTCCAACCTATTTCTCTTCTTGCTATGAATCTGAAAAAACAAATAGTTTTCATGATTATATCACAATATTTTAGTTTTGAAGAATCTAAGTTACATTAAATAATATTGTAACTTAAAGACACAAATTCAATTGCATGTACTTATTTTAGCAACTTACATTCTCAAAGATACTCCAATTCCTTTCACAACCTGATGCACTACATATTAGGTTGAGAACCCTCAATGTAAACTTTTGCAAACTTCTAAGACTTGATCCAAATATACCCCACCATTCAGCAACAATTAATATAAATAAATTATTATTGAACATTTCACCTATTTTAACCAAGCACATATAATAATTTCAATGCACTAATTAACAAAACTAAATGATTAACCAGGAGGTTTAGTCTTCATTGTTCTAATGGCATACTCATTACCAACAAGGTCTCTAGCATGCATGTACAAGTCGAGTTGTGATATAATTGCATCTTGGTCATCTCTGTTTTTCACAAATCTTGAAATGCAACTACATACATCTTCAAAGATTTTTGAATTTAGGTCATTTCCTAATCCTTCTGTATCATAATAGAATTGTGGGTTCAAAAAATACTCAGCTGAATACAAAGGCCGATGAAGTTTAACCTCCCACCTCCTATCAATGATTTTCATGATCTCCCTATACTTCTCTTCATTCCCATTAAAAGTTTTGATGATGATTTCCTTTGCCTTTTTCATGGCTGCATAAATATAACCCATAGGTCACTTTTCACCATCCACCAAACAAAGCACACGTACAAGAGGGCCTGACACCTTCAAACAAAATACTATAGTATTCCAAAAAAAAGACATGGAAATTATATTGGCTACATTTTTTCCCTATTACTCATTTGCCTATTTACTTTCCGTCCAATCTGAACTAGAAACATCTTCCTTAAGTTGTTTCTTTGTTCATTGATACGGGATAAGGTGATAAAGACATTTGCAAACCGAGTCTTAGCAGGCCATAACAACTCTTTTTGCTTAGTAAATCGCCTCATCATGTTGAGCAAACTTGTTCTATTATAGATGTAGCCGCTTATGGATATGACTATCTCTATTGTCTTCTTGATGTGTGGTAGTTTCCCAATATATTTTAGTATCAAGTCAAGACAATGTGCGGCACATGGTGTCTAATACAAATGTGGTCTTTTCATTTCCAACAACCACTCTACATAATTTAAATACATAATAAATAGATAATAGATATAATCACTTACATAAATAAGTAAATTAAAATTTGAAATTAAATTATAAGTACCTGCCGCCACATAATTTGAAACATTATCTGTTATCACTTGACTAACATTGGATTCACCAACTTACTCGACCAAACTATCAAGTAATTCAAATAATTTCTCTCCCGTCTTGACCATAAAATAAGCATCAATAGATTTCATTAACACGGTCTCTCTTGAAGAATTCACCAATGATCTTTCCTTCCTATCAGTCTATCCATCTGACATAATTGAACATCCATTTTGCTTTCATTCTGTGAAATGAACCTCCATTGAAGCCTTTGTGATAGCCAATTCTTTCTTGAGGTTAGTAACCCTTACATCATGAAGACTTGGTCCCTTGTAACCCACATCATATTGCCCAATTGCCTCAAGCATTGGTTGAAACTAGCATAGTTCACTGCATTAAATGAAATCATAGCATCATACATCCATCTACATAATAGTATATCAGCTCTCTTTTTGGTCTATTTCTTGTATGCATTGTTGATAGTAGTTTGATTATTTTTTCTATTTTGAATAAACATTTCTGGATTAAGAGTAAAGAAATGATTCATATGATCTTTCTGCCTCATTCTCTTTATGTAACTACTACTAACACTACCACCACTTCCCACTCCATTGCTACCACCACTAGAAACATCCTTTCTTACCCTTTTGCTAGTAACATCCGGGTCTTCATCATCTTCATCTTGGAACAAAACATATCCTCATTTACATTATGACTTCTAAAACTTATTTGATTTTTTTGAGTTTTTTTGGCTAGCATATAATCTTCTATTTCTTTTCTAATATGTTCGGGACATCTTGTACACTTTTTCGAAATTCTAAACCCTCCCACAAGGTGTTGCTTTTGTCTATAAATATCTCCTTTAGTTATTTTATCACAAAAAATACAAATGAGTATGCATGTATCTTTCTCATTTAATAAATGAGGATATTTCTATCCCGAATCTTTTCTTCCACTCGAGGCATCTACTTCAACTTCAATCTCTTTGTTCTTTTTTATGTATCTTTACAACAAATCTACAATAAAATGACAAATATATTAAGAAAAAAAATGAATACATATACATAATATATTATATATTATAAATCTATAAATTATAAAAATACTCAATCTTTGTCAAACAACAAAAACTATTTATAATTTGTGTTCTAATTGTTTCATAATTTTCATAATTTTTTCATGATTTTTTTCTATATTTCGTTAATTTTCAAAATTTTTTTCCCTTTTTTCTGCATTAGTTTTTTGAAAATTACATATTTTTTTCAAAGTATTATTCAAAAAATTTTCCCCTAGTTTTTAAGCATTTTTTGAAAATGTTTTTTTACCTTTTGAAGAATTTTTTCACCACAAAAATAGGTAAAATGAAAAAAATATCTTTTGAGCCTCTTCTTCTTCTCTCCTCTTCAATCCAGCCTTGATAGTGTTTTGGGAGGATTGTTTTGAGACTTTTAGGGTGTAACCCGAGAAAGATGGGATTTTATACGGCTTAAAATCACTAAACTCTAAAATGACATCATTTTGTTTCATGGAATACCAAAACGACGCCTTTTTGGAGATGACATTTTTTTTATTTTAAATCAAAATCCCAAAACGACGTCGTTTTGGAGGTTTTGATTTTTTTAAAAAAATCAATACCAACCCAAAACGATGTCAATTTGGGTTGTTTTGATTTTTAAAAATATTATAACCCAACCTAAAACGACGTCGTTTTGGGTTGGATCAGCCAAATACGTCATCTTCCCCGACGCACTCCTCATGCGTTTCGCCTAGTTCCGCCTCTCGCCGCTGCTTTGCCCTTCTTCTCCGAGGAAATTTCCCCATTTCCGACGGCGAATCCTACAAAAAAAGGAGAGGAGAAGAAGAGGAAGAATGAGAAGAATGACGTGCTTGGCTCGATGCCTACCACCGCCGAAACTGGAAGTCGACGTTTGCTGCGTCTCACCCGCCTGCGCCTTGCCTGAAGCGAGGCGTTTTTCTCGGGAGTGGTGATGCCTGAGCTTTAGGCGCGCCTTTCATAACTATGTGCTGGACCAATACTTAATTGAGGAGACATCCCCTCGTAAAACAATCATTAAAATAAAGATAAAAAAATCAAATAATAAAATTATCCACAAAATCAAATCGTCTGAATCAATATCATTAAACCCTTATAAAATATTAAAAGTTACAAAAAAAAAATTGAGTGTTCCATATGAGTCCTGGGTGACTTTACTTATGATGATAATGATGAAAATGAACAAAATTTTATAATCAATCATTGAAGACAGGAATTCTTTAAAGAGCTAGAAAACATGAATATAATAACTTAGACAACATCAATATAAGAATTCCCAAATTCCAAGATAAAAAAGACTCTAAAAAATTGTATTAAGCACGACATGAGAATTATACCATGTTGTGCCTGATACAGTACGGTAACACAGCCATGGCTAGAAAAAATAAGTCATGTCAACATGGCACGGCTTATTTTCTACCTTCCGATCACTATCAGAAAAGGATAAAAAAATTGTACTAAGCATCCAATCTCACAGGTATTGTTGTATATGTGTTTTCTTCTTACTTATTATTTTTATATTTTCTCTTGATAGTATTAAAATATATATGACTCATTGTAAATCATTATCTTACTTAGGAGAATGTCAGACCAAGTTGTGTTGCAATGTCCCTTAAAATATTCGATAAAATTTTGTGATTTTAGTTGAGTGCCGACATATACCAAAAAAAAATATTCAATAAAATTTTGTGCTTTTTGTTGAGATAATATCTCTTAAAAAAATAGGAAAAGTAAAATTATTTTTAGATTAAAAACAAAAATAATAATTTCAAAGATACCAACAATTACTTATTAGATATTTTTGATACAACTTATACTTGAAGAGATCATATATTCACTCATTTCACTTACTATTTTGCAATATGAAAGTAATTCAACAAGACAAAAAACTCTAAATTAGTGTTTTACAAGCAAATATAGCACATAAATATGAATTGTTTCTTCATCATAAATAAGATTCAAAATATAACCATTACTATAAATTACATTCAGACATTAGAATAGCTAACAAATATGTTCATGAATGCCTTGAAGAGGCACCAGCATATCTTTCTTTTCATTAAGTTTATTATTCTAGATCTTAATGCATCATCCACTTGGAGGAGTTATAATTCACATTAATCATATTTGTAGATTATATAAGAATATTGATTATATATTAATTATTATTAGTGATATTATTTTATATTTTTTATTAACGTGGCCTAACATTCAACGAGCATCAATAACACTAATAAGAACTATTACATGTAATAGTTATGTCAAATACAGGAGTAAGAACTAAAAGAACATATTCGACAAACATGAAATAAATCATAGGTGTTTGGGACTTATGATAGTTCAAAAAGTCTCAATTAACATCATTAAAATATTAGATGTTTCTAAATAATGTGTCAAACTAGAAACGATAATATTTAAAGCAATCTTAGTATTATGAACATTCTAATATTATTATTTCAATTTCTTTAAAAGATGATTTTTTAGTTTTTGATTTTTTTTTTCTCAATATTTTTTTTTGAATTTATATTATCATTGAAGCTATTCATATTCAAATTAAAACTAATGTTATAAAACTATTTTGAATTTAAGTAATATTATATCAATTACAATAACAATTATTTATAATTAATTTATGAACTTATATAAATTTTTTTTATTATTTATTTATCTTTTTACAATATTATAATGGTCGGAGTGTGATTCTCATTCTTGAATTCAAATTGAGAATTCTTGAAATTAACCTCAATCAAAAAATCTCTCCCAAGTATTGACTCTTCTTGAATGGAAAATCTCCATAGCCTACCCAAGGAAGTTGACCAATGAATGTGTTACAATTAGGGCGGCTAGTATCAGAACAATTCTATTGTCCTTAGGATGACCATAATTTTCCTAATTTTTTTAAATTATTTTTCAACCAAAAGATATAATTTGAATAGAAAACTAATTTTATATCTCATAAAAAGTACAACAAGAGGAATTGAATTCATTTTGTGCCCAAAACTATTAAATCTATTGTGAGGGGAATATCATTGGTTGGTTGAGGAAGCCAAATCAAAAATCCATGATAATCTTTTTGCACTTACAAAATAAAGTAGAGGCATTTTTTGACTTTTCATTGTCTTGTCCTACTAGGAAGTTCAATTGATAATTTCATTTCATTGCCTTCACCATTAGGCCCCAGCCTCTCGAAGTTATTCTTTGGGTTTTATCCTAGTTCCATGGCTGCATTTAGAATAGGAATTGAAAACAAAATTCATCAATTTAGGGTTCCAATGATGGAAGGCATTTATCCCAAAAAAACATCACCAGACCTTCAGACCCCTAAATGACCAATTTTACTCATCACCCCCGTCCCAGCTGACCACTAGCAGCTCACCAATTAAAATGACTCAAGGCCTCATGGTAGGAACAAATGAGAAAGATTGAGACGAGACTCGAAAGAGCAAATGAAAACCTGCAAATATAGGGTAGCCATTGGACCTTCATTCTTTATGGCAATCACTAGATGCAATGCTACCCCTTCACCAACTTTATATTAAGTGGTTTGACAATTGATTTTCATGTGAATAGCAATCAGATATTCCATTAGCTTATTTCCTTGTCTGGGGAGAAAAGCAATCATAAAGGTAAAACCCTAAATTAAGGTTTTAGCACTTTTAATTAAATATGTGATTATTGATGTCAACATCAAACATAAAGTTAGGGGGCATGGATCTCCTTTTCATAATTTCACAAAGTAAAATGAAATAGATGCAACAACATTGACATAGATTGGTGAAAGCTTAATTTTATCTCTAGTTGAACCAGCGAGGAAAAACAACTATGCTGGGCGAGGATCAAATCAAAACCTCTCCACGCCCACCCTTTTAGAAGCATCAACCATCTCATATCATATGCCTTTCTTTGGTGATGTGAACAAATATGCATCACTTGAATCTAGTGATATTGACTCAATTGCTCTATAAGTTGCCCTTTGAGCACTCAAAGAGACGAAACTTTATATGGTAATTGATTATTGAATGATGAATTGGTTGCTCAAGATTAATAATTCTTTGAAAAAAAATCAAGTTAAAAAGATGTGCCAAAGAAATTAAAATAACAACTAAAAGCATCATAGGCAAATCCTTTGAATATTAAAAAGGATCAAAATGAAATATTTATTTGAATGGTTTGCTTGTAAGTTTAAAATTCTTTTTAGCTAAGAACAAAGTATTATTTCATGAGAAGTTATCAAAGGTTAGCCTTGGCAGCCTTAAGGTCAAACTATTCATGTGTAAGGCCTCATGAATGTCATCCAACATAGGTCTCTCTCAATCCGTGCTTCACACTTTATTGATCACGTCATGATGATCACAAGACATAATACTTCATTCATCTAACAAACAAATAAAATTACATATCAATTACACTCCCGAGATGGAGAGTTGTTCATCAATAGGAGTTCACCTAGTGGGGATTCTATATGACTATTTTATACTGAATTGAAAAAGAGATTTCCTCTAGACCTCTAATGCATATAATGAATTCAAAACAAGATCATTCGGTCAAACAACCTTTTGGATTCATTTCACAAAGTTTCTCCTATTTACTTAAAAGTCTTGCCTCCAACGAGTATAACCACAAAGATCTTCATTAATTCAATTGACATCTTTTTCAATGCTTTATTATTGAAGAAGTTATTGCACTTGAATAGTTCAATTGACAACTTGTTAAATATCTATCATTTTCCACCCATGAGTAAGCAGAAGAGAAGTCATCTATTGAATCAGCACCACATTTGAAGGAAAAAAACTCTCCCTATTGCACATAGACCTTTAATAGGCTAGAGACCAAAATCATTTCCTACACATTTCTTATATTAGCATTTCAGTCACAACTTATTTGTGTATGCAGTTAATAAATTAATACTAAATGAGTCAAACCTTTCACTTTTTTTGGAGAATTTATGTACCAGAAGTTCATATAACTTAATCTCTCTCACTCGATTCATAGAATCTTGTACGATAACAATCTATTGACTCTATTATGATTGTCCTCTTACTAAAATTATGTAATCTCCAAAAAGAAAGTGTCATTCTCAAGCAAATTTTTCTTTTCTCCATAACTTTTTCCTTCTCATCATAAATATATAATATAAAGTTAAGAATCACAAATCTCCTCTTTCATTCATCTCACATGAACAATGAATCAAAAGACGTGGGTGAAAATCTTTGATATTAAAAATTTATAGATTGAACTCAAACCCTTATCGAGCAAGAAATAAGAATAGAATTGAAAAAAATTCAAGTGATAAGTAATATTTGTTCACAAATATCAAGTTATGTGATTAGCAAGATTTGTTGACATTATACAATGTAATGTTAGCTACTAGTGTGATTTAAAACGAGGTTCTAAAAGTTAATTATTTAGCACATAGTACCAAGAGCCCAAAGATCAATACTCAATTAATAAAAACTAAATCTTACTCATCCAAACAAGATGCACATATCTGCCCATTGTCCCCAGAATTGTACTAATGTCAAATAGGCAAACTGATAGATGATGAGCTTTGTTGTCATTTTGATATTTCTTTACCATTTCATTGTCACAATAAGATAAAAGTAGACCCATTTAATGCACAAGACTACTACTACAACATGGACCCCATTTCAATGGTACAAGACCTTTCCCAAAATCTCATATGATTCAATCTATTTGCTTTAGATCATAGACATATAAAGCTAGCTAATAAAATAAACTTGAACTAGTCATCCCCATCTTTTTTTGGTTTCAACCACTACCCTTATTACAATTGACTAAGAATGGAACTCAATGAATTTGAAAATATGGGCAATAAAAAATCTTTCTACTAGAAAGAATGATTGTATCCAAAGACACTACTACAATAGAACATCACTTTTGAAGATTCTCATCATTAGGATGAGTTTAAAATCTAAATTCTAGTCTCCCTTAAAAGCAAGATTACCTAACAAATCGTTATTTCCTAACACAACTAGTAGAATGCTGGTTTTTGTAACCTTTAACTTACTTGAAGTGGCGATTTGATCTCACCTCTAGGCAAGTCAAAAATTAAGTTGTTATCACAATCATGTTGTTGAATACAACAATTAGAATGCATGTTAGGAAGTGCTTTCTCTTAGATAATAATAAGTCAGTCTTTTCACCTAGCCACCACCCACTTCAACCACATTGTGTATGATGACAATCACTAACTAAGATTATGTTTCCATATTGATCTAATCAATATTTTCTTGAGACAGTTGAGAAGCACTCTAAAGAACTTTCAACAAAGAGGGTAAAGGATTGAATTGAATACCTATAAAGAGTGAGGTATCCCCGTTGGAACAGTCTAACAAAAACACTATCATCAAAAGCAACTTGAACACAACAGGTTGAGAACTTTTCATACAAATATGATCATTTCCTGTAAATGTTTCAAGTCATTGACCCTTGAAAACTTTTTAGTTGTCCTTGAACTTATAAAAAAAAGATTATAGACAAAAGCCTAAGTTGAGTGTGAAAGATATTCAATTGTCACCATCTCTTAAGCAGACTCATTAAAATTGACTGCATGGGATTCAAATATTTTCAACTTCGTAAATGTAACCACAACTTTCTCATGGATCTGAATTGGATGAATGCATCAGAAGCCCAGAGAAGGGACTACTTAGACTAGAAAGTATTTACACAGGTTTATACTTTCAGCATACATGTGAATAAGTTTATATTTGGAACTAAGGATATATTAACCAGCACACATCACAGCAAACCAAGATCAGACAAATATCTAAAATATAATTCCATTGAAAAAGATAAAATATACTTAATAAATATTACATCTCAATATCCAAGAAATATCTAAAATGTTCTAAAATATTCTAATTTCTAAAATATATTCATATTCAATCTCAATATGGATATATTTTAATTGAAATATATCCATTTGATCATCCCAACTAATCAAAATAGCAAACACTTATTATACTAACATCATATATTACCCTCATGATCCACATCAATAGAAAGAACAATAATATATGTATTTCATAAGACCAAAAGTGATAAATACAATATAATATGTTAAATCATACATTAAAAGTTTGCTTTTAATCAAAAAAATATTTCATAATTTACACATCATATCAATGCTCTTGTGAATAGTAAAATTTGATAACCATTACATAAATATTATTTTCTCTAGATCACCAAGGAAAAATATATTCCTTATATTCAGTTAACATACAGACCACCTATGAAATGCAAAAAGAGAATTGAAATCAAATAGAGATCATCATAGTGACAAGATAAAAAATACTTTATGTTTTCCTTCATGTATTATTTTCATAATATATAATCACTAGTATTTCACTATCAACATACTTTATTGTTTTGAAATAAGATTTTATTTATGATTGATTATGACTGTATTTAGTTCATCAAACATAGCATGTTGTCATCCTACAAGACTAAATATCACAAAAAAAATATTAAAATCTTACAACAATTAAGAGAAAACAAAAAGCTAAAATGCATATTACAAAAATGAGAAAAAAAATACAAGTAATAATAAGAATTGAGTCGAACACATTCTACATCTTGTAGAGCAATCAGAAAAAGTATGTAAGTACTACGAATCAAATCAACTAACAAAACAAGAATCTAATCTAAAAAAGATTACAGTCATCCATCTAGTATATACCTTTACACTGGAATCTAAGTTTCTAAACATTAATCTCCTCTTCTTGGGAAGACTCACATTGCATGCATATTTAAATTGACATTAAGCTCCTCTTCCAAGCATAAAACATCAAGAGAAGACTCACTACTCTACCAAAAAATAGTTGTAATGGTAGCGTCAGGTGCAAAAAAAGAAACAAAAGTGTCTATAATTATTTTGTGAGAAGTAACAATTGAACAAGAGAATGAACCTACTATTATAGCATCAAAATGTGTGATATTTTTGATCGAGACCTTGAATAAGGAGTACTCCTAAATAATGTCAAATACACACTAGTAATAATCTTAATAATCCCTAATGGTAACACATGTATTACATATGAGTACTAGAGCATCCGACAAATATGCACTTGATGGCAGGAACAATAATTTTTTCATTGTCTAAAAAGAAATCTTAAACAAAACAAGTATACTCAAAAATTTGTAATAAAAAGTAAAAAATTATTTTTAAAGATAAAAAAAACTAATATGAGATGTGATATGACATGATAAAATATAACATTCAATTAATTATGAAACTAATAATTTATGTTGCATCTATCCAATAATGGTAAGCTAAGAAGCACGGACACGGACACGGACACGGGGATACGACACGGCAGGATACGAGGACACAGCAAATTTTAAAAAACTAGGATACGGATACGGCTAGGATACGGCATAATAAAAAAATAAAAATAAAAATTATTAATTATAAATATTAGGTATTTTATAAAATTTATTAAATTAAATTAAATTAAAATATTTATTATATATAATAAATATATATTATTTATTTTATAAAATAGAAATATTTTATTTTATTTTATTTTATAATATAATATTTATATTTATTTTATAAAATAATATTTTATAATTATATTATATAAAAATATATATTTTTATTTTTATTTTATAAAAATATTATATTTTATGCACCTGCCTCTCCCCTTTAGCACGCCCGCACCTGCCTCTCCCCTTTAGCACGCCCGCACCTGCCTCTCCCCTTTAGCACGCTCGCCCCTGCCTCTCCGCTCAATCACTCCCGCCCCTGCCTCTCCCCTCAATCATGCCCGCCCGCCCCTCACCTCTCAATCACATCCACCCCCGCCCCCGCCCCTGCCTCCCCCTCGAACACACCCGCCCGCCCCTGCCTCTCCCCTCAAATCGCGCCGCCGCTGCCTCTCCCCTCAAATCGCGCCGCCCCAGCCTCTCCCCACAAATCGTGCCGCCCCTTCCTCTTCCCTCAAATCACACCGCCCCTTCCTCTCCCCTCAAATCGCGCCCGCCCCATGCCAGTGGCCAATGCTGGCCACCGACGTCGTCGGACGACGGGCACTATAGACGTGGATACGGCGCCGACGCAACCATCCGATACGCCACGCGGCATATCGGATACGGATTGTGCAATAATACGCCACATGACGTATCGGACACGTATCCGTGCCGTATCCGTGTCGTGTCCACGTGTCCGATACTCGGACATGGCTGTAGGGAGTCGTGTTCGTGCTTCCTTGATGGTAAGTAATACTTATATATAGTAAAAGCATCCTAGAGGTTTTAATTAAATGTAGATTTTTCCTTTCCAACTATCTTAATATGTGTATAAGTGTTAAAACAATATATCTTTTGATTCATTTCATTTTTATCATAAAATAAAAAAATTAATTAGAAATACTCCAAAATATTATTATTTTTTAATATTTTAATATTACAATCAAACTAAATTATTATTTTTTTATAACCTTTCAAAGAGTCCAAAAAGGGATGCATTTCCCTTGTCAAGCCCACCTAAATGAACCTGACGCACTTTAGCTTAATTAGGGAGTGAGGCCCCTCCCCGCAATAGTAAGTTGAAGTTGCTGCAGGCCATAGGAGGAATAAGGGTCGTCTTTACTTGCACAGCCGAAAGATAAGATGCGCTACTAATGTGGCTCAACCTCCCAGCACATCAATAATCACAACTGGTTGCACTATGGTCTTGTTCAGGGAATCACGTGCTTATTCTCTCCCTTTCATGGAGACAAGTTATAGTGTGGCTGGCAGTCATACGTTCCTTTCTCCAATTAGTGGTGATTAATTCCTAGTGTGATATGGATCTTCCTTCTATCTCAGAGGTTGCGTATCCGCCCTAAGCATGCTTTTTCACAGGAATGGATGCAGAGTATCCACCAGGGTGGGTTTGGCCCCTATTGGTGGTTTAGTTAGGGCAGTAGATTACTTAGATGTTTACCTTCTTCTTGACTGCTTTCAAAAGCTATAGAAATAGGAGGGGAAGCCGAAAGGCTAGCCGATAGGAAGACATGGAGCTGAAAAAGCGCGGGGATACAACTCTCATTGGCAATATATATATTGGATATGCCTCGAAATGTTTACTTCATTGTAAGCTGCACGGAAAAGCTGGTTTCATTCCTCTTCTGTGTTATTCATGTCTATCTTTATTCTTTCAACCATGGATTTCTCATCATTGCTCCACAATGCTCTTTCCAGGTCCTGAAAGTAGACAACAAGTTTTAAATCTTAATGCAGGCAAGGCATATTTTATTCTGCGAGTAGATAAAATTTAATATTTTTTTAACTAATGGTCATTTATATCGAGAACAATCATTAATATTATAATGTCATAACATAGTTATTCTAAAAAACCCCAAAACACTTGAAGATATTAGATAAAATAAGTTTGCTAACATTTTCTTGATATGCCAAAAAGGAAGTTATAATAAGTTTTTCCACCTGACATGTCAAATAGGATGCTTTTGTAAGTTTTCGACATGACATGTCTCACAATAAATAAAAGTCATGTCTTTGATGCTCGGATTCAGAATATTAAGTTTACCTAATGATGAATATACATGACAAGAGTGTATAATCAATATATTAATAGTAGTATAACTAAAGAGAAATTATGAGTAAATAAAAATAGGCATAGCCTATCATGGTTAATTCTCAGAGAAGTTATCAGTTTATTTTATCGTTCATCACGAAGTCGCCAAAGGCAAAAGGCAAAAAAAAAAAAAAAAAAAAAAAAGGCAAAGGCAAAACCGAGTTAATAAAACAACTGACTAAAAATAAAATATGATAAAACATACATACAGAGAGAATACGTGTCAAAATAAAAAATTCAACATTTATAATGAAATACTTTATAACATGCAGAAATGTGTAATTGATCATGACAATTTTAAAAAGTCATAACTCAAGAAAAAAATAAAGAGATTACAACCATCTCATGCTTTTACATTGACCTTTGAATATACGTCCCCCAGATTTGGAGTAAGAAAGTGAAAAGAAAGAATAATAAACATAAAAGTTTCTCGATCATAGACATAAATGTCAAAGGAAAAAATTATGGAGTATTCTTGAGAAAAAATAACAAGACAAATATATGTACACAAAAGATATTCAGTCTAAGTGAATCCAATAGCATGATGTAAAAAGTTTGAACATCAAAATATTTTTTGTAACTCAAGATCAAGCATCCAACAATTCTCCTAAGTGAGTCACATCCACACAATTAAAAGAATATATTAAAATTAGCTTAAATCCTTTGAAAGCACTTATGTCGTCTCTCGCATTGTCATTGTGTAAGAAAACTAATATATTAATTTTACAGATCATATCAACTTTGTTTGATCTAAGTATAATTATAGACATGTGAATCATTATTTAATAAATCTCAAAAAGAATAGGGATCATCGGCTCAGAAAGGATCTAGATTCATAAAATAGTATATTGCTCTAACACAAAAATATATAAAATATTACAAATCTAATCACTTAAAAATCTCAATACATTTTGATTTGTCAACATATCACAATATATAGCAAATAGGTCTACCAATTCTTGGAGTACAGAATTATGACATTTGTTATTTGTAAGATATGATATTAATTATTTGTAAGCTTCAATAGATTAATCTTTCTTAAGGAGATAGAGCTATCAATTCAAAACCTAATTATACTTTATCATTACATTTAAGCAGTTCAGTATATAGCTATCAATATGATATTTTAGAAACAAATTAAACATATTAAAACTATTTAACATTATATAAGTGAGAAAAAATTGAACAATTTGATAGTTATTATCTATGTTTCTATAAACATTTTCACAAATACATTTAATGGATTGTAGGTGTATTTTTTCTCTTACAAGTTAAGTGTTCGTGACATAATGTACCAAAATGAAAAAAATAATTGAGCCTCAGACTATTTTTTTTTGTTTTATTTTATCTATTTTCTATGTTCCTTGTTGGGAACGCCTAACATGAGGGTTGCCCCAACACAGTACAAATAGGTATGTTTTTCATGTATAATTTTTAGTGGAATGAAAAAATCATTAATTTTTTCTTCTCTATATTTTTTTTTCTGGCCTTCCACTTCTCTCTCCCCAACTTTCATAGGAACATCAAGGGTTATGGCATGTACAATAACATATAAAATATTTAGGTATCACAATAAGATTAATCATTGCTACTATCCTTTTCAGATTCAAATTAGGTGCCTCTACTGAATATCCTTGACTAAAAGAGCAGAATGTTTGCCTCATGCTCGAGGATTGCCAAACCTAGTGGTGTCCTGGGATGGAATGGATTAATATTGTAAACAGCCTGCTTGGGTCAATATGCTCCAATTCTCAGACCAATGCATTTTCTGCACAAGTGTGGAGTTTGATGCAAAACCATAAACTCAAGAAGCCTAAATCCAGGATCCAAATAAGCATAAATTATGTACAACTGATAAAACATATTCCAATTTAATCCTAAAATTACAATCCAAAGAACATCAAGCATTAATAAACAAAAACAACAGATTAAAAAAATAGTGACAATGTTCAACACTAAAATTAGAATAAAATTATTCATTTAATTATATAAACACCCTGGATATTTGTTTGTCTTAGCCAGATGCAAAAATAATTTCTTCCAACATCATTGATGAGGACAATAATGTAATTAATCTAATTAAAACATGTATCAAGTATCTACAAAAAAAAAGTATGATGGTCAAGTGATTAAATTCATGTAGCATGTAAGTTTCCTACGCTTCACAGGATCCGAAATCATAAGCAAAAATTTAAGTTTTCAGTATAAGACTTTAAACAGCAACTAACAATAGATCTAGATAGGGTCCGTGTATATGGTAAATTTTTTTTTTTAAAATGTGATCAGAAAATTTTTCCTTGAATAAATTAAAACAAGTAGCCACTAGTAGACATGACTGACACCTTACTCTCTCCAAAAGCCTTGGACTATGTCTAGCATGTCGAATAAAATGATGCTTAAGAAGCTCTGTAGCACATGGCCTCTGAAATCAAAGACAAGTGTCAAAATAAATAATCAAAGCTCAAAAAGAAACATATTAAAATGAAAAATTGAATTACTAACCAACTAGAAAACAACTCAAAAACAAAAGGATTAGTTGAACTATAGAAGAAAGGAATACAATTGTTTAACCAAAAATACTAACATATAAGCAAATAACATTGTATCAAATTTATAAATCAAATATATTTATATAAGCAAAAGTAATTAGAAAAACTCATATGTTGGATGATGACATCAAAAGTACAAAAAAATAAAAATAATAAAAACTATAATTCTCCACATCAAGCTGATACGTCAAATCAAGAACAAATAATATTAAATGTTCCATTGTGTAAATGTATATTGTAGTAAAGATTAAATGTTAAATGGTTTTTCTTAGAAACAAAGAATTTACCTTGAAATGTTTTGTTCAATGGTGAATCACTGAATTAAAAGTTACACATCTCCTTGTCAGATTGTCGCAATAAAAGATAGCAGGAGAAAAATTATATATATTCAATCTTGATGAACATGTTATGTATTTAAAGTATCTTACAGCAATGGTTGTCAATGCTTTGAACTTTGTTAATATACTAAATCTATAAATAATTATTTATCTCTGATTTTTTGCAATAAACAAGATTACATATAAGAAAAAAAATATATATATATCAGACCTCCTATATGTACATTTTTGTGCCCAATCAAAATATAAATACTCAATTATAAAGTCCTAAGATGAACGAAGTCACCGCAATTAGGAAATCAAAACTTGAAGGCAATCACAAAAGATTTGTGTTGTTGCGACTGAAAGTCATGAGGTTCAAGTCGCAATCATATTTTTGGTGTCGTAACATGAATAAAAATCACGACAATATAACATGACGTTGAGACTTAAATTTTAAGTTTAAAAAAATTTATTATTTAAACATTTTAAAATATAATAGACAATGTAACTTAAGTTTTTTTATTAAAAATCTTCCTCTTATGATTAGTGCATGTTCTTTCTTCTCTCCCATTTCTCATCATGTGCGTTGTGTATGATTCAACCCCGAGGGGCCTCTTCCTCCTTTTAGAAACCTATAACACCATCTCTCAGATTGTGAAAAAAGCTTACATTCGATATAAAGTCTTTATTATTTAGTATCCAAAGATTTGGTATCAAGAGAAACCTAACATTTAGTAGCAAATCCAATATTTAGTATTAGAGGGAGTTCATTCAACAACATCAAATATCAGAGCAATTGCTTGATTATAAACGTGTCAAACGGGTCATGCGTGCATGACCCTATATGGCAGTCATGCCATGTATGGCAAAACATTTCTGGATAATGGCTGGCCCAGCACGGCCCATTCGGCGCTAGTCTAGTCAGATTCAGGCCGAGTCATGTTTGGTCCTACCGGGTTGGGACAGTTCAGCCTCGGGTATGTCAGCCTAGCTAGGAGCCTAGAACTAGCCAAAAAGGTTGATCGATGTCTGGTCAGCGAGGTCTGTGAGTCCGAGATCGACTTGACTCACTCCCAGAAGCCCCACTAGTTGCAGATTAATGATTTTAAATATTTTTTTATAAATTTTAAATTTAAAGTTACCCATATGAATTGTAACACTAAGTTATTTATTTATTTCATATAAATCATAAAAAAATAAATTCATTAATACAAATCATAAATAATAAAGTTTAATAATAATAAAAAATACATCCATAAATATAAAATATTCAATCTTCAACAAATCCAATAAAAAAAAATTAAAAAATACATCACAACCCACAACATAAAATTAAAATTATCAATAAAAATAATGATTCAAGCAAAAAGGCAAGCAAGCTCAATCTCAATGTCTATCGATGTAAGTATGTGAGTGATTATTATCGGGTAAGCATCTAATAGTATTACTAGTAATGGGCTCAACCTCCTCGAAGTTTCATGAGTCATTTGCCAACAACTCCTTTGCACTTGCTCTAGCATAATATTGGATGTCCAACCTTAGTGTCTCAATGATATATGGTCATAGTTTTGATCTTTTATCCAAAATTATATTAACAACAAAAAAATATATACTTTGATACTATGCTCAATACCAAAAAAGTCAGCAAATTTCGTGTAATCTTAGAAAACACAGGATAGGTAACCTAATATGATTTTCACCATTATAAAATATCAAAATTTTTATTATCATTATGTGATAAAATTGAGTAGTGATCAGTTTTTACGTACCGAGATAGCTCACTCCTAATCGATGATTCATCTCATTATTTTCCTCTCGCTAACTGAATGGAGAAGTCATTATCTCCGAATACGATATCCATATTCATACTCAGAATCTGACCACAACTAATACTATACTTAGTATCATAATATATAAATAACTCAATGAATTTATCATGAATGAACCTTTTCACCTTAACCCTAGGCCCATGTAGACATTCAGACAATAAATAAATAAAATAGTGAATCATTACTTTAAGTACTTAATTTTAAACTCAACAATCATATCTCTAAATATCAGGTCATTTTTAAACTTCCTGAACATGTAACTAATATTGCATATATACCTGAGTACAATGTAAGTGGTGAAAATATAAATTAACAAATACATGTTCATCATATTTTAAAAAATCTTCAAGAATTTCATAAATAAAATTTATATATCCTAGTCTCTGTCATCAATAAGTTCATCATTCTTACAATTGATGTAGTAAAATGTAATATTTTCATTTTCAACATATAACTCTAACAGCAAGTAAATATAATTCCAATGGTGTTTAACAATAATTTGGAATTTGTTCTTCTTTAAATCCACATACAAACTAAGACTACCAAATTCCTATTGAAATTTCTCTATCATTCTCACTTGTATTATCAAGTTAATGATATGACACATACATTTAAGGAAAAAAATCTCTCCTAATAGTTCGTCTCAAATTATCCTAACAAACATATTAATGACCACTCTATTATTGAATACATTATCAAATATAATACTATATAATTTAATTCTAATATTATATTCTCTAAAGATTTTAATCATTCACTTATATATAATCGAGTCATCATGAGAATGAAGAATCTCTGAAAATTTTAATATTTTTTTATTTAGTATCTATTTAAAACTTACAAGTGGGTAGTGAGACATACAAAAAATGTATAATCACAATTAGTTCAGATATCAAACATAGTGATTATTGGGTCATTATATTTTTTAAATTTATTAGATATTATTTATTTTTTTAACTTATAATATTTTAGTATATCATTCCGATATATGAACCTTGAAATCCTATGAAATACAGGCTAAAAATTAATTTGCATGATACTAAGCACTCTTTGATCCTCTAAAAATCTAATTTAAAGATCCATAATGATGATTAGTATAATCATGTCTTTCCTCTCTAACTCGTTGTGATAAATAAAAAGGATCAACATAGAAACTAAATTAAATCTAACGTCAAAGATCCTATCACTCAGTTGGGTTTATCTAGGATCTAATACACTATATTTTTTGATGCAATGATCGGCATGCCTCTTTAGGTGCCGAGTCTCACACACACTCCTACAAATATATATATTTTTATAATACTTATATTATGCTGATACTTCATCGACAACGTTAGCATTTTTATTTTGTATCATGTTAAAATGAATCCAAATTACATATAATCTTCTAATTTTTTACTTTTTAGATATTTAAATTTGAGTCAAGAGTGAAGACTATGAAATAAAATATAATTTTGACCTCGTATCCTTTCATTGAATTATTATTAATAATATTATCTACATCTACGTTATATTGATTTTGTTATCATTAAATTCACTATTTATCATTTCTAAATATTTTAATTTATGAATTATATTCTAATTTCTAAAATAAAAATTATTTGATATTACTAAAATCAAAAAACTAAATAAAAATTAAAAAACAATACTCGTTTATAGATATGATATGATAGAAAAAACCAAAGCCCATAAATGACTACACCTTATTTTTCTACCAAGGTTGCACTACGCTGCAATCGACACCCGAGAGAGAAGCGAAAGCTGAATAGAGATAAGAGATGAGTTGAGAGAGAGAGAGAGAGAGAGGAGAGTGAGTGTGAGAGTTAAGAGTTGAGAGAGAGAGTGAGTGTGAGAGTTGAGACTTGAGGTACAAAAGAGTACGAGATCCTAATTATAAAAAAAAATATAAAAATAATATATATTTTTTTTATTTTTTGAATCTTTTTTATTAATTAAATAAGGTAGAACCCAACAAATGTCATACTTTCTACCTTAGCCACCAAACGTGCACCCAAAAGGCTGGATGCAAAATAATTTTAATTTTTTTTGGACCATTAAAACTATATGCATCCAGTTCCAGAATCTTCAATGTTCTGGTTCGGATGTTCAGTTCGGCCTTCGGGCTTCGCACCTCAGGATCAACCTGTGGAGGAGGCACAAGTGTCCACGTGTGCCTGGACCATGCCACGGGAATACCTTCAGCCAACCACATGGCAGGTTTATTAAAAAATCCACCACGTGTACAAGGCAAGGCGGGCTTTTTTTATGAATAAAAATTATTTTTTAAAAAAATAGGGTGGGTGAAATGCGATCTGATATGAGTTCCAAGGCACGGTAGGTACCCATGCTGCTAGACGGTGCCTACGAGTCAGGCAACTAAGTCATGCCGGGCCTGACACGAGGTCTGACCTCCCCAGCCTAGCACGGCATGAGATGGGCTCGAGTCGGCAATACCCAAGTCCAAGCATGGTTCTAGATCGTGTTATATCAAGCTAGGAACGACTCTGTCAGGTTGTGCCTTGGATCGTGCCCAGGCCGCCCAGCCCACTTGCCACCCTCTACTTGATTAATATCTGAAATTCCAAAGTTTGATACTAAAGCAAAAATTATAAAGCTTGGAATGAGTGAGTTTGAAATATTTGAATTTGCCAACATCTAGGGTTAAGAATAATAAGTTGTCGGGATATACTTTATAACTCTGAAAACTAAAAAAAAAAATATCTATTGATAAAGATTACTAGTCGGTCATAGAAGATTCGAAGCTTATAACAAGCAGTCAAAAATAAAAAATGGCAACTGCCAAGGTTGATAAATAGGGCTAGTTAAATCACAGAACATGAGACTTGATCTGATTTTATTTGGTAGATAAAAAAGAAAAGATGTCGGGCCGGTACACTATCAAACGTGTCGTGTCAAGCATGGAACAACTTCCATCTCGCACCATGCCAGGCATGGCATGGTGGCCCCAACTAGGCCACCCAAAACATGTGATGTCGGTAGGGCACAACCAGTTTGACACCTCTAGATAAGAGGAAAACATATGCAGCAAGTTATTTTTTTTTCTGCTGACTTAACCAAGCATGTCAGGATGATGCTACAAATCTTTCAGAATATAATTGGGAGAGAAGAAATAAATGCCAAAGATCTCACTTTTGATTTTCCAAGACAAAGAGGCAAAGTACATCTCCACACAAGGAGGCAAATTGTGAATTTGCTAAGAAATGGATTTGAAATCATCATGACCATCTTCAGATATTCAAACCCTCTATTCATCCAATAATCCCAAACATCTTATTGGATTCAATATCTTAGTGAATATCTCATCTACAATTCATGATTTCTCTTTATTCGGACTTATTACTCAACAAAGAAATAACCGATAATCACCAATCTGGAAAAATTCAATATGAAATACAAGGACCCAAAAATTTCTTTGATAGAGAGTGAGAAAACAATTTATTATTGAAGAATCACATCCTTACTATATTGTTTCCAACTAAGAGATTTTTGGAAATTAGACCTTCAATCAACTTAATCATCTTGCTATCAAGACTCTTCAGAAATAATAAAAAATAAATAGTAACATACCGACACAACAAAAACAAAGTCATTGCGAAAAAAATTCCACAAATTAAACTATCGATAACTATTTCAAGTCATATAACACATTCAACCATTTATAAACAATACATGATTGTACTATTCGAAACTTTGGTGGCTACTCCATATTTAGCTTCTTGTATGCTTAGTATTATCAAAATAAATATACAATTTTTAACCCAATTAAAAAAAAAATAGCAATTCAAAAAATATTCTATAAACAAACATACAAAAAAACCCCTTAAACCGAAGGACAAATGATTGGAACAACACACATGTTTGGTACTCACATCAAAGGATATAAAAATAAATAAATAAAATGAAGTTAGAAATATATACACCTCTAATAAAGTTGGTGCATACAAACATAGGGTCACCATAAAGTCCGGTTATGCCCAATCGGTCGATATCCTATTGAATTAGGCTCAACCCAACAACACCAACAATTGGATCGGTGGACTAAAAGAACCAACCAATTTTAGGGAACTAACCCTTATTATGCACACATTCAAAAAAAATATTTTGATGGGCCAAGCATGGAATTTGAACCATTGACTTAAGGATTGCAAAATAACCTACTTATCACCTAGCCTTCTTGGTAGAAATAGATTTTATATGAATATTACATTCTTAAACAATTTTATATTAAAATATTTTTTTTATAAAATAATTAATCATAATTATTTTATTTTATATCTCATTTAAATAATTACTAAAATATATAAATATCATAACAATATTTTAAACAAATTTTTTTTATATCATTAATTTAATAATATTAAATTAATTAAATTAAATTAAATTTATGTCAATTACATTCACAAAATAATTTCTATATAAATGGGGGTAATTTTTAAAATAATTTTAAAATTTAATAATATATAAAATATACTTATGACACCATCGTTTCAACAATGATTTAATAGTAGTTTGAATGCTGACCCAACCAATTAAACATGAATCAATAACGTTTCTATTTAGTCACCTATCCAATTTTTTCAACATTGCATACAAATTAATAATACATAACTTAGATAAAAGAAAATGAGTTAGGGTAAGTTCAAGATTTTCCTAAAAATATATAATAGTTATTCTGCTATCTAAATGTATGATTTAATCAATCTTATTCTGAAGTTTTTACTTAAGTAAAAAGTAATTCATTGAGTGTTTCTCCTACTCATAAAATACTGGATTGAAAATTATATGTCACATTGCACGACTATCGTGACAAATGATTGTAGGAGAAGAATGCATCTCTAATCTCCTAGAGTACATACCTCATCCAAAACATCACATACATATTTGTTATCATCACTCTTAATTCTAAATTTACATTATATCTTGAAACAAATAATTTACCTGTTATTTTTTTAAGAGACAATAATGCCTCCAAGAAAATTGTAAAATCTTATGATATATATTCTTTCAATACATATTAGTAGTGAACTCAAATCTCATACATTTTTGCAATAATTGCTCTTAACTCAATTCCTATAATGTATCTTGAAAAAACTATTTGCTTCTTACTTTTTTAAGAGACAATAATACCTCCCAGAAAAATTCAAAATCTTATAATATATCATCTATCTATAGATGCTGGTGCCCAAGTCAAATCTAAATATCATATTAACTACTAATGCCCATTAGCCCTAAAAGATATCTCAACTCATGAAGACTTCTTCACATATCTCTATATATAAAAAGTTGCACCAAGTTGAACCTACTAAGAAGAATATAAAAAATAACAAACTATACTGATTATATATTAAATATTTAGTCTGTTCATAATCAAATAATTAATATTTCTAATGATTCTCCAACAATTAATAGAATTAATAAAAGGCATCACATTAAAAATAAAATTATTACATGAATCAATGAGTATCTCTCAAAAAATAAGTCTATATCTACTAGAGTACACCCCAAAAGATCAAATTCTATAAGAATGTCAAGTCTATATCTCATCTGTAATAAGATGATATCTCTCAAAAAATAAGTCACTTTTATGCCTAAAAAATATTTGAATTTCCCATGCCCTTTCGGCTAAAACTGTATCTAAAGATACTCTTTGAATTCAATAATTCTCAAATCAACACAAAAATGAATAAGATTAGAGTACGAAAAAATCTGTGAGATCAAGTATTAAGTATAACTCTTATGTCCTTTGCGGAGAGCGATCGAAAAATCAGTATCAAGAAATTTGATCGTAGGATTGACTGGCTATTTGATAGGTTAATCTCTGATATGATTAGGCTAAGCATGACTCTCTCTTTATATAAAATCTAAGTCCCAAATGATCAAGTATCATAGTACTAACTAAATGTGTCAAAAAAGTCATGTCGTACTGGGCATGGCCCGATAAGGCAATCATGCCATGCTCGGCATGGCATGACTTGTTTATATCAGCCCATCACAACCCGACCACCACGAGTCTAGGCAAAATCAGGTCAAGTCATGTTGAACCGAATCGTGTCGGGCAATGTCGAGCCGTGCAAGGAGCAAGTTCCACTAGTTTTTGTTTTCAAATTTTTAATTTATAAAATAAGTTATCCATAATGAGTAACTACAAAATTCCAAATAAATCATAATAAAATAAAATCATTAACAAAAATTTAAATAAAAAAAATAATAAAAATTTATCAGCCAAAAATAAAATAACATAACAAATATCAAACTCAATCTTAATGTCAATCGGTAACAATATGCAAATAATCATCATCATTATGTAAGCATTTGATAGCATCACTAGCGGTGACCTCAATATCCTGAAACTCATGCGGTCTTGTTTCACCCCGATTTTGGATGCTCGACTTCAAATCATCTTAATCTTTGATGCATACAAGTATCTTAAAGATATATGGATGTAATTTTAGGGTCCATTTGATAAAATTGAAAAAAATAAGTACTGAAAAATAAATGATGAATTTTATAAGTGTTGAATTTTTATTGCAAAACTGTTTGATAAATTACAGTTAATTGAATGGTAAAATAAAAATATTATTTGATAACTGTAAATGTTGAAAATAATATATTTTACATATTTACTCTTATTATCAATATGTTACATATTTACCAAAATAAATAGAATTTATTATGAATTTTTTTTTCACTATAATTATTAATTATTATAAAAAATAAAATCGATAAAAACATATACATAAATAAATTATAAATCTAAAAAAAATAAAAATATTAAAAAAATAACCAATAAAATCTAATCTTTTTAAAACTATCCAAATTTTTAATATAAAAATAAACATTAATGAACAACTAATTAATTTGTTATTTCCTGTCTTAAATTAATTATTACAAGAAAGTTAGAGTTAGGATTTGTGTTGACAGAGAAATGATAATAAGAAAGATTCACAAACAAGACTGTAGCGTGGATAAAAAACAAAAAAGAAAGGAAAGAAAAAATAAAATGATAACTTTAAAAAAAATTACTGAAAATTTTCTACCTTTAACATTAAGTAGGTCACAATCTACTTAATATTTTCAATACTTTTTTATTTAAAATATTCAATTTTCAGCTTTCAAAAGTTTTTTATCAAATACATTAAAAATTTAAAACCATTAAAAATTTTCGTGTTCAATAGTTTGAACAAATTAAGTACTATATCAAACATCCCATTAACCCCTATCTGAAATAACATTGACTGGAATAAAAAAAAGACTTCAAAACTATGCTTAACACTATAAGAGTGGATATATCTCATATTATCTTAGACAGCATAAGATAAGTATACTTATGATTTCTACCATTATAAATTATCAAAATTCTTGTTATTGTTATATAATAAAATTGAGTAGTAATCTGTATCTTTATACAGAAAAAACTAGCTAACTATTTGATGGTTTATCGCATTGTTTCCTCCTCATTAACTGAATGAAAAATATTATCATCTCTAAACATGATGCTCATGTTCGTACTCGAAGCATGACTATAACTACTATCATGCCCAATATCATAATATATAAATAATTCAGTCAATTTTTATTGAATGAACCCATTAAGTTAGTGTCATAGATTCATTCAGATGAATATGTATATCAAAATATTATCTATCCTTTCTACATTAACCCTATGCCGGCAACCTATGTTGCAGGGACACGGACACGGATATGGACACAGAGATACGACACGGCAGGATACAGGGACACGACAAATTCTAAAAAACTAGGATACGGATACGACTAGGATACGTCATGATAAAAAAAATAAAAATAAAAATAAAAATTATTAATTATAAATATTATGTATTTTAAAAGAATTTAAAATTCTATATTTTAAAATAATATAAAAAAAATTTAAACCCTCTAACACCCCCCACCACCCTCCCTTTACAGTTTTGATTTTTGAACTCTCCCCCTTCCTGATACAGATTCCAAAACCCACATTCCCTTTATAGAATTAGGTTACCTTAGGTATTGTCAGTGTCTCGGCGGTGTGCTCCTCTCCTTTCCGTTTGACGCAATGACAATTGGCAACTATTTCTCGCAATCGGCTTGTCGGCAACTCACTATCGACGGTGTGCTCCTCAATTTGTTGGAGATGTAGTAGTAATAGTTAATATATAATATATTTTCCACGCGTTAGAATCGTAAAAATGTGTCAGTTAGTAAACGACGCGTCTGTTGTTAACGACGACTATTTCCGAACAACGCGTCGGATATGTCTCTGACGCGTATCCGATACGCCACATGGCATATCAGACACGTATCCGACTGGTGTCCGACCCGTGTCCGCGTGGCGGACAGGTGTACATGGCGACACGGCAGTTCCTAGGCGTATTCGTGCAACATAGCCGGCAACTATAAAAAAGACAAATTGAATGATGAACTGATACTTTAAATACTTGATTTTTATCTCAATAGAGAGTATACTAAATATTGGGTCATCGTTAAACTTGCTAAATGTGCTACTAATATTGTATATGCATCTAAGTGTAATGCAAGTAATGGGCAAATACACAGATGAACATATATTAGCCATATCATAAAGAATCTTTATAAATTTCATATCATATATCACAATCATTATCATTAAAAATATATTTGTCATGATTATTATTAAAGTAGTTGGATATCATGTGTTCATATCCAACAAATAACTCCAATATAATTCCAATAATGCCTCAAATCTTTTTAGAATTTTCTTATTTAGACCCACAGACAATCATAGACAACTAAACTATCGTTGTCTGTTTTGTGTCTAAAGATATTTTAGTAAATTTTATATTTTTCTAAAATGAGAAAAATAGTTATCATCCTAACTTGTAATATCAGTTTATAATGTACCTCATCCATCTGAAATGAAAAATCGCACCAAAATATTTATCTCTAATAGTACTAATAAATATACTAATATCTACTCTGTAGTTAGATATATTATCAAATATGATACTAAATATTTTATTTTAAATATAATAATTTCTAAAAATTCTCATAATTCACTCATATATAATAGGATCATTATAGATATGTCAAATGGGCCATGTAGTGTCGGGGAATACCGGGCCATGTAGGTTCAGGTCCATTTTCTAGTTTAGCACCTTAGCCTAGGACCTAGCATAATTAGGCCCTAAGAAGCTAGGACTTTGAGATTGAGTGAGACTGACTCACACAATCACACTCATGACTTGACTCATCGTCTCGGTGTCAAAATTGTGGATTAATTATTCAAAATTTTTATTAAAAATTTTATATTTTAAGATAATATTTATGGGGTGTGAGTGTAACATTAAATTATATTATTTATTAAGTTCACATAAATCATAAATATATATATATATATATATACACACATACACACACATATAAAATATATTAATTATTCATTCATCATTCAATCTAAAAATATATAAAATAATACTATGTGATACGCACAAGTCACAAATCAAAACAACATAAAATAAACTATAAACATTATCAATCTCAATCATCAAAGAAGCACTGATACGGCTCCCTATAACCGTGTCCACGTGTCAGACACATGGACACAAAACGGACACGGCATTGATACGTATTTGATACGTCACATGGCATATCATTGACTAATCTATGTCCGATACGGCACGTGGCCTATCGAACGAAAGTGTCAGATACCGTATTCATGCCGACAATGCCAAGTGGCTGACTTCTGACGACGTCAAGTGCCCGAGATACCCACGACGCTGAATGGCCAATTCTGTGGGGCGACGAAAGTGTACACGATTTTGTGGAGCGACAGGGATAGAGGTGTCAAAGGGGACGTGTCGGGCCGGCCCTACCCATTTTTTTAGGCCCGACCATGCTTTCGTGTCGGGCCAGGCATGACCATGCTTTCGTGTCGGGCCAGGCACGACACGGTTACTGTACCGTGTCGTGCCTGGCCCAGCACTGTTTTGTAAAGTTTAGCCCGACACGAGCCTGTGGCATGATCCGCCAGGTTCGGCCTGGTCGGGACGAACCCTAAATAAAATAAAATTTGGATTTCAGCACATGACGTCGTGCCGCTATGCAGTCGAACCCCTAATTAAAAAAGATTAGGAATTCGGCGTGCACCGTCATGCCTCCAAATGGCCTAACCCCTAAATTAAAAAAAATTAGGGTTTCAGCGAGCACCGTCGCAATGCCGAAACCCTAATTTTTTAAAAAATTAGGGTTTCTCGACTCGAGCCAGGTAGCGTATAATGAGCCACAGTACCGTGCCGGGCCAAGCATAACACGAAGCTCGGCTGGCCTCGACACGACAGGGCACGGTTGGTGCCGTGGTCGGGCATGGCACTGGCCTGGGCACCAAAATTTTCCATTTCGGGCCGGCCCAGGCACGGCCGAATCATGTAGTGCCTCTAGTCGGCTGGGTCGGCCCGGCCCGGTTGACACCTCTAGGCGAGGGTGGGCGCGATTCTGTGAAACGGCGAGGGTGGGCGCAATTCTGTGGGGAGACACAGGGACCAATTCTATGGGGCGACAAGGGGGACATGATTCTGTGGGGTGGCGGAAGCACGAATCTGTAGGCTGGGGGATACGATTTTGATAAAATAAAATAAAATATTTTTATTTTATAAAATAAAAAATATATATTTTTTATAATATAAGATAATTATAAAATATTATCTTGTGATATAAGATAATTATAAATATTATCTTGTGATATAAGATAATTATAAATATTATCTTATAAAATAAAATAAAATAATTTTTTATAAAATAAAAAATATATATTTATTTTATAAAATAACATATTTTATTTTATTTTATTTTTTTTATAAAATACCTAATATTTATAAAGAAAACTATTTTTAATTTTGTTTTTATTCTTTTTATCATTTCGTATCCTAGCCGTATCTGTATCCGAGTTTTTAATAATTTACAGTGTCCACGTATCTTGTTGTGTCGTATCCCCGTATTTGTGCTTCTTAGTCAATAAAATAATAATAATAATAATAATAATAATAATGCATCAAGCTAAATTGTCTCAATCTAAGAAGCACAGACACGAGAATACAACACGATAGGGTACGGGGACACGGCAAATTTAAAAAAAATAAAACACGGATGCAACTAAGATACGGAATGATTAAAAAAAATAAATATAAATATAATCATTAAAAAGCAATTTAGATAAACAAAAAAAATACACACTTTATTTTACAAATATTCAAACACAAACATAATAAATATTAAAATAAGAAATTAGCATTTCGCTATGAATCAAATAAAATGACTTCCAATTCAGGTTCATCAAAAAAAATGATTTATAATCTCAAGAATTCTAGCATTCTCAATATCCATTAAGTCAAATCTATCACCTCAAATGTTTCATATTTTAGATTCATCTTCATTATAGTTTGGAGATCTTAATAAAAGTCGGAGATTATTATGAACATAAACTAAGCCTTCAACTCTTTATGGTGTCAACATATTTCTTTTCATTGAGTGAATAAAATTATATATGCTACAATTTCTTTAACAACATAAGGATAAACAAGGTTATCCAAGTAATTTTAATGATATAGATTAAAGCATTGATGCAGAAACTCCATGAACCCACTATTTAAAAGGATTCATGTATCATCTGTCATTGAATGAATCACTACTAGAAAAATCTTTCAAAAATGCCGAACACATAGCATACTCATCATTTGCTTGTCTCCTTTCATCTTCATTAAAAAAATATCTCTAAAAATATTTGTCACTTACTTTTTCTAAATCTCTATGTGGTGGAACACGATCAACAGACTCATCAAGTCATTGTTGACTATAATTCATGTAAATTGAGTTATAACATTAATTATAAAAAATTAAATATCATAGAATATCATTTATATTAAAATTATCAAAGCCTACAATTTAACCTCTTAATATTACCTTAGATTTTAATAATGAGCTAAGGAATGTAAAGGTGCGTGACTTTTATTCCATCTTTCCACTAAGATTTTATTCACAATATAAAAAAACATACAAGTAAAATTACACAACAATTTATATAAGTTCAAATATAATTAAAAATTAAAAACTTTCAATCACAACTTTAATAATTGACTAACGAATCACAATTATACATTGCATTACATGTTAAGCTTTTATGTACTTTCTTAAAAATGGCTTCTTTCACTTTTTCAATCTTCGAATCCCACCACTAATAAATATTGTGAAGGTAAGATTTGTCAGTGTCAACTAATCATAACATCTCATAAATGAGATTTGTAAAACTGAGGATATAATCCACATCCATCCAAAAGTCTTCATTCAGAAATTTATCCTTTAATTCTTTCGCTTTCACTAAATCATCTTTTATATACATTTTCTATTCTTTAGGTATTATTAATTGCTCAAAGTCTCTTTTTATTATCTTAATTTATTTAAGCATAACAAAAGTTGAAGCAGAACATATATTGGCTACTGAAAGTAACTTCAACTTGCAATGTTATTAAATATCAATAATCTAATTGCATGATTTATAGTAAAATTCTTGATAAAAAAGATATCACTTAAAACTTTAGCGATTCAACCACATTGTTACATCACATCATCATATCTTGGGTGTGTTGTTTGTGCACAAATATTCTTCAAAACAAGATTAAGAGTATAAACCACACATGGGGTCAAAAAGATATGCCGAAACTTTGCTTCCACAATGTGTCATGCTACTTTGCAAGCTGCAGCATTATCAGTTATAACTTGAACTACCTTTTGTGGATCAATCTCTTGTATAATATTAATCGACAAATCAACTATAAAATATTTGTCCTTAGTCTCCCCTCTATAATTAATTGCTATCAAAAATATTGGTCTGCTATAAAATATTAATGTAAAATATTTTTGGGAATATTTCTTCTAGTACTAGTACAATTAATCTAAAAAGGAGAAAGTAGCATATATGATCAATTGAAAAGACAGCCAATATAGGTGCACGTTAAATAGTTGACAATGAGATAACTAGGATGTTTTACACTAGGGAATTATCTTTTCATTTGCTAGAAATCGTTATTATACTCGTGTCTTTAAAAGTACAAGTCAACTTTCAGATTATCTCCAACAAAGCAATAATGCATTAAGAACAATATTACTGCAGAAAAAAAAAGTAATATTGAGAATCAATTAGAACCAATCAAGAAGACTTGGAATGAGAAAGAAATGAGCATTTGGAGTGATTGATGGTCAAATTATCAAAGAAGACCACATATTAACATCATAATAACCTTCGAAAGCAGACCAACATTTTTGAAAGCAATTAATTGTGAAGGTGAGACTAAGGACAAACATTTTATAGCTAATTTATTGATTAATAATTTATTGATTAATTAATTGATCCATAAAAGATAGTTCAAGTTATAACTGATAATGCTGCAACTTACAATATAGCATGACACATTGTGGAAACAATGTTTCGGCATATCCTTTGGACCTCATGTGTGGTTCATACTCTCAATCTTACTTTGAAGAATATTTGTGCACCAAAAACACATCCGAGATATTATGATGTGATGGAATAATGAGGTTGAATCGCTCAAATTTCAAGTAATATCTTTTTTATCAAGAATTTCACTATACATCATGCAATGAGATTATCAACATTTAATAATAAATACAAATTGTAGCTACTTTCAGCGGCCAATATACGTTTTGCTTCAATTATTATTATGCTTTAATGATTTAAGACAATAAAAAGAGACTTGAAGCAATTAGTGATAAATGAATGATGAAAATTATATAAAAAAGTTGAATTAGTGAAAGCTAAAAAAATAAGGATAAAATCCTAAATGAAGACTTTTGAATGTATGTAAATTATATCCCCAGCTTTACAACTCTCATTTATGAGATGTTTCGATTAGGTGACACTGACAAACCTTGCATTCACAATATTTATGAGGGATTGGATTCAATGATCGAAAAAGTGAAGAAAATAATTTATAAAAAAGAACATTAAAGCTTCACAGGTAATTCAAGGTAAAATGTTGATTTATTAGATAATTATTAAAGTTTTGATTGAGAATTTTTTATTTTTAATTACATTTGAACTTATATGAATTGGTGTGTAATTTTACTTATACATTTTTTTATATTGTGAATACAATATTTGTGGAAAAATGGAATATAAACCAGACACATTTATATTCATTAGTTCATTCCTTAAATCCAAGATAATCTTAAGAATTTAAATTATAGGCTTTAATAATTAAAATATAAATGATATTCTATGATGTTTAATTTTTTTAATTAATGTTAAAACTCAACTTACATGTATTATAGTTAATAATAGCTCGATGAGTCTCATGATCATGTTCCACAACATAGAGATTTAGAAATTATAAGAAAAAAAATATTTTGAGAGATATTTTTCTAATGAATATGAAAGGAACAAGTAAATAACGAGTATGCTATGTTTTTGATGTTTTTAGAAGATAATTAGTAGTGATTCCAACAATGAAATGTGGTACATGAGTCATACTTAAATGGTGGGTTGTTCATGGTAGATCTGCACCAATACTTAAATCTATAGTATTAAAATTACTAGGACAACCTTGTTCATCCTCATGTTGTCAAAAAAATTGGAGCAAATATAATTTTATTCACTCCATCAAGAGAAATAAGTTAATACCACAAAGAGTTAAAAACATGATTTATGTCCATAACTAGAGGTGTCAAACGGGACGTGCCGGGCTGGCCCGTCCTATTTTTTTCAGGCTCGTCCTTGCTTTCGTGCCGGGCCAGGCACGACACGGTTACTGTATAGTGCCTCGCGTGGCCCGGCAGGATTTTGTGGGGTTCAGCCCAGCACGGGCCCGCGGCATGATCCACCCGGTTCGGCAAGGGCGGGCCGAACCCTAAATTAAAAAAAATTAGGGTTTAGCACGCGCTGTCGCGCCGAACCCCTAATTTTTTAAAAAAAAATAGGATTTTGGCACCCGCAAAACCCTAATTTTTAAAAAAAATAGGATTTGGGCGAGCCCAAAAACCTAATTTAAAAAAAAATTGATTTCGGCACGATACCGTGCTAATGGTCCACGGCATCGTGCCGGGCCAAGCACGGCACGAGGCCCGGTTGCCCTCGGCATGGCACAGCACGATTGTGCCGTGGTCGGGGACAGCACGAGCTCGGGCACAATAAATTTCCATGCCGGGCCGACCTAGGCACGGCTGAATCATGACGTGCTTCGTGCCATGCCAGGCCAGCCTAGCCCGGTTGGCACTCTATGCATAACAATATCTGACTTCTGTTATGGAAATCTATAAACTATAATAAAGGTGAATCTAAAATATAAAACATTAAAAATAATAGTTTTGACTCGATGAATATTGAGAATGCTGGAATTACAGAGATTGTAGATCTTTCTTTTGATGAACCTGAACTGAAATCCATTTTATTTGATTTAGAAAGAAATTCTAATTTTTTGTTTTAATATTTCTTATGATTACATTTGAATATTTGTAAAAATAATATTTGAGTATTTTTTTTATTTATCTAAATTATTTTTTAAAGATTATATTTGTATTTATTTTTTTTATCATGTCGTATCCTAGAGTATTTGTATCATAGTTTTTAGAAATTTATCGTATCCCCATATCCTAATTTTTTGAAATTTGTCGTGTTCTCGTATCCTGCTGTATCATATCCACATATATGTATTCGTGTCCGTGCTTCTTAGACTACAATCATACCTAGTGTTATAGTATATAAACAATTCAGTCAATTTCTCCTTAATAAACCATTCAGGTTGGTATTCCTAATTTATGCAAGAGGATACGTATGTCAAAATATTATTTACTCCTTCCAGTTAAACTCTAAGATTTATGCAGGAAGTCAAACAATAAAAATATATAATGATAGACCAGTACTTTAAATACTTGGTTTCCATCTCAAGAATCATATCACTAAATATTGGATAATCTCTAAACTTTCTAACTATGCTACTAATATTACATATGCATCTGAGTATAATACCAGTCATAAAAATATAAATTAAAGAATATATGTTCGTCGAGTCATGAAAAATATTCAAGAATTTTATAAATGAGATTCCTATATCTCAATCAGTATCGTCAATAATAAATTCGTCACTCTTATTAATAAATTTGTCAGATATCACGTGTTCATATCTAACACATGACTCTAACATAAATTAAATATAATTGTAATAATGTCTTCATCGATTTGGAATTTCTACTTTAAACTTACAGACAAATAGAAACTACCAAACTTATATCGTATGCTATGCATCCTAAGATATTTTAGTGAGTTACTTATTTTTTCTAAAACATAGAAAATAATCTTTATCCCCACTTGAACTATGAGATTAATAATGCGATACATACATCTAACGTAAAAAATCTCTCTTAATGGTCCACCTCTAATGATTCTAACAAATATGTTAATGACTATTCAATTGTTAGACACGTTATCGAATATATTACTAAATATTTTATTTTAAATATTATATTCTTCAAAGATTCTCATCCTATACACATATATGACCGCATCATCATGATGATGAAGAATCTCTGATAATCATAAAATCATTTGATTTAATTTCACTTTGAATCTACATAGTTGACGGTAAAATATATATAAGATTCATCATCGTGACTAATCTAGATCAATATTTAAAAAAAAAAAAAAATCAAGGCATGCCTTGGAGCACGCATCAGGGTTAAGCATGCGGATAACACCTTGAGACAATTGAAAAAAAAGCTATGCACAAGATAGGCATAAGCCTTCTACTATGAAGCATATCCAGGCATGCTTTTAACGTGTCTTTCATGCCTTGAAGAATGAATCATATGTCTATGAGGTATTATTAAAAAAATTTAAAAAAAAAACATATTTCCGTAAGATCGAAATAGTGTCGAACTGCCGATCATCTTTTACGACACTGCTAAACAATTCTGATGTTGAAGCCGATATTATCTCAACACAAGTGTTTTGTTAACACTCCCCAATCAAAAATTTCCACATGCTAATGCCAAAACCAAACTCAAAATTTTCTATAGTCCACATCATGATATTTACGACACTCCCGAATCAAAAATTCCACATGCTGATGCCAACATCAAACTCAAAAATATTAACAGTCCACATCTCGATATTTTTTGCACTGCTCCATAAATATATTTTTAATTTTTTATATAGAAAATTATACATTTATAGTTATACATAATTTAATATAATTATACATAATATATATAGTTGTAAATTTAGTTACATATAATTGTATTGAGTTATATGTACTTATCCAACTTAATATAAATAATTATATATTTTTTTAACATATAGTTATATATGTTAAAATTTAAATTATTGATATAATATATATAATAATAAATATTTATACATATAGTTAATTAGTTATATATAGTTATACATAGTTATACATATAATTATAATTAGTTGTATATAATTAAACATATAGGTATTCAAATTATTATACATATAATATATATAGATATGAAAATAGTTGCATATTAATGTATATAATTAAAAATAGTTATATCTAATTAAATATGTGGTTATGTATAGTATAAAAAATAATTATATATAGATATATAGTTTTGTATATAGTTAATATATAGTCATATATGTAGCTAAAATATAGATAAAAAATTCAAATAATATCTGAACAAAATAGTATCATCTCAAAAAATATATATATATACTCATATACATTAGCAATTATAATCAATTCGTTGAAATTTTTTAAGTTTATTTTTGGATTAATATTTCTTAACATTGTATATATTAGTAATTATAATATTTCTTGGTTTTTTTCGATTTAAACCAATTAAATTCTAATTTTAAATTTAAAATTCATTTTAATTGTCTTTTTTTTAGTCAATTTTATTGTTATATAAAAGTGTGAATAATTAAATATTATTATTCAAATGAATGAAGAAAAGATTTTGTGTAAAAATATGTTATTGAAATTTTCGGGAAACAGTATTTGAGATGTGAATTTTACAATCAAAGATACATGGGAAGAATGAATAAACTTATGCATTACTTAGCTGGAACTCATCATGATATGAAATCATGTCTCAAAGTTAGTGAATATGTTATATTTAAACACAAAGAGTCATTCATCAATTATAAAGATCAGAAAATTAAAAGAAATGAATTACTCAAAAATTAATATGACTCCAACTTCAATGAATAAAAGTGTCATGTCTAAAACAAAAGGTGTCTTATAAAGTGAGAGTGGGAGTGAGAGTGGGGGGAACCATGGATAATATGGCTCCAAATTTTTAATATGGCTCCAACTTCAATAAATGAAAGTGTCTTGTCAAACTTCAATGAAACTTATTCCTCGGGGACCCATGGATAAATTTACCAGTTCACAAACTCATCAAAATACATTAAATTTAAGATAGAAGCAAGAAGAAATAAATAAAATAGTTTGAAAAATTAATAGGTTTATTTATTCAAAAGATTTCACATTTAATACTGTAAATGATCTTTATTTGATTCATATGATGGATGTTATTATAAATTTTGAGCACAGATTTAAGCTTACATCTGTGCACAAATTAAAGACATAGATTCTTAAAGAAGAAGTGAATGATTTAAGTATCATTATAGAAGATCACAAAAAAATTTGGAAATAATATGAATATTCAAATATATCAGATGGTTAGACATATAGAAAGAATAGGATGTATTATCAATTTTTTGATGAATAGTCCTACTGACACTTGATTTATGAAATCAATTGATATTTCTAATACAATAAAAAATGAGGAATTGATATTCAAATATCTTGATGAAGTGATTAAAATATTCTTTTCGATGGCATCCAGTCCATTCAGCATCTGCAAGCAACTAAGGACATCGATGAGCTCATTACTACAGTAAAATATTCTTTTCGGCAGTACCTTTTAGAGAATCTCAATGGTATCTTTTTTGATATTTCAAAAGTGCATGGAACACATCAATGATAAATAAGTGAATCAATGAGTCTTCATGTGACTATCAGTTGTAACCAAGAAGCCATCAATGCAGTAAATCTGACTTTACAAATTAATTAAACTTTACTTTATCATATCGAAGCATCATTTCAGAACAAATTCTTACCCGATATCAAATAATCATTTCGGAACGGTGATAGTATTTTTTTTTCTAATTTAAAATATTTTCATGTCATTCCTATATATGGAACTAGGAATCCTACAATATGCAGGCTTAAAATATGTATGCATGATACTGACTACCCTTTGATCCTCAAAAAATCTAATAGGAAAACTCATTGTAGTGATCAGTTTGGTGATTTCTTCCCTCTTCAACTCGTTACGATATATAAATGAAATAAATTTTTAGACTGAACTGGATTCCGCCTCAAAAAATCTAATACTAAGTTAGATTTGTCTAGGATCTAATGCACCATATTTTGTGGTGCATAGTTCGACATGCATCTTAAGGTTTCCAGTCCAACATTAACTCTTACAATATAAAATTTTCTTATAATATTTAAAGTGTGTCAATTCTTCTTCGACATCTTAATATTTTTTTGTTTTATTATATTAAAGTGAGTCCAAACTACTAAAATTCTTCTAGTTTTTTACTTTTTAAATGTTTAAGTTGAGATGAACGAAGAAACTAAAGTTTCAGCAGCATCGAACAATTTCATAGGATTTTCATTATCTAAATTATAATTTATTTTATTTTTATTATTTAAATTACTATTTATCATTTTTTTTTATTTTTTAGAGTAGAGAGAGACAACTAGAGATAAAAAGTAGAATAATTAATTTTTAGATTTAAATTTTAAAACTTTAAAATTAAAATATAAAAAAAATACTTATAAATTATAATACATAAACTTTAACTTTTTTATATCCATACCGCACACGCACCACAATCCACTCCAAAAGCAAATCCAAAATGCAAAATGTCAAAATGACTAAAGAAAAAAATTAGAGAGATAGATAGAAAAAAGAGCAAGAGATTTATGTTTTAAAAACATAAATCTTAGAAAGATAGAGAAAGAATTGTATATATTAAGAGAAGAATTTTTTATTTATAAAAAAAAATTATTTTAAAAAATTTTTAAGAATTAAAAAACAAGCATTATTCTTAGGGTAGTGAGATTCTGCCCCATAATTATTAAAGGCGAAACCCAACGGCTTAGATTGATTTTTTTTATAGTTAGATCTAGAGGTGTCAACCTGGCTGGGCTAACCCTGCCCAGCACGAGGCACTACATGATTCTGTCGTGCCTGGCTTGACACAGCACAGAATTTTCCCTTGCCTGTGCACGTGTCGTGCCTGTCCACAGAACGAACCGTGTCATGCCGTGCCGAGGCCAACTGGGCCTCGTGCCATACCGAGGCCAACTGAGCCTCGTGAGATGCCTAGCCCAGCAGGATACCAAGGCCTGGTACCTCGACACGAGCTGAGAAACTGCCCCAGCGACAGAAGCTGAGCCCAAGTTCCGAAAACCGACCGAGACCTAGTCTAATTCCACTGCACCAATCCCCAACGGTTCAAAATTTTTAAAAAAATAAAAAAATTAAAATTTTAGCCATTAGATTTTTCCTCCGGCTATTGGGTAGAATCTGACGGCCCACATGATTTTGCCCCAATAAATAAATAAAATAATAAAAAATATATTTTTTAAAAAATTTTCTTAATTTTATTCTATAAAATCCCTTCTCCCTTCATTCTAATTTTTATTTTTTTCAAAAATATAAATTCTCACTCTATCTCAGATCACTCTCCTAAATTTCTCTCTCTCAGAATTTCGACTCAGATTTTTAGGACTCACAACTTGGGATCAGCTTTGGAAGTTGGAATTTTAATACACGTACTTTACCTTTACACTACTTTACAGATATTTTTATTTTTTTTAATTAGTTAACTAAAAAAATCTTAACATAATATTTTAAAATAATTAATTTTTTACTTTCTCTTTATCTCTACTCTTTAATCTATTCTCTTGTCTAAAAAAATAAAAAAAAATGACAAAAACTAATAAAATTAATTTAAATTTAGAAAATAAAAATCTTACACAAAGATCCGAGGCTGCTGAAACTTTTATTTTTCCAGTCATCTCAAGTCAAACATCTAAAAAAAATTAGAATGACTTCTGTAGTTTAGACTCATTTTAATAAAATAAAATAAAATAAAATAAATATTGAAAAAATAAATATTTTTTACTTGTAAGAGTGGGTTTGAGAGTGGACATCTTAAGAGACATGCCGAAATATACACCCAAAAATATAGTACATTAGATCCTAGGCAAATCGAACTTAGCAATGCATTTTATGAGGTTGGATGCAATTTAATCCCGAGTTTACCCCCTTCATATACCGCAGTGAGTTGGGTAAAAAATGTATTATCAAACTTATCACCTTGATAGGTCTTCCGATTAGATTTTCGGAAGATCCAATTATAATGAGCATCATATAGACATATTTTCAGTCTGCTTATCATATGATTATAAGATCAATATCTAGGAACGACATACATAAATATTATAAGTTAGAAAAACAAATAATAATTAATTAATTTATGACATATAATGGTGTGGTATCCGTGACATCTAATGTTTGGACTAGTCACGATAATTCATCTTATGCATGTCTCACCGCCCACTAAGTAGATTATAAATAAACTATAAATAAAAAAATTTTAGGATTCTCTGAGATTCTCTATCATTATGATGGCCCGACCATTTTTGAGGGCATGATAAAGATCTTTAGAAAATATAAAATTTAAAATAACATTTTTAGTATCACATTCCATAATGCATCTAATAATTGAATAGCGATAAAGATTTTGTTAGGAATATTAGAGATGTACCATTATAAAAAATTTTCATGTCAAATGCATATGTGATGTGATTAACTTGATTGTATAAGCAGGAATGAATATGTGTTCTCCAACTTTGGATAACATACATAACTCAGTAAAATACATTTACACGTCTCGCAGACAATAAAAGTTTGATAGTCTCTATTTATCTGTAAATCTTAAGAAGTAAAAATTCTAATCAGATGTGAGATACCTTTAGAATTATACGTACCTAATATTAGAGTCATGTATTGGATATAAACACGTGATATCTGACTACGTTAATAGTAAAAGTAACGAATGTATTATTGATGACACTGACTAGACTACAAAAATTTTATTTATGAAATTCCTAAAGATTTTTAATGACACGAAAAACATATATTCATCAGTTTATACTCTCACGAGTTGCATTGCACTCAGATGTATATGCAACATTAATAGCATGTTTAAGAAATATTGAGCTGCCCTGACACTTAGTCATATGATTGCAAAGATTAAAACTAAATACTTAAAATAATAGTCCATTAATCCATCTCTTTATTGTCTTACTATATGTATAGACCTTAGGATTAAGGTAAAATAGATAGATAATATTTTAACTTACATTTCCTCGTGCATTAACCTTGAATACCACTTGAAGGATTCATTCACGAGAAGTTGATTGACTTTTTTACATACTACGATACTAAGTATAGTGGTGATCGTAGTGTGACTGTGAGTACGAACATGAATATCATATTTGGAGATAATAATTTTTTCATTAAATTAGCGAGAGGAAAACAACGGGATTGACCGCCAAATAGAAGCGAGCTTTCTCGGGACTTAAATACTAATTTTGCTCAATCCTATCACATTTTAATGCAAAAAATTGTAATACATTACAAGAGTGAAAATCATATGAGTCCACATTTCACGTGCCATCTAAGATGGCACGGGATCTAATAACTTATCCGGCATCGAGCGTAGCATTGGAGGATACTTTTTCTGTTGTAGTGAATATAATTTTGGATAGGAGATCGAGATTACGTCCAGATATTATTGAAACTTTAACATACATAAAGGATTAGGAAGATTTGAGGATTAATATTCAAAATCATGTTAGGACAGAGACTGTAGGGAAAACGGAGGAGTTAATTACTGATGATGATATATATAATAGTAATTTTGATATTGAGGTTGAGGATATTAATGATATGCTAATTGATGATTGATGAGGTTGCCACTTGATATTTGACGGTTGACGATTGCGGGATTGCGACACGCCGACATTGACACTTAAGTTACAGTTATACTTATGATTTTGAGTTATGCTTGATTTCTTATTTTTAATTTCGATATTTTATACTCATTTTTATTTATATTATATTTGTTTTGGTTTGGGTGTTTGATTTTGTGACTTTATTATTTTTGTTAAAGAAATTGTGTTTATTTTATTTTTGTGTTTAAGAATTTCATTAAAAATTCTAAAATTATATTCTAATAAATTATATTATATTAATCTAATTAATATATAATTAAAGCAAATAACATAAAAAAATAAACTTTATGACTAATCAAATATTTATAATTAATAATTAAAATATTTTTAAATATTATCTAATTTATATTTTATAATTACATAAATTTTATAAACAAATAAATAAAAAATATTATTATTTTTTAACCAGCCCTTACAAGCTTGTTCTGGCCGGTACGGGCCTGACCCGGCATGATAATAAACTAGCCGTGCCGGTGGGCCATGTCAGGCTAGACACGACACAGTACGGTAATAGTGCTTGGCCAGGCACGGCAGCACATTTGGGTGACCTAAAAAATAGCGAGTTGGGTTTAAGCCCAATAGAAATTTCGAATCCATCGGGCCTTGTGTAGTTGGATTTGGATCAGGGCCATCGCACAGGGTGGATCGAGGCATATATTGGCTCGTACCAAGACACCGTGAGCATGGGACAAGGTGTCGAGCCGAGCCAAGCCCGGCACGTGACCCAGTTGGTCTATTCATGACACGAACAATACCGTGAACAAACCTGCAAACAAATAGAGACTACCAAACTCTTATTGTCTATAAGGCATCCGAAATTATTTTAGTGAATTACATATTTTTTTCTAAAGTGAGGAAAATAATATTTATCACTACTTGTATTATCATGTTAATAATATGACACATGCATCAAAAGTAACAAATTTATCTTAATAGCTCATCTCTAATAATCTTAACAAATATGTTACTTGCAATTCTATTATTATATGCGCTATTAAATATGATACTAAATATATTATTTTAAATATTATATTCTATAAAAATTCTTATTATGCATGCATATATGGTAGAATAATAATGATCAAATAAATATCTAAAAATCCAAAAAGAAAAATTATTACATGTCTTGTGCCTATTTAAAAAATATATAAAAGGCGGTGAAGCATGCAAAAGTTACATCATCGCGACTAGTCTAGATATGGGAAGTCACTGAGAACACACCATTATATTACATAAATTCATTAGTTATTATTTATTTTTATTAGTTATAATATTTTAATATATTATTCTTATAAGTAAACTTAGGAATCCTATGATATACATGCTAAAAATATCTCTACAAGATAAAGGTGTCAAACATTTAGGCAGCCTGGGCTAGGCCCGATGCACGGTCTGACTCAGCCATGCCTAGCCCAGCACGGCACATTCCAGAATAGTGCGTAAGCTTGTGCCTGTCTGGTTCAAGGCATAGCTCATGTAGTGTCGTGATTACCCGAGCCTCATGTCTAGCTGAGCATGGCCCAGTACGCTAGCCCGAAGGAATGGTTCTTCAGCATAACACAAACCATGCCCCGCCCGCCTAGCCAAGGATGGCTGAACCTAGATCTTGAGCTGGTGTTCGAACATCGGAGTCCAAAGTCTGACCAACTAAAGCCCAAACAAGACCCTAACGCTCGACTTCTCGTCTGACAAAACCCAAGCCCAACTACTAGATGGTCCAAGGCAATACCTATATGCCACAGGTTCTAGACGACGAACCTTTTGGAATCTATAACCGTTGGGTCGATTCGACAGTCCAACCGACCCAACGATCAAAATATATATTTTTTAAGCCGTTGGATTCGGCACAACGGCTAGGAGTCGGAATCCAAACAATGTAATGATTTTGCCCCATGAAAAATCAAAAAAAAATAAATTTTTTTAAATTACTTTTTTAAAATTATATATTACCCCCCATCTATCATGATTTTATTCTTATATATATCTCTCTCGTATTATATCTCGGCTTTCATCTCTCTCTCTTTCTCTGTCTCTCCTTTCGATTTCGACTTTCGAGACTCGGACATAAAGTATGGACAATCAATTGCAGTACAAAAATCAAAAAGCAAACATAATTTTATGCATTATAAGTATAAATTTTTAAATTTTATTTAATTTTGTTTTTTTTTATTTTAATTTTAGTTAAAATTTTTAGTTTAATTAAAGTTAATTAATATAAAATTTAAAAAAAATTACAATATAATTTATAATCTAATAAAAATTTAAATTGACAAATAATAAGTTTAATAGCGATAACAAGATTAATTTAAACGTAAATATTAATAAATTAATATGAATAATGATAATCATACGAAAAGATTCAAGACCACCAAAACTTTATTTTCTCTTGTCAACTCGACCCAAATCCAATAAACTAAAAAATAAAAAACTAAAAAAATAAATTTTTTAGACACACTTTAATATTATATAACAAAAAAATATTATGAATACTGATAAAGAATCAACACAATATAAATATTATAAAAAATATTAGTCTGTAAGAGTTCATGTGTGATTTGACACATTAAGAGGTATGTCAAATAATACAGCAAAAAATATGATGTATTAGATCATAGGCGAACCTAACACAATGATAGGTTCTTTGAGGCCAGATCTAATTTAGCCTCAATGTCGACCCCCTTCATTTACCGCAACGAGTTATTGAGGAAATGAATAGTCAAACTGATCATCACGATTGATCTTCGGATTATATTTTTGGAAGATCCAAGGATAGACAGTATCATGCAGACTTATTTTCAGCATTCATATCATAAGATTCCTATGTCCAAACTAGGAACGATATACTAAAATAATATAATTTAAAAAAATAATAATAATTAATTAATTTAAAGATTAAAGTGGAGTGGCGTCAGTGAATTTCGATATCTGAACTAACCACAACGCTGCATCTTATGCATGTTTCATCACTCACTATGTAGTATCTAAATGGACATTAAATAAAAAAAATATTACGATTCTCAAAAATTCTCGATTCTAATGATGACTCAACCATTTATGAGTGCATAATAAAAATCATTAGAGAATATAATATCCAAAATAAAATATATAGTATCACATTAAATAATACATCTAACTATAAAGTAGTCATTAACATATTTGTTAGGACTATTAGAGATGAATCATTAAGAGAGATTTTTCAAGTTAGATGCGTGTGTCACATCATTAATCGCATAATATTAATGGGAATAAAGATTATTTTCCCCGCTTTAAAAAGCATACGTAACTCACTCAAATTTCTTCATATACCTCGTAGACAACATAAGTTTAGTAGTCTATATTTGTCTACGAATCTAAAAAAAAAAAGAAATTCTAATCGAATGTAAGATATCATTAGAATTAGACATACTTAAATTTGAAGTCATATGTTTGATACGAATACGTGATATCAGATTACGTCAATAATAAGAGTGATAAACTTATTATTGACGATACTGACTAAACTACAAAAATTTTATTTATGAAATTCTTGAAATTTTGTATGACATGATAAACATGTGTTCGTCAATTTATATTCTCACTACTTAAATTACACTCAAGTATATATGCAATAATAGTAGTGTGTTTAAGAAATTTAGAAATAACTCAATATTTAACGATATGGTTTTAGAGAAGAAAACCAAATACTTAAGTATTGATCCACCATTCAAACTTTTTATTGTCTGCCTGTCTGCATAGATCCTAGGATTAAGATTGATGGAATATAAAATACTTTAACATACATATCCTCGTGGATGAACCAAGAAGGCCAACCTAAAAATTTTTTCATAAAAAGTTGAATGAGCTATTTACATATGATGATACTAAATATGATGGTAGTAGTAGTAAGGCTCTAAGTAAAGATATAAATATCATATTCAAAGATGATAATTTTTCTATTCACGAGAAAAAAATAATGGGATGGACCGTCGAATAGGTACACATTATCTCTATACTTAGATACTGATTACTACTCAATCATAACATATACCAATAATAAAGAATATTGATATTTTACAGTGATAAAAATCACATAAGTCCACTTATCATGTAATATCAAGGATGACACATGATTTACTGACTCTTCTAGTATCAAGCATAGAATCAAAACATATTTTTTCTATTACAATGAATATGATTTCAGATAGGAGATCGAGATTACGATCAAATATTATTGAGACATTAGCATGCATAAAAGAATAGCATGATTCAAGCTTGAGTAATAAGGATTGGGTTGCAACTACAGCAAAAGCGAACGAGTTGGTAGCTAATAATGATTCATAAAACTTTAATGATGATTGATGACTGAGATTGAACCTACTGTACTGCCTACGGCCTACCCCTAGTGATATTGATATCATCATACGTTGATGAGATTATCATGTTTGGATTATCTTTGTTTATTTATTTTTATCATTTGAGTTTGCTACTTTTTTTTATTTTATTCTTTGTTTATTCAAAAACTTACTTATAGGATTTATGTTTTATGTTTATGAGTTTAACGTATTAATTTTTATCTTTTAATAATTTAATCTTACTTTGTTATTTTATAATTTGTATATGTTTTTAGTTGTTAGTTATGAGTTATGACTTGTAACTTGTGATAATAATTTTATTTTTTTTTTGTATTAATTTAATAAGTAAATTAATTAATTAAGTAATTAATAAATTTAGTATTAATTTTAAAATTTAAAATTAAAGTTAAGGATGATACAATTCCGAACAAGCCGAAATGGCACAACCCGGCCAACCAGGCAAGTCTAGGCATGACCTGGCCAAACCCGAGTACGGAGCGGGCCGACGAGCCATGCAGGACCAGCACTTCACAAGTCGTGTCGGACCACCAAAAAATGGGAAGGGCAGCCCAGCATGACCCATTTGATGCCTCTACTGCATGATACTAACTATCATATGATCCCCTAAAAATATAATTAAAAAATTCATCATGATAACCAATTTAATCATGTCTTCACTCCCTAATACGTTATTAAATATGAAGGGGATCAACAAAGGAATTATACTAGATATAGCCTCAAAGATCTCACTGCTCAATTAAGTTTACCTAGACTCTAATATATTATATTTTTTGATATAATGATCGATATACTTCTTTAGGTATCCAGTCTGACATACTCCTATATGTATATACTTTTTACAATATTTATATTGTGCTTATTTTTTATTGATATTCTTAATATTTTTATTTTGTATTATATTAAAATAAATTCAAATTATAAATATCGTTCTTATTTTTTATTTTTTAGAAATTTAAGTTTAGGTTGAGGCATGAAAAAAAACATAATTTTGGCATCATACCTTTTCGTGAGATTATAATTATTAATATTATCTACGTCTAAGTTAATATTAATCTTGTTATCATTAAATTCATTATTAGTCATTTTTTATTATTTTTAATTTATGTAAAATATTCTCACTTAACAATTAAATGATATTAAAAAAACTAAATAAAAAACAATATAATACTCTATTTATGCCGTATGAAGAGGAGATGAGATGAGAAAAAAAAATTACAACATACACCCAATAGTTAGGTATTGAAATTGAAATATAAACAACTACAGCAAACTAATCTCCACTCCACGTACATATTCTTTAAACTTTAAAAAAACATTATAAATCTAAAACTAAAAAATTTAGCTTTAGAGTTTAGAAAGAGAAAGAGAACTAAAATCGTGAGAGCGAGAGAGAGAGAATGGAGATAGAGAGAGAGAGAGATGAGTTAAAAGATTTGAATAAAAAACTTAAATCTTATATTTTATTTATATACTATTTTATCTTTAAAAAATATATATATTTAAATTTTTTAATATTTTTTATATAATTAATAGGACTGTAACCCAGCAGCAATCAGATTTTATGCCCTAACCGTTTGAATTGTATCCAACTGCCCGAATCTAATATTAATAATATTTTTTTTATTGGGTTAGTAACCATTTGAAGTCAAAACTTCTGGATGGTCAAAAAACTTTGACTTCAAAGAGCTAGGGAGCATTGAAATTTAGCTAGGGGTTGCATGTCCATGTGCACATGAGTCGTGGTACACGAAGGGACTCAGAAAACCACGTGGCAGGCAAATTAAAAAAAACATCCATATATACTAGGTGGGCCGTGCGAATTTTTTTTATTTTTAATATTTTTTTTATTTAAAATGACAAGGCGAGATGAGCAAGATCTGATTGGACCGCAGTGGATACCCAGTCTGAGGTCCTGGGTCATTGGACCCGTGTTGTGGGATCGTGCCTATGGGCTAGTTACCCAAATTATGCCTGACCTGGCAAGAGACTCGACACTCCTTGGCCCAGCAAGGTATGAATAATGCCTCGAGCCGGCACAAACTAGGCCCCGACATGTTTCTGGACCATGTCATGCATGGCCAAGAACAGCTCAATGAGTAATACCTCGTGCAGTGCCCAAGCCAATCAGCCATTTTGTCACCTTTACCTACATGTATATATTATTTGATAATACTTTACCGACATGTTTAATTCTTCATCAATACCCTTTGTATTTTTATTTTATATTATGTTAAAATAACTTCAAACAATAAATATTTTTCTAATTTTTTGTTTTTTAGGTATTTGAGTATAAGTCGAGATAATAGGAGAAAACATAAATTCAACCTTGAATCTTTCTGTAACATTATCATTATTATCTATGTCTATATCTAAATTATTCTCATATTCGTTATATTCATTATTAGTCATTTTTTTAATTATATTATGTTTATAACTTTAACTATTAAAAAAATAACACATAAAAATTACTTGAATAATATTCTGAAACTTAAACTAAAGATAAAACAAATCACAGATAAAACCGCAGCCCGCAATCATAGTCACACATGAATCCTCGCTCCGACATTAAAAAAAAAAACAAAAAAAAAAATCTACTATAAAGTAGAACTTTTGGAGTTAAAACATATAATACAAAAAATAAAAAAATATATATTTTTTGAAAATTGAGAGTTAAGTATAAGATTATTAGAGAGCAAACAACAGAAAATAATATGAGTTAGAGTTGAGAGTCAATTCAATATATAAATGAGAATAACAAACTTAAAACTCTTTATCTATATTTAAAGATATTTTTAATGATATTTTTTAAATTTTAAATTATTATTTTTTGAATTTTAAGTGGATAGAAACCCAACTGCAATAGGATTTCTACCCTAGCCATTAGAATGAAATCTAACAACCAAGAAACATTCTGAAATTATTAAAAAATTAATTCTTTTCAGATTTTTACAATTAAGGTTTGAATTATGGGTCAAGTTCGGAGCTCTCGAGTCTCAACCTCAAGTGGAGCATGTGGGGGGTGTGATGCGAGTGTAGTGCACATGCGATCATGGTGCAGTGGAAGTCATGCGACACGAGTTGACAGTGCGGCGGTGCACCCGCCGCGGCGCCGCCCTAGTCGAGCCACGAGCCAACAACCAATGGTGTTAGTCTTAGCTCACAATAAGCTTAGCACAACCCCGCTACAGGGCAGTGTCCACCAATGCCAGCTCCAGTCGAGCCGATACCAAATGTTATGGAATCGGAGTCAGGGTCGAGTTCATTAGAAATCTCAACCGTAGGTCCAATCACCAAAAAAAACTTTCAACCACCACACGGACGCGGCAAGGCAGGTTCATTAATAAAACCTGCCCCGCCCGACCAAAACATAAAATTTGACCATTACCGACAAGCATGCGGGTGGGGTGTCATATTCCCGGTAAGCCATAACCCGTTGGGTACAAGCATTACTCCAAGCAGGCTCTTGTACCATGCCAATGAACCAAGCACGTGGGTCATACCCAGCCCGGCACGAGGCAAGGCAGCCACACGCCCAACACATTTTAAGTCGTACCTCGGGCTGACCAAATCTAGGTCCAGGCATAATTTTCAACCATGTCGTGCCAAGCATGGCTCAATCAGGTCATGCCGAGCCAGGCATGACTCAATCAGATCGTGCCTCGGGCCGTGCCCAGGCCATAGGCCCACTTGACACCTCTAGTACCAACTCAATATGAGTTTATACTAATACAAACTCCTATAATACTAGTTGGGTTACCTCAAGTACAATTTATTTTGCTAATAGAAAATTCAATCCCCATATCTAACATTTATCCGATACATGTAAAAACTTTAATCCAAATATAAAAGAAATAATAATTCAAAAAATAATTTATACAAAAACATATATAAATGCCCCTTATGTAGAGAATAAAAACAAAATGATTGGGACAGCACACAGGTTACCTACTTCTGTTAAAGTATAGAAAAAATAAAATAAATAAATAAATAACTAAAAATCTTAATAAGTAATACAAGAAATAAACAAAAGAACGAGACAATAGTACAATAAACCTAATGAAATCAGATTGTTAGTACAACTCCATTGTTGTTTCAAGATAGCAATTAAAAAATCAAAATCAAAATTGAATATCATATTTGTATGGGATCTAATGCATACCAGAATACAACAAAGGGTATCCAATGCACCATGTTTTTAGCACATTGTTGGTATGTCACATAAGATATCTGGTCCCACCAATACTCTTACAAGTATATTTTTGTATAAATATATACATTATGTATTTTAATCTTCTTTAATGTCTTTAGAATTTTTAGTTTTAATTATATTAAAGTGAATTAATATTAAAAATCACCTTTATATATTATGTATAATCCTCATTTATTCTTAGATTTTTTTAAGTGTCGAGGCCAATATAAACCTATATAGAAAATAACCAAATTTATGAACTTTAAATCGAGTTATCATTATTTAAATTAGTGTATACCTTATTTATATAATATTCACTACTATGTTTCACTTTTATAATTTTAAAAGTTTTTGAGGATAATATTAATTTTTTAAATTCTAAAATTATATAGTAAAAGAATAACAAAAAAAAAATATTTGCACCTTTTAAAATTTCAGACCAAACTCACAAGAACCAAAGCTAAAAAACAAGTCTGCAACCACAATGCTCACCCTCAAATATTAATTTATATGATTATTTTTTATATAATATTATAATAAATATAAAAAAATACAAATAATAGTATTACTTGTAAACCAGAGTTTAGAAAATTTGAATAAAGTGATAAATTAAAAAAAAAGTAAATTATATTAACTTCCTATTTATAAATAATCTTTTTAATTAGAATAATAAGTTTTTTTAATTGTTTTTTACTTAGTTAGGCATAAATCAAATAGTCATTGGATTTCTGCCAACAAACCATTGAATCAAAATCCAATAACTGATTTAACTATTTAAAAAAAAATAATGAGACGTGCACTTCATGTGGCCCATTGAATATTATATAAATAAAATAGGCACATGAAGTCCACGTGCATGCAATCGGCACATCGTACCTATCATGCATCAGCACACATTTTACTCAAATGATAGAACATGGGACATGCCACGGGCCGGCCAATTCAAAGACCAAGTAGGACTCCTTCCCTCAATGTGTCATTCGTAGCACAACTTGTTCAGATCATGATGCAAGTCAGGCTAAGGCTACCCTCCCTGTTGGACACCTCTATCAAAACCCACACTCAATATTAGTGCGCAAAGAGTTCAATTTACTAAAATCAAAGAAGTCACACATCAATTTGAACTATTCCAACATATAAAGCTGCTAAGATTGATATTAAGATATATTATGTTTTGGTGCAACCACCAAAAAATATTTACAAAAAAATCCCATCTAGAATATATATATATATATATATATACCTATAAACCAATAAATATACATATATATTGCTTATATATTTACATATGCATATTAAAGAAATTTTAAGCTTCTCTTTACTGTTAAAATACTCATGGTGGGGGACTGCTAATCAAACATGTCAGAATTCCAGCAACTTATGGAAATGTTAACTCAACAACCTTATGGACAGTTGTAATTTAAAAGTGAAACATTTTATAAGGTCTTGACATTTTGCTTCTTTGAGTCATCTGTACCCTCAAATACACTTAGCTTCCTATGTGGATGGCTGCGAGATACTAAGTAAGTGCATTCCAGTCACGATGCTTCCATTTGACCTACCTAAATTAGCTGCTAAAGTTTGAGATGCATTTTGGCCAAAGGCTGCCAAACCTTGCATGTCAAATCTTTCAATTGACGTAAGCTTCATAATTTTGTCAAAATGCAACATAGAAATCATTAGAGATGCCAATACCTTGTTGACTAGTTCCATTCAGTTTTTTTGGGTATAGTTTAAATTTCTGCAAGTCGTTTAGGTTAGCCACATTTTCTTGAGTTAAACCATGAGCATTCATTAATTCAAGCATTCTCTTGGGTACAAAAAATGGTGTAATTAATGGATTCTCCAAAAGTGAGCAGCAGGATGATATTGGAAGTACGGTGCTGTGTTCCAACAGAAAATTTAGAAACTCAATTTCCGATTTGTGCAGAGCAGTTTCCAGTAAAAATGACTCTTCCAGTCAAGTTACCTGAGTCCTTAATGGCACTTTGAAACTAGAAATGTAACTTGTGTACTAGGTGGATCAGTAAATAATCATGCCTCAAGAAATTGTCTCTGTATTAAAACAAAAAATGGAAATTGAAAAAAACCAACCCTTTGCACAAAAATGATCATCGCTTTCATAGAAATCAAATTAATTTGATGATGATGTCATTTCCATATCAGCTTTCCATCTTTTTCAAACAGTTAACAACAACAAAGGAATCATATTAAGATGAACCAAAACTTCAGAATAAATATAAACCAACCATGCATCAACTGAATAAAGTGAGGCAATGTTCCCTCCGACGAAATTTATCTTGCATCCATAAATAACCATAGAACCTGCCTGATGCATGGCACAAAGACATGGGTTTTACAAAAGAGGCAATGCATCTAGATTTTGCTACAAATCAGTAGCCACGTCCAGAATCAAGATCAGCTAATGCAGAATCTCTACTCAATTTCCAAGGAAATACCCACCAACACCAGTTGTTTTTATTCCTACGTGAACACAAGGTTCTTCCTTGGCAGAATAGAGACTCACAACATTTTTAGACAAAGGAATTTGGTAAGGAAAAAAATCCCCAATTCTTTGATCATCACTCATCTTCCATATATCAAACACAAAATAGCAATTCTGAAGGTTGGGAATTTAGGTTTCAATAAATTCAATTTTTATGGCATTCAGGAGAGAGTGTGAAGTAGAAGAAGAGCGAAAGCCACTGCCACTATAAAAAGCAAGATCACAATGTGCACCAATGGAGTCACTCAGAGCTAACATGTTCTTGCTGGTGTGAAACTTAAAGATGTCAAGTGAGTCGGGCAACATGAGCATGACATGAGGCATGGACTGAAATAGCCATGCCTAGGCCGGCACAGTCCAAAACCGTCCCTGATATATGGTCATGCTGGCCTGTGGGATAGCTTGTGTCATGTTGGGTCCAATCATGGCACATGCCAGATCAAGCATGCGATCCACAAGAACAGTGAGTTGGTGACCAAGCACGGGTCACGGCCAAGTTTTTTTTTTTAAACTTAGCCACTCCTATGTGGCAGATGCCCGATTATGTAATGAGTCCTAACAAAAAAAAAAACAATAAGTTGCACCTGTCACTTTATATGTAGGCTTAAAAAATCAATTTTTTATACAACTTTTTATAGCTGTCAGATTTCACTCCAAAGGCAAAACAGTAAAATTCCGACAATTGTAAGATTAATACCAATTATAATTAGAAAAAATAAAAAATATATATTATTTTAATATAAAAACACATATAAATATATAATTGAAATATTTTGATATTTATCAAATTTATTTTTTATCCACTTTTCTCTTCTCTCTCATTTTTTGTACTCTTATTTGCTAATTATTTTGGGCTATAGGCTTGCTAGTTTAGGAAAAAAAATGGATTGTAACTACTAGTCAAAAAAGATATGTTATTATAATACACATTTATTTTTTATTTATTAATTCATATTATGATAGAAAATTTTTAGATTTTTAAAATTATTAAATTTTTTAAATTTAAAAATATAAATAAAATAAAAATAATGACGAACAAAAAATTTAATGATAATAAAAATTTAAATATAAATAATAATGATAATCTAACCAAAAATTCCACAATCGAAACTAAAATCTATCTAATAGTCTCAACCAATTTATCTAAAAAAAACCTAATACTAAGCAAATTTCGATAGTATGAACTCATTTTAACATACTAAAAATTAAAAATTATAATAGTATCATAAAAAATAAAAATAATATATATATTATAAATGTGTGTGTGTGTGTGTGTGTGTGTGTGTATAAATACATGTAATATGAGACATCTTAAGAGACATGCAAATCCAATGAAAATCTTTAAGAAATATGACATTATAAATAAATTTTTTAGTATTATATTGAATAATAATTCAAATAAAAAATCATTATTAGTAAATCTATCAAACCTATTGGAAACGGAGTATTAAGTAAACTTTTTAATGTTAAATATACATTCGTCATATAATTAATCTAATAATACAAACAAAAATTAAAAATTATTTGCCCCCTATTTGATAAAATAAGATATTTACTAAAATATCTTAAATACTAACAATAAGAGTTTAATAATTTATTTTGATTGGTGAACCTACAAAAAAAAATAATTTCAAACCGTTATAAGATATCATTAAAATTATACCTATTTAATAATATAGTCATATATTAGATACAAATACATGATATCTGACTTTATTAAAAATAAAAATAACAAATTTATTAATAATAATTGATACTGTGATTTAGAAGTTTTTTTTCATGAGATTCAAAAAAAATTTTTATAATACAACGAACATGTATTCATATGTGTATATTCTTATCACTTATATTACACTTAAGTGTATATACAACGTTAGTAACATATTTAGAGAGTATAGAGAACACACTATATTTAACATCATGACTATTGAAATTAAAACTAATTATTTAACATACTAATTTTTCATTTCAACTTTTTATTATTTGGCCGCTTGTATTGATTCTAAAGATAAAGTGAGAAAAAAAATATATATTAAGACATATATTCACTTACATGAACCAAACAAACAAAGTTATATATTTTATTCATGAAAAATTAATTAATATGTTTACATATTATAACAGTATGTATGATTATTGTAGCAAGGTTCCGAGTATAAACATTGATATCATATTTTTAGATGATAGATTCTATATTCAATTAGCAATAGATAACTGATAGGGTGATCTAACAAATAAGAACGAGTTATCCCGATATTTAGGTACTAATTACTGCTCTTTCATATTACATGATAATAAAAAGAATTTAAATATTTTAAATTAGTAGAAATCATATGAATTCACTTATTACATATTATCTATGATGACACGTGATCTATAGACCCATCTGATATTAAACATAAGTACATAACATCATATTCTATTTTTTTATAACTATCGATATTATTTCATATAAAAGATGCCAAGTTTCACCATATAACATAGAGACTATCACATGGCTGAAGGATTGAGAATATTCAAATTTAAATGTTTTGGATAAAATAAATAAATTACAAACAGATAATGAATCATGAGACATTAAAAATATTGAGATCACTACTAATAGTACCTTCAGATTATACATAACGATGATAATCTATATCCAGACTATTATACTGCAAAGATGAACTGATGACTCATGTGATGGTAATGCATATTTTAATTATTTTTATTTTAGCATATATTATGTAGTATATTTTGTATTATATTTTTTATAGAATATTTTGAGTTGAGCTAAATGTAAAACACATTTTTTAATTATATTATTTCAATATGTAATATTTCTAATAAATAAAAAATAAAAATTTAAAAAATTAATAATTAAGCATTCAGGTTGCCTCTAACTGGCATGACTCATAATCGACCTGACACAACCCAACATAAAAGTGCCCGACAAAAAGCAAATCAAGTCACGTTGGGCTGAGTCATTATCATCTCGTGTTGTGCTAGTACGGCATAAATTCCCATTTCGTGTCATGCAATCAACTTGGTGGCACCCGATGGCCCACAAAAATTTAAGTCATACTGACATGATACAGCATATTTGATACCACAAGTAGAACTTTAATTCTCCCAAACACTCAATTTATAGTATGACAACAAGAAGACCAAGGTCATTAGATTCATGCATAAATGGTGGAAAATAATGTAGTGGATTCAAAAGATCATGATTAAGTTGTGAAATCATCATCCTTTTGGGGTTGAAGATAAAGAAGATGACTTCTTACTCTTATGGCTCCCTCACCAACATGGATGTTTATCATCAACCCCTTTTCATTTAGTATGACTTATAAAAATATATTGGTTGCAACAAACTATAATTGTTATGATAACAAAACATTGCATTCATTGATTCACACCTTGGACATTGTATAGACGATTCCAATTGCGATTTCAATCTCTTTGCATAAATCACATTATGAGAAAAAATAATCATATACTCCAACAAAACTGAGAGTATGGGAACATCCTGATTCAAGATCGACATGAGCATCATTTCTCACCAAATCATCTCACAAGTAGATGTGACTATTCAAAGCCAAGCTACCAATCATACCCCTATCAAATCACTATCAAACCAATAATATCATTAAAATATTTATATTTTATTAAAATTAAAAATAATTTAAAAAATTATAAATATATATAATATAAATATCAATAAATACAAATATATAATATTTGAATTTTATAGATATATCAGAAATATAAATAAAATATCAACAAAAATATAAAAATAATTTAAAATTCATAAATATTCTTTTAAAAATATTAAAAATTATAATATAAATAAAATATGCATTGAATTATTTTTAAGTATAATTAAAATAAAATTTCACAAATTTAATATTTTTAATGATGTAAAATAAATGGATATATATGTAATTTTTTTAAATATTTATACTTTTTATATTTAATTATCACAAAAATAATATAAAGATATTTGTCCGAAATATTATAATAATAGTTTATATAATTTATAATTAAATATTATTAGACAAAAAAATAATTATGATTATTTAATTTATTAGAATATTTTTTAATGAGTAAAATTTAAAAAATTAATATGCATGTGAAATTAAAAAAAAAAAAGACTAAGTAACTTAGGTGGTAAGTGGGTTGTTTGGCAATCATCATGTCAAAGTTTGAATCGTATTAGAATCACTAAAGTTCTTTTTTAAGAGGTCATGCAGTATGTGTTGAGTTCCTAAAAATCAGCTAGTTCTATTAATTCACTGATCTGACTTTTGATCCTATTAGTTGATTTCCTAAATATCAATAAATACCTACTCAATTGATAGAATCAGATTAGTATAATGACCAGTTGATGACTGGTTCAATTTGTCAACCAATCCAGTTCAATTTTCTCATCCATGACTATGACAATAAGATGTTATCGATGAGTAACACCCATAGTCATTATTGTATCAATGATTATAACATCAATGCCTACACAACTCTTTGCCCTATTTGTATGTTCTTTTTTTCATCACACAGTGCATGTGATCATCTTACGAGGTCATCAAATATTTAAGTGAATAATATATAATTAATCCATCTTAATACTATCATGTCTTAGCAAATAAAAAATTCTAATATATATATTACTATCTAATACACATCATAATTAATATATTAGAAAAAAATAATAATAACACACCAATATTATTTTAAAAAAATAACTGACAATAAATAAATTATTATGAAAATCTATTACATAAAAAGAATGTGACAGACAGAAAAAGCCAAAGTCGATATTGTAGTATCCTTTTGCATTTATATCATTGATGTTGACCACAACAATATCAACTATTCTATATAACTTACATATTATCAGGGATTACAATCCGTGAATTTGGAGAGAGGTGGTGTGCAAAAATTATCAGAAATGTAACCGTGTCATTTCAGGCACTGCACAACTTGAGAAGTGTAGGCCCGACACAACCCGGCATGGCTCGTCTTGTACCTGGTTCAATCCACGTCAGGACTGGAGTTGCCATGTCGGCAAGGCAATGTCGGGTTGGGTCGGATCAGGCCCGGTCATCTAAATTGGGACATGTCGGGCTGTTTCAGCCCATTTGGAATTGGAACATTCTAAACTTCAAAAATATTATAAATTTTAAATTTTAATATTAAATTAATTAATTAATTAATTAAATTAATACAACAACAAAAAACAAAATTACTATCACAAATCAAAACTCATAACTAATAACTAAAAATATGTATATATTACAAAATAACAAAGCAAAATTAAATCATTAAAAGATAAAAATTAATACAACAAAAATAAAAATTAATACAAAGATAAATTCATAAATATAAAATATGAATCTCATAAGTATCTAAAAAAAAGAACAATATAAAAAAATAGAAAGCTCATATAATAAATAAATTAACAAAGATAATCCAAAATTGATTAATCTCACCAATGTATAATGGCCTCAATACGGTAGGCTCAATCTCAGTCATCAATCATCATCAAAATTTCACGAAGCATCAACAAGAACCAACTCAATCGATCTTTCTATAATTGCAACATGGTCCTAGATGCTAAAATTTTAATATTCTTTATCCTTCATGCATACTAATATCTCAATAATATCTGACTAAAATCTCAATCTTATATAAGAAATCACATTCACTACAATAAAAAAAAATAAACTCTGATACATACGCTCAATACCAGAAAAGTTAGTAGATCCCATGTAGATGTGTCAAATGGGTCGGGGGGCTCAGGCTCAGCACGACATAGTCCATGACAATTTATGGGCCCGTACCGAGCAGACTCTCGGCACAGCTCATTTCATGTCATGCCGAGGTAATTAGGCCCACGTGACGTACGAAGCATGGCCCAGGTGCCTGGCAGGTGGGCACGACACAGGGCACATCGGGATTCAAAACCATGCCCAACTTGATGCCACAACATGGATGTGGTGCGATGCCCAATAGGAGACACAACGATGGCATGATGCCAGATAGACGAAGTGAAGAACCAAGCGAGTCAGCGGAAGCACCCACTTAGATTTAGAAAGAACCCGTATCTTGACACGAACCAGCCCAAAACCAAACTGACTTTGGGGAGCAAGCTGTGTCGGGCATACACTCTAAGAACCATGTCGTGTCATGCACAATATGGTTATTATAGCGTGTCATGCCTAGCAAAGCAAATAAGCCCATACAAAACTGAAAAAAAATGAGTCATCCTGGTCAGGCATGGCCCATTTGACACATGTAATCTCATATCATCTTAGACAACACGAGATAAGTAGACTCGTATGATTTCAACCACTATAAAATATCAAAGTTCTAATTATCGATATGTGATATGATTAAGCAGTAATTAGTATTAAAGTACCGAGACAGCTCACTACTATTCGACGATCCACCTCGTCATTTCTCACTTACTAATTGAATGGAAAAATCATCATCTCCGAATATGATATCTATATTTATACTCGAAGCCTTACAACTACCATCACCATACCTAGTATCGTAGTATGTAAATAGCTCAGTCAATTTAATAAGAATAAATCCTTCAAATTGATTTTCGTGATTCATGCACGAAAATATGTATTTCAAAATATTTTTTACTCTTTTCACCTTAACTTTAAGGTCCATATAAGCAACTAGATATAAAAAATATATTGAATAATAGACTAATACTTTAAGTACTTAGTTTTAATTTTTACAACCATATCGCTAAATATCGGGTCGATTCTATATTTTCTAAATATAATACTAATGTTACTTATGTACTAAAGGTATCAAATAGAACAGGTAGCTCATTCCAGGTCCAAAGCCCAGCACAGTTAAAGCATGCTTGGCCCAGCACGACATGGTCCAGGATCGTACCTAGGCCCATGTCGGGCGAAGCCTCGGCACAATTCGTGGTATGTCGTGCTGAGGGTCTTTGGCTCAAGTGCCTTGCCAAGCATGACCCGAGAGCTTGGCACATAGGCACAGCATGGGCGATGGCTTGGCATTCCCAACGAGCAATGGCAGAGCGGTCGCTCCATCCCTAATTTCTATTCTAGGTTAAGAATTATCTTAATCTAGAATAGGCCCAAACCAACCCAAACCACCCGGACCCCATACTGATTTTGGGCCTTGGGCCGTGTCGTGCCTGGCACGACACGATTACTATAGCGTGGCGTGCCAGGCACGACACTCTAGCTCATATGGGCCTAAAAAAATAAGTCATGATGGCCGATCACGACCCGTTTGATACTTGTAATATGCACCTGAGTACAATATGAAAAATACCTTGCAATAAAGAATTCCATAAATAAAAATCTTATATCCAGTCGATATCATCGCTAATAAGTTCATTACTATTATTATTGAAGTAGTCGGATATCACGCTTTCGTATCCAATACAATCCATCATCATGTATGTGTAATTTTAATGATGTCTTACATCTGATTAAAATTTCTTCTTCTTTAGACCCGCAGACAAACAGAAACAACCAAACTCTTATTATCTGTGAGACATACGAAGAAATTTGAGTGAGATACTTATATTTTCTAAAAACGAAGATAAACAACTTTCATCCCCACTTGTACAATGAGGTTAATGATGTAAAATATATATCTAATATGAAAATTCTCTCCTAATAGCTCGTATCTAATAGTTTAACAAATATATTAATAACTACTCCATTATTAGATATATTATCAAATATGATACTATATATTTCATTTTACATATTATATTTTCTAAAAATTTTCATCATTCACTCATAATTAGCTGGATCATCATGAGGATCAAAAAATTCTGATAATCATAATATTTTTTTTATTTAGTGTCCATTTAGAATCTACATAGTGAACGATGAGGTATACATAAAATACATTATCGTGACTAGTCTAGATATCAGACATCACAGACATCACTTCACAATATTTCCTAAATTCATTAATTTTTATTTCTTTTTCTAAGTTATAATATTTTAATATGTCGTTCCTAGATGTGAACCTAGTAACCATACGATATACAGGTTGAAAATAAGATTGCATAATATTAACTATCCCTTGATCCTCCAAAAATTTAATCGAAAGACTCATCATCGTGATCAATTTAATCATGTATTTCCTCCCTAACTCATTGCGGTATTAAAAAAAAGGTCAAAATTGAGGCTAAATTTGATCCAACCTCAAAGAACTCACCCTGAGTTACGTTTGCCTAAGATCTAATATACTATATTTTTTGGTATATTACTCAGCATGCCACTTGAGGTGTCGAATCCCATATAAACTCTTACCAGTTAAATTTTTTTATTATATTTGCATTGTGCCGATTCTTCATTATCACCCCTAATATTTTTTTGTCATATAATATTAAAGCAAGTCGAAACTATTAATTTTCTTCTAGCTTTTTTATTTTATAGATGTTTTAGTTTGGTTCAAGGTGACCGAAGAAAGTAATATTTCAATGCCCTGGATTTTTTCGAAGGGTTATTATTATCCATATTAAAATTTTCAATATTTACATTTAAATTAATTTCATTATCATTATTAAAATTACTATTTGTCGTTTTAATTTTTTATTAGTTTATAAATTATATTGTAATTTTTGTTTTTAAAATTTTATATTAATTAGTATTAATTAAACTAAAAATTTTAACTAAAATAAAAAAATAAACCTAAATAAAATTTAAAAATTAATACACATAATATGTAAAATCTTGTTTGTTTTATGATGTCCACACTATAATCAATAGTCAGCACTCCACATTTGAGTCCCAAAATTCAAAACAAAAAGGAAAGAACAAGAGAGAGAGAGAAAAAAAAAAGCTGAGATGAGATAAAGAGATAATACGAGAGAGAGATAAGATAAAAATTATGAATGATGAGTAATATATAAATTTTAAAAATATAATTTAAAAAAAATCAATATTTTTCTAATTTTTTAATTTTTTTTTTATTTTTTAAGGGACAGAATCTCCATATCTATTGGATTCTGCTTCCTAGCTGTTGGGGCCAAATACAATGGCTTAAAATAATAAAAAATATTTTTTTTCGATGGGTCGGTTTGTCCGTCAAACCAACTCAATAGTCATAGATTCCAGAAGCTTCAACTTTTAGAACCTATAGACTGTAGGCCGGGTCTCAAGCTCGAGTCTCAGAAGAGGGAAAGTTGGGTGTCAATGTTGGGTTTGGGCTTCGGTCGGTTGGACTTCGGATTCCAAAGTCTGAACGCGGGCCTGAGATCCAAGTCCAGCCCTCCAGGGCAGGGAAGCAGAGCATGGTTCGAGTCGTGCCGAAGAACCATGCCTTCAAGCTAGGGTACCGAGTCGTATCTGGCCCGACATGAGGCCCGAGCTACCTTGGCACAGAACTACATAAATCTTGCCTAGCGCCAACCCGGAAAGCCCCAAGCATGATTTTGGACAGTGTCGTGCCAGGCTAGGCACGGCTGAGACGAGTTGTTCATCGGGCCGAGCCCAGGCCGCCCAGCATGTTTGACACCTCTAACTATGATGTTATGATGTAAAATAAACCATATACATTGAAATTGGCCAAAAGAAATCCAAAAAAAATACAGATTGAGGCTTCAATATCAATGCCATTGTGCCGGCAACAAAGGGGTCTACCACTTTGCTGACAAACAGAATACCTACTAGTCCAAAAACCACTAGCACTATTAGAGTCACCACAATAGAACCCCAAAATACTCATTATATGCAATTATTTTACTATCACAAAATCAACGGTGATACCATCACCACCATAAACTATTGCATTTGTTGTTGGAACATTTTGAGCATGAACCCTAAATTGGATTTTAGCAGAATTATAAAAAGAACTTAAATTATTATTTACAAAAACACTAATTTGTTGCATCGTCATTTTTTATTTGCAAAAATAAAAATGTTATGCTAAGGTATGAAGAGAAATTATCACAACATAAATAAATAAATGAAAGATAACTTGAGTTCAATATACTCATTATAAAAGAATTAGTCATATCATAGACAACTATTGAAAAGATTGTCAAGAGCTTTATAAAATATTAAGAAGTTAACTACCATAGTCATTCTTGAGTCCTCTTATAGTTTATGTACCATGACACTTGCATTTGCTAAAGACAAGTATAAAAAAATTATCTCTGAGACATGAATATATTATTTCTTTCTTTAAGTATCACTAATTTTTTCAATCATACACTTACTCAAAACACTTGAATTAACACCAATTGAATTAATACTCATATTATCATTAATCATATTTAATTCAACATTTTTATTTTTTCCTCTAAAAATATTATTATATAAAATAATAAATATTTAAAAATTATTATATATGATAGTATTCTGCTTCGGTGTTTATTACTTCTGAAATTTTATTTAATCATGATGATCTTATTAGTTTACTAATTAAAAGTTATCTTTCCAGATAAATCAGTCCTAACTTTTCTTTTGCAACAACAGACATTTATTTATAAGAGTGAGAAGCTCTGATGAAGACTTCATTTAGGATTGAGTATGATAAATTATATATTCTTTTACTTGACAATAAAATTTTCTTCAAGATATTTAGGTGCATTAGACTCTTTACTAGTGCATTATAAATTTGTTCATCATTTACAAACTAAATTGAAAATATTTTATCTTATTATTAAAAATATTGACCCTGAAATATGAAATAAATATTATTCTCTTTCTCAATTGAAACAATCAGAGAACATCTTCACGAATACCTTGAAGATGTCTCGGATTACATTTATTTTCTGTAAGCTTCATATTCTAAACTTTTATGTATCAACTTAAAAAGGAGTGATTGAATTTACTATCGAACCTTTTGTAATTTTTACTTTTATATTTTTTATATATTACGACCTGTTTTGATGAGAGCAATCAATATATGAAATGCTTTAATTCATTAACTCATTATATAAAAATATTATTTGTATATTATTCACACAATATTTTTATGATATTTGTTCCTTTCATTTCTACCACAATAATGAGAATAAAGACTTACCTCGTCTGGAATTTTCTTCAAACAAGATGAAACAAATTCTTTTATAGAACAAGAGAAATGCTCCTCCAGCTGTGCCAACAAAAGCCCAACTTTCAAAATTTTTGAATAAATGAGAATTCACTATGATATCAAGAAATATATAATGACCTGGGGTGGACTTTCTCGTGGTATGATGAAAAGAACCCTCATCGGATGCAGATCTGCAAGTGGAGGCTCTCCTTTTGCCAACTCAATAGTGGTTATGCCCAGAGACCATATATCTGCCTGCCATAGTATCATAGAGGTACAACACTTGGAATTCAAGGAGTTATCTTGTTTGGGGGGCACTGGATAATACAAACAGCAGAAAGATCAAATCATATTGTCCCTGGCCACTTTCTCATTATTACCTTCTCATTGTAACCTTCTGAATTCTGAATCACCTCCGGAGCCATCCAGAATGGTGTCCCTACAAAAGTCTGACCATTTAAAAGTAAACAATACGTTAAAATTGAAAAATTATTATAAAAAAAATGTAAATAGCATCACAAAGAAAATAGAATGAACTCAAAAATGATAGAGAACAGAATCAAAAAATTACAAAACAACATCTGCTGAAAAAAACAAATAAAGTTGTGTGAGGACATGCATTCAGAAAACATCCAAATTTTAACTAAGAAGGTATGCCAATGTCCCCACATAAGTTAGTGGTTGATAATATCAACATTAAACACAATGACAATTATTAAATGAAAACAAGATAAATAAAATTCTAAATGAACAAGAGATGAAACAATATGCATATATAGGAACAAAAAATAAATAGGAGTACCCTTGTAGAACTCGATGAGTCAACAGGCCGGGAAGCCCAGCACAGCAAGTGGCACCCACAGTTTAGTCGTGTCTGGCCCCTCACGGCTCATGACATGCTAGGCTAATGTGAATCGTTTCCCTAACCAGGTCAGGCACGAATCCACCTACCCGAGTTCGAGACTCATCAGATAATAACCCTCGTGTCATGACAAGCATTTTTGTCCAAGAACAACAACCATCCGGTTCTAGACTCATCAAATTTAATCTTTTCAATTTGAAATAAATATATCTAACTATTAATATCTCTTAGACTTTATGCTAAGGCTTGAGTTTTGTGAACAATGTATGATCTCCACTTTCAAAAAAAAATTAAAAAAATTATATTTTTTGGCTTGAGAGTCACATATATAGGTACAAATATATTATTAAACTACTTATGAAAAATATTGTCAACTCATTTTTATGCAAATTTTATAATAAAATTATGATAATAATCAAAAAAATATATAAAGAAATTAATGTCATTAAATATTAGAGAATCAATAATCACATATAGGAAATCTAAAAAAATTAAAATATATATATAAAGATTAAATCATAGTTTATCAGAAACAATCTTATTTGGAAATTTAAAAATATTAGAAAATACTAAACAAATCATGAACATGTTTGATGTGTGTGTGTGTGTAATATAAATAAAGATTATGTATTAAAAGATAAGAGGTTATGTATTGGTGTGATAGCAAAAATCTTCGCACAAGAGTAGTAGGCTTCAAATTCAAAACAAGTCAAATACAAATATCTCTAATTATAAAAAAAATATTCGCTTGTTGAGATTTTTCAATGTTGCACCTTTCTTTTGTATTTGAAATATTTGATGGGATGACCTAATTTGTTGGTTGCACCAAATTTATTTTTATTTTATAGTGTTTAACTTCTCATGTACAATATGAGATGTAATACATTTTGATATAATATGAGTATTATGGTATCAAAATAGACTTTGCAAACCCTATATATATATATATATATATATATATATATATATATAGTATGTGTATAGTGTGTGATGTTGACACACACCATGTCAACATATTAGCAATGTGTGTAACAAAGTCAACTCATTACTTGTGTTTTGTAGGGTGTGAGATGTTTATGCCCATTGCATTCTCATGAAGCACAATTCATGTGTGCAAAGTGAGTGGTGTGCATAATTACAATAAATGGAGTAACCTCAATAAATCCCATGGCATGGCCCAAAAAAACAAGACCATGCAAGGTGGCTCAGCGCAGGCAATGGTGTGCATTGTCGACTCATGGATGACTCATGGCATGCATGAGTCATATCTTTAGGCTGGGTAGAAACCCGATCCAATGCAATGCATGCGCTCACATGCCAAATTTTTAAAATATTTCAAAATTTTAAAACAATAAAGTAATAATATAACATGCATATTAATCATCATATATCAAATATATTTATATGATAGACAAAAATAATTGGGATGACTCACAGATTGGATCCTCCATTCAAAAATACAAAAAAAAAACTAAATAAAATAATTACAACATTACCTATTAAATTGATGCATAAAAGTTCATATTAAAAAACTTGAAGTAAAGATAAATAAACTAAGACTTTTCAATATTTCATAGAGATATCCATTAGCTGTTTTATCTTCTAAATATATGTTATGATAATTTCATATTAGGATATATTCTCTCTTTGAAAAAAACAAATCATTTCTATATAGGTCATTCATCCATAAAATACCAAAACTATATATTTTACTATTTGTATGACTATCAAATAAGCATGGAAATTTGTCATGGCTGTCCCACCAAACAAGGCGATATTTTACTATTTGTCTGACTATCAAATAAGCATGGAAATTTGCCATGGCTGTCCCACTAAACAAGGCGGGGATTCCTTGCATGACCGGGTTAGCGAGGTGAGGCCGAGGAAAAAAAATTGCCCTAGATCGAGGCTGGGGCGGGGAATACTATCCCAGCCACACACACACACACACACACATATTACATTATTATTTTTTTAATTATTTTTACATTGTACTTGTTTAGTCTTTATGATCACAGTCTCCACGAGTCCACAAATAAACGACACACAAAATCCATGTCTGACATCTCCAGACACCACTCCCCTAAACCGAGACCATAAGACCAAGACTAGCATCATGCCTCTGGCCTCCCCTTCTCCACAGCCCCTACTCACTCCAACAGCCAGCATCTCTTAATCAGTTAATCTCTTCCTCTCTCTCTCTCTCTCTCTCAACAGCTAAGCCTCCTCAACACACATTATTACATCCTAATTCCTAAAAATGACAGGTCAAGTTTGATTTAGATTTGTAATTATTACTAAAATTTTAGATGCATAACTTGCTGGAATTATTACTTCATTTAATAGTACAAAAAGCAATAAATTTTATATCTTGATTTAAAATCTATTTCTATGCTAAGTCTAACTAATTGATCAGGTATTTTGTTTCTCAGATAAGTTTGGAGTTGAGAAAATAAAAATGAATATGTGATTTTTAATTTTATGGAATTTTTGTTTTTTTTTTCAAGGTTTTTTCTCTAATTGATGTTTATTTTATGGACATTAAAGCTCTTTAGTCTTTTAATCTCTTTATATCTTATTGTTTTTCAGATTTAAGTAAGTCTGAAAATGCTTCAGTTAATCTATTTTTAATTTGAAGTGCTCAAGGATAGTATTAATTTTGAAGAATTATCAACTTTGGACTATTTAAATAAAACTTTTCTTTATATAGATTCGTGTGTTGACCAAGTTGAATTTGAAAAAAAAAATTTAACTTCTATCGTGTGGAAATGCTATAAATAATAAAAGAAGTAATGGGATAGATATGACTATTTGTAATTATTAATTGACGTATTATTCAAAAACAAAGAAATATTAAATAAATAATTTAGAATCCTAAAAAGAAAATTAGTTATTTCTCTTATTATCTCACTTTAGACTTTTAAATTATCAAGACTTGAGCTAATATTCATATTAATAGTAATCATATCATATTCACTATAATTATTTTTTCATCAAAAATATTTATTATAGCACATTACTAATATTTAAAAATAATTAGATATCATAATATCTAACTTTGATCTTTAATATTTTTTCATATTATGTTTATACTCGATTATCTTATTAGTTAGTCATCTATGAAATTTTTTTCAAGCAGTTCAATTATGAATTTATTTTACTTTAAATAATATTTATTTGCAAAATTTAGAAAATATGAGAAAGTCTACATTTTGAGGTTGGTGATGATTAAAAATATTGTGAGAAAGACTCAACTTGATTATCTATTATTATAATTAATGACAAGAATTTAAAAGTCATAAGATATAATATTATTCGACTTTATTCTTTGATATTATCACGTGTCTTACTTATTCTAGATTTGTACTATTAGTTTACACAAGTGTGTGTTGTGTTAATGATTTTTCTTTATTTTTTTAGAAGAGCCCTAATAGAAGAATGCTTTTGTTGATAATTAACATTTACAACATATTAATTATATGAGATTACGAGTTGGGATCATACAATTTAGGTAGTATATTTTGACACAATTTTAAAACAAAAACCATAGGAAACTCAAATATTTTATTGGCATAAAGGTATACTTAGCTATATGTGAAATTATTTTTGTCACATATGAGATATGTATTTAATATTTTTGCAGAGATTAATTTTTTAAATTGTGCTCTAGTAAATATTTATATTGATCCAAATAATTTAATTCGCATATGACACATCTAGTTGGTTTTATTATTTATAAAAAAATCATAAAAAAAATAAATATTTAAATATAATCTAACTAGAAATAACAATTTGAGTGATACCTTCCAGCTGGTTATGTATTCAAATTCGAGTTGAAGATCAAAACACACCAAAAATATCTATGATAGTTTTTGTATTTTTTTTTGGAAACAATTGTGTTTCCTAAAAATAAGAGAAAATTAACTATTTTAAGATCTAGTATTGAGGTGTTGAGGTATCCGAATGAGCTGACATCCAGCAATATGACAACATGCTGCACAAAAACATGCTAGTGGCATGGTCCTACATGATTTGAACTGTGCCAGGAATAGTGTCGAGCCGACCTTGTGGCAAGACTCATTTTGTATAGGGCCAAAGTTTCTAGTCAGCATACAGCACAAGTTGTGCAAAAACACAACACAGCACAATGGCCCTTGTGGGCTAATTTCAGTCTGGCTAACCTAGAGATGGCATGCAGGACAAGCAGCCCGGGCACAAACCAAGGCATGGCCCAACTGAGTCATGTCTAGCCTAGCATAACACAAACCAAAACCATGCCTGGACAAGTGTCGTGCCGCCTCGAGGCACAGCTTGAGCCGTGTTGGGTCAAAGGGTATCGGGGCTCATGCCAAGCCAGGCACGACCCAGCTGCCTAGCCAGTAGGCACAATTCAGAAGCATAGTCATCTACCATGCCTCAAAACTCGGGGTGGGTTTTGGGTGCAGTGTGACTATACCACGGCCAAACCACCCGCTTATATTAAAAAAATGTATAATTTTTTATTAAAAAAACAGCCCCACTTTTTACACGTGGTGGGTTTTTAAAAAGAAAACCATCACGTGTTTGGCTGAGAATGTTCGCGTGGGACAGTCAAGGCCCACGTGAACGTACAACAGGTAGCAACCACATCCCCAAAGCCGAGCATCCGAGCCAAACCTCAAACCCAAGCAGAGCGTCCGAACCATCTGGAAGAAGAATCAAGGACGATGTAATGGGTAACCCAAATCCCAAGTGCCCAACAGTCAAAAAAATCAAAAACGAGATGCATCTAGGCCGTTGGATATACTCCCAATGATTATGACAGAAAATCTAATGACTATCGGGTTTCTGCCCTAAATAATCATCAAATGATTTTTAAAAATATACAAAAAAAAATATTTTTTTAATTCCTTTTGTAGTCAATATATTATTTTAATCATATTTCTCAATCTCGCATTTTAACTTTCATACTCTTACCTCACTCTCTTCTTTATCTCAATTCTCTCCCCCTCACTCTCTTGTCTAGACTCTCTCTATCCTTTTGGTTTTATGCATTTACTTTTGTATTTTATTTTGTTATTTACAATTGCATTTTGCTTTTGCTTCGGAGTTCAGCTTTGCTCTCGCCTCTCAGGACTTGGGTGCCAAGTGCAAACAGCAGAGTGCGATGCAGCTGATGTGACTTTTTCTATCCTATTCATATCTATATTCAGACAATTAGATTTTAGCATTCCATAAACAATCAAACATGTATTATTTTTAAATTTGTATTTAGCTTTTAATTTTTATTTTTTATTAATAATTTAATATCAAATAATTTTTTATTTATAAAATAAAATTTATAATATAATTAAGAGACTATAAAAAAATCTAAAATGACAAATAATTAATTTAATGATAACGAGATTAATATTGACGTAAATGTAGATAATTTTTATATTTAAAATCCTACGGGACGATTCGATGCTGAAACCATGTTTCTCTCAAGGCCTAAACTCAAACTCAAATATCTAAAAAATAAAAAACTAGAAGAATATCTATAATTTAGATTCTTTACAAAATAATACAAAATAAAAATATTAGAGTTATCGATTAAGAATCAATACAATGAAAGTAGCATAAGAAAATATATATTTAAATGAATGCATGTGGAATTGGGCACCTAAGTCCTAAAGAGGCATGATGATCTTTGTACCAAAATTTATGGTGTATTAAATCTTAGGCAAACATAACTGAGTAGTTGAATCTAGTTCAGCTTCTATGTTGACTCCCTTCATATATTGCAAAGAGTTAGAAAGCAAAATATATGAACAAACTGATCACCATGATTTATCTTTTGATTAAATTTTTAGAGGAACCGAGGATAGTCAGTATCATATAGACCTATTATACAGTCTACATATCGTAAGATTCCTAGGTTCACATCTAGTAACAATATACTAAAATATTATAAATTAAAAAAATAAATAACAAGTAATAAATTTAAAAAATATAATGATGTAATATCCATGTTATCTGATATTTGGATTAGTCGTGATGATACATCTTTTGCATGTCTCACAGCTCACTGTGTAGATTCTAAATGGATATTAAATAAAAAATTATTAGAATTTGTAGAGATTCTCAATCCTCATGATGACCCAACCATATATAAGTGTATGATGAGAATTTTTAGAAAATATAATATTCAAAATAAAATATAGTCTCACAATTAATACCGCATCTAATAATAGAGTAGTCATTTACATATTTGTTAGAACCATTAGAGACAACTCATTTGAAGATATTTTTCATGTTAGATCCATATATCACATTATTAACCTGATAGTACAAGCGGAGATAAAAATTATTTCCACCGCTTTAGAAAAAATAGATAACTAACTAAAATATTATAGAAGACCTGGCAGACAATAAAAGTTTAATAGTCTCTATTTTTCTGCAGATCCAAAAAAGAAAAAAATTTCAAACGGATGTAAAAAATCATTGAAATTATGCATACTGATGTTAGAATTATGTATTTGATATAAACATATGATATCAAACTACATCAATAATATGAGGGACGAACTTAATATTGACGACAAAGACTGTGATACAAGAATTTTATTTATAAAATTTCTAAAAAATTTTTATGATATAACAAATGTGTTCATCAATTTATACTTGCACCACTTGCATTGCACTCAGGTACATATGTAATATTAGTAACATGATTAGGAAATTTAGAGATGACTCATTATTTAATAACATGACTCTTGAAATAAAAATTATGTACTTAAATTATTATTTTATCATTCTATCTCTTTATTTTCTGGCTGTCGACCCTATGGTAAAGGTGAAAAGAATAGAAAAAATTTTAACATACATATCATTGTTCATGAACCAAGAATACTATCCTAAATGATTCATTCATAAGAAGTTAATAAATGTATTTACATATTACGATATTAGGTATGGTAGTAGTTATAGTCAGGCTCCGAGTATGAACATGAACATCTTATTCGGAGACAATGATTTCTCCATTCAATTAATAATGAGAAAACAATGCGATGGAACATCGAATAGGAACAAACTATCTCGGTACTAAGATATTAATTAATGTTCAATCCTACCACATAATAATAATAAGAACCTTAATATTTTATAATAGTAAAAATCATGAATCTACATATCTTGTGATGTCTAAGATGACACGAGATCTACTTAATATTTTGGTATTGAGCATAGCATTGAAACATGTTTTTTTTTGTTATAATTAATGTGATTTCGAATAAAAGATCAAGACTACAATCAAATATCATTGAGATGCTAGCATGTATCAATGATTGAAAGGATTCAAAATTGAGCATCCAGGATCATACTAGAACAAGAGTGAGAAGTTGTTGGCAAATTATAACTCGTGACTTTGAGAAAGTTGAGCCGACCGCTAGAGATACCATCAGATACTTACACAATGATGATCAATTACATACTCATATCAATTGATATTGAGATTGAGACATTAAGCTTACATTATTACGATTAAAATTGATAATTTTTATTTTATGTTGTAAATTATGACTATGTTATTTTATTTTTTTTTTGGATTAAATAATGAATAATGAAATAGATATGTTTTTTTATATTTTTGATTATTCATTATACTTTATCATTTGTGTTAATGAATTTGTTTCTGTGATTCATATGAAATAAATAAATAATATAATATCACAACTCATAAATGATAACTTAAAATATAAAATTTATAAAAAAAAAATAAAATGATCGATCCACAATTCCACAACTAGTGGGGGGTGGGGTGGGGTGGGGTGGGAGTGAGACTGAGATGATGACGACGAGGATGAATCAGTCTCAAGCTCAAAATTCTAACTGACTAACTATGCTAAGCTATGCCTAGGCTAGAATAAACACGCCCGAACCGACCCAACTCGACATGGCCCAACACAACCCAACCTGAATCCGACCAGCCTCAAGCCGAAGTGTCATGCCAAGCCAGCCATTATTGAATCATAGCATGCATAGCATGGCATGACTGTTTTACCGTGACATGCCCAAAACAGCATGTGTTGTGGCCCGACTAAGCCACCAAAAACTAGGTCATGTGCAAGGCACTGCACATTTTACACCTCTAGGCTGGCTATACCAGGCTAACTTGGACAAAACCAAGCTAGCTTAGACTAGACCAAACTAGCATGGCCTGACTGAAATTAGCCCAGAATGAATCAAGCTTGTCTTAACATGATCTAGGCTAGCTTGGGTTCTAGTGGTGCATGGTGCTCGACCATGATGGGGGTTGGCATGACTCGATCCGACGTGACATGATTTGGCATGATTAGGACATTCAAAAAGGCAACAAGTCATATTGAGGTACCATTTTTTGATATCATGTTGGCATGGCATGACCTATGTTAGAAACCATGTTGTATCTAAAAAGGAATGGTGCCACACCTGGGCCTAAAAAAAACAAGTTTCATCAATCTAGCTTGGGCTATTTAATACCTCTACAAAAATAGAGTTCTATGCAATGATAATAATTACTTATAAAATATTTTAGATGCATCATCTAGTCAAGAATATTTAATATGTTTTTTTTTCTCCCACCACGATTTATTGTACAGGAAACAAAGATACATCTCACATCCAAATAAGTATTTCATGAATAGAGGAAGTATATAAAGGTTGATTATTTTTTCCTGAGGAAGAATATTAAGGATATGACCATTATTATAATATATATTCACACAATAGCATAGCTAGTAGATATCTTAAATAAAATCTTAAAGAAGTCTTATCTTACATTTATTTTCTTCAAACTTCTTATAGAAATGCATGCATCAAATTGACAAAAGTTATTACAATTTTTTTCTTATTATTATTATCTTTATGTATTTTTAATGGAAGTATCTACCTATGGACTATTTCAATCATAATTATTTATTACATACGAATATTTGATGAATGAATTTTATATAGCAGAATTATTGCATTTCATTTTTTAACATTCTTTTGTAACAATAATAATTAAGAAAAAGACATTTCACACAACCATAATTAACTTTATTTCATTAAAAGACATTAAAACTTAATAAATGTGATGGACAAAAATAGTGAATGAAAATACATATTTTAAAAAAATTACAAAATAATAATATTTATCAATAATACATTAATATGTATGATTACAAAAATACTAACATATCAAATCTCATAAAAACTTCAAAATTAAAATTATTTGGACAAAAATATTATTGAAATGACTAATCGTATAAAAAATCCTTATAATACATACATACATGTGTAAAATGAGTCATGTTAGGCTGACACAGCTCATTTTTATCATACCCTAATGGGCCCGCGTGCCGTGCCCGGCACGACATGCTATAGTAACCAAGTCATGTCTGGCAAGGCATGGTTCACTAGATGTATAGGTATCAATCGGGCAGGGCCGGCACAATTCGGCGGTGCCTGGGCCAGCCCGTCACGGTGATTTCCCGTGCATGTGCCCCTGTAGTGCCTGTCCATGGCACCAACCGCGCCATGCCGTGCCGAGGCAAACCGAGCCTCATGTCATGCCTGGTCTGGCATGATTCCGTGGCCCATTGGTACGATAACTTGGCATGACCCGAGACACCAACCCACACAACACCAGCAGCATGGCAGCACTGCCTTCTAGAAACCGGCCGAGCCCGGATCCGAATCTCACTGCATGCATTGACCCTAGGGTTAAGGTGGAAGAGATAGATAATGTTTTGACCTATATTTCCTCGTGCATGAGCTTGATGAAGGGTTCATTCACGTGAAGTTGACTAACCTTTTCACATACTACGATACTAGGTATGATGGTGGTGGTGGTGGCGAGATTGTAAACACGGATATAAATATCATCTTCGAAGATGATTTTTTCATTCAGTTAGCAAAGAAAAAATGACTGGGAGAACCGTCACATAGGAGCGAGCTTTCTCGGTACTTAGATATCGATTACTGCTCAATCCTATCACATTTTGATACTAAAAATCTTGATATATTACATTGGTGAAAATCATATGAGTCCATCTTTCCCATGCTTTCTAGGATGGCACAGAATCTTCTGACTCCTCCGGTGTCGAGCGTAGCATCGAAATCTACTTTTTCTGTTACAATAAATATGATTTCGGAAAAGTGATCGTGATCATGTCCATTTATTATTGAGACCTTAGCATGCATGAAATACTAGGAGAATATGAGATTTGGCATCCAGGATCATACTAGGACAGGGACTGCAGCACAACGAAAACAGAAGAATTGATTGCTGATGATGATGATAATAATCCATATGATAACGATTTTGATGTTGTGGTTGATGATGATCATGATATACCAATGGACGATTTATGAGATTACCCGTTGTAACGCCACATGCAATTGTCACTTAATTTTGATATCTCGCGTTTGACAATTGCGGGATTGCGACATGGCGACACGCAACCACAATACTTATGTTACATTTATGCTTATGCTTATGAGTTTTATGTTATTCTTAATTTTGATTTTTAATTTTGATATTTTATTTTGTACACTTTTTTATTTAAATATGTTGTATTTATTTTGGTTTGGGATTGACCTATTGGATGTTTGGTTTGCGTTTGACTTTGTGACTTTATAATTTTTATTAAAAAATTATGTTTAATTTATTTTTGTGTTTATAATTTTTATTAAAAATTCTATAATCTAATTATTATAAATTATAATCTAAATCTATTAATGAATCTAATTAAAACATAATTAAAAAAAATAAACTTTATAACTATTTAATAATTTTCAAGTTATATTTTAAATATTTTTAAACATTATCTAAACTAATATATATTTTATAAATACATAAATATTGAAAACAAAAAAAATTAATTTTTTTAAACCGGCCTTTACGAGCCTGACCCAGCACGATAAAATAACCAGTCATGCCGTGTCGTGCCTAAAAAAACTATGTCGGGCCATGCACGGCACGGAATAGTAACAATATCATGTCTGGCCTGGCATGACCCATTTGACACCTTTAACTGGAGGGCATGCTAGGCATGGCCCACCACTCGAAATCAGCCTAGATTCAAGCTGGTTCATGTCAAGAATTGGGGATACGGGCACTCCCCAAAAGTGATCGGGTGCTCCAATGGCCCACTCGGATGGTAGCATCGCCTGTCATCGTGCCAGCCATCACCGCGTCGCACCTGGGTCATACCTGTAACGACACGTGGGCCGATTTCCCTCGATACGGCATGGCATAATTCATGCAGAGAATACACCCGGCAAGAGCCCGAGCATGATCCTAGACCGTGCCATTTTGGGCCAAGCACGACTGAATTTGATCGGGTCCAAAAGTGATCGGGTGCTCCAACTGACCCACTCGTCTTGTAGCATCGCCTGTCATCGTGCCAGCCATCACCGCGTCGCACCTGGGTCATACATGACACGACACGTGTGCCAATATCCCTCGATACGGCATGGCATAATTCGTGCGGAGAGTACCCCGGCAAGGGCCGGAGCATGATCCTAGACCGTGCTGTTTTGGGCCAAGATCGACTGAATTTGGTCGGGCCTGATCCAGTTGACACCTTTATACATACATATATTAAATATCATATCAAAGTGAGTTGACAAGTATCATCAACAAAGAGCAATCAATCTCAAGTCCTAGACTCAACAAACACAACCTCCCTAACTTCAAGAAGTAAGATTGTTGAGATATTAGTATTTCTCATACTTTATGCACTGGATACGATCTCTACAAATAATACATAAATACAACATAATAAATCTCATTTTTTGGTATGATGACAATTATCTTCGTCCAAAAATAACATGTCTTGTATTTGAGACTTCACAAACACAACATATCTAATTTTTTATGATTAGGTTGTCAATATATTAATTTCTCTTAGATTTAGTGCTAAATAAAAGTTATATACTGAGCATGATTTTTACCTATACATTAATATCATATAATGTTACTAGAGTTACTAGTAGGAAGACTAAGTTCCACACAACTAAACCAAGCTTGAGCAAAAATACTTACATTAAGAAAAATAGCTTCTAGTAGTATGAAAATATCTTTTTCAATAAAAAAAAAATATAATAATATATATTAATAATTCATTAGAAGAGTAATTAGTGTATATGAGATTTACATTATTCTTAGCAACTTCACATGAGAATAATTTATGAACTAATAAGAAAAATATGTCACAAAGAACAAATGGAGGTGATACATATAAATATATATAAAGTCACACTTGGTTTTCATGCATAGACAATGGCTGAGAAAGAAGTTACATAAGGGCACTCCAAGTCACTATATTTTTGGATTGCACGTGTTATAATTATGTACTTAATTCAAAACCTAAAAAAATTGTATGCAATATATGCAGTGTTCATTGAGTTTTCTATTGCACAACATATATTTGAGATAATATTACAAAGTACATCAGCAATATGAATAATTCCTCCCATGTGAAAGCTATCATGGCATTGTTGATCCCAAACCCAAATAAAGGAGGAGAGTGTATGTGTGTGTAGGTGTACGGGTGTAAGTGTGTGTGTGTGTGTGTGTGTGTGTGTGTGTGTGTGTGTGTGTGGGTGTGTGTCTTTCTCTCTCGCTAAGCAAATGTGTGTGTATGTGTGTGGGTGTATTCGTATGTGTAATAGTCATTTAGATGTATGAGTTATACTTGCATTGTCGATCATAAGGCCAGACAAAAAAGAATGGTGGCATTAAGTAAAGAATTGATATTTATAAACTTATCATAAAATTTTCTATGAATCATGTATTTCTGATACACATTTATGCTAGAAAGTTATTCATTTTAAACAACACGCTACACAATATGAATGTAGCAACTTTATAATGATGGTTATGATGTCGCTTGATCATAGTGATAAAAAAGTAAGGATTCTAGCATTTTCTTAGATGAGTACATATAAAAAATTTAGCAATAATTAACAAATTTAGGATATATTCTTATAATTAGATAACAAATATTAAATATTTAAAGTTATTTGACATCCTAAAATATAAAATTATTTACATAAAAAATTTATAAGAGACTAAGTGAACAATAAAAAATCTAAAGAAATTAATGATCATAAATTTTAGCATGTAGCCAAAAAGAGAAATAGAATTAATATTAGAATAATTATGAATAAAAACATAAAAGATAAAATTTTTGAAATAAAAAAAATAGTGATATAATTATAGTAATAAAATAAATGATGGGTAAAGAAATCCTAAATACAATTACTATTTATGATATATATTATTTATGTTAAACTATATCAAAGATCAATCAATCCTTATATTTTGTGTTAATTACGAATTAATTAACAATATATCCTCAAAGAATACATTCCTTGATATATATTATTTGTAGATGATATATTTTTAATTGATTAAACTAAAAATTAGTTAAATATGAAATGAAAAAAATTAAAAATTATACTTTAGTCCAACAAGTTAAGTATTAATCATAGTGATATAAAATACTTAAAATATAAATTTAATCACATTAAAAAATATAATAATATAGTAATCAAAATGAAAAATCAAGAAATATCAAATATTAAAAATTTCAAGTACCTAGATTCCATATTAAGTAAAGATGAAGAGTTTAAAAAAATGTATCCCATAATATTAAGATTAAATAGATCAAATAAAAAATTATAATCATAGACTCTTGATAATAAACAAATATCAAATAGATTAAAAAATTTATAAATTTATAAATCAATCATACTATATATAATTGAATGTTGAGCAATCAAAAATAATCATATTTAAATGATATAATAGCATATATGAATACGATAAGACAGATGTGATATTAATATAACTAATAAAATTAAAAATAAAATTATTATAAAAAAATAAAATAATTCTTATAGATAAAAAGATCGGAGAAACTTATCTGAAGTCATTTGATCACATCCAACACATATCTCTTAGTATACCAGTTAAAAAATATTAAACATTTGAATAAAATAAGGAAGAAAGAAAATGTGTAAGCTTAGAAAATATTGAGTAGAACATATAAATAAATGATGTAACAATTATAATGTTAAAAGTAACATGATTTTTAATAGAATTAAATAAAAAAATATAATTCACATGGTCAATCCTAAGTATTTAGGATAAAGCTTAGCTGATAATAATGATGATGACATCAATAATATGAACAAATGAATTTGGGAACTAAATCATTTCTAGATGTGATGCGCATATTGAATTGATAGAACTAATGAACATAAAATTATTTAGCAAGAAGAATTAAGAATTAACTTATTAGTGTCAATGTAAAATACAATATATGAAATGTCACTGAATAGATAAGATAAAAAAACACTGCTTTTATTGTGATATTCGAATAAATACTGCATTGATTGTAATATTCCAATAAATACTGTATTGATTGAGATATAAATAAAAAATCAAGAAATATTAAATATTAAAAATTTCAAGTACCTAGATTCCATATTAAGTAGAGATGAAAAGTTTAAAAAATATATATCACATAATATTAAGATTAAATAGACCAAATAAAAAATTATATAATAGATTCTTGATAATAAACAAATATTAAAAAGATTAAAAAATTAATAAAATAATAAATCACCCATGCTATATATATTTTAATATTAAGCATTCAAAAATAAATATATTCAAATGATAAAATAACATAGATGAATATGATAAAACAGATGTGAGATAAGAATATAACTAATAAAATTAGTATTAAAAAATTAAAATATTCGTATAGATAAAAAGATAAGAGAAAATCATATGATAATATTTAATCACGTCTAACGTAAATCTCCTAGTACATCAGTTAAAAAATATTAGACTATTCGAATAAAATGAGAAAAAAGAATAGGTGTATGCCTAGAAAATATTGAGTAAAACTTAAAAATAATGATGTAACAATTATAAGATGTAGAGAAACATGATTTTTAATAGAATTAAATAAAAAAATATAATTCACATAGTCAATCCTAAGTATTAGGAAAAAGCTTAGCTGAAAAAAAAATGATGGCATAAGTAATATGAACAATTAAATTTGGGAATTAAATTATCTCTGAATGTGATGCACGTGTTGAATTGATAGAACTGATGAACATAAAATAATTTAGCAAGAAGAATTACGAATTAGATTATTAGTGCAGATGTAAAATACAAGATATGAAACACCATTAAATAGACAAAATAAACAGCACTGCATTGATTGTGATATTCCAATAAACACTACAATTAATAACACACCCAAAAGCATTAGCCATTTCATCAATGAAGCATATCTAGAAAAAACACAGTTGAACCAGAAGCAGCACCTTTCTCTTGGACATTGTTTTAGTTAACTGGGCTGAAACACCAAAATCTGCAACCTGTTATTAAGTATAGAAATAATTTAAAAAACATTTGTAAGAGCAAAATGCATTCACAAAAAATACTTTTTATCTAAGAAGCACGGACACGGACACGAGAATACGACACGGCAGGATACAGGGACACGGCAAATTCTAAAAAACTAGAATACGGATACGGCTAAGATATTGCATGATAAAAAAAATAAAATTAAAAATAAAAATTATTTTTTTTATAAATATTAGGTATTTTATTAAATAAATTAAATTAAATTAAAATATTTTATTTGATAAAATAAATATATATATATTTTATTTTATAAAATAAAAATATTATATTATATTTTATTTTATAAGATAATATTTATATTTATTTTATAAAATAATATTTTATAATTATCTTATATTATATAAAAATATATATTTTTTTATTTTATAAAATAAAGATATTTTATTTTATGCCAGCCCTGCATCCCCCCACAGATGGCGCCCGCCCCCTACCCCCCCACTCAAATTGCGCCAGCCCCTTGCCTCCCCCCCCACCCCCCTGAAATCGCGCCCGCCCCCTACCTCCCCCCCTGAAATCGCGCTCGCCCCCTGCCTGCCGCCTGCGTCGAGTGTCTGATGTCGCCCATACAGCGACGTCGTCGACGTCGGTCACTCTCAGCATGGATACGACAGCCGACGCAACCGTCCGATATGCCATGTGGTGTATCGGATACGAATTGATCAATGATACGCCACGTGACGTATCGGACACGTATCCGTGCCGTGTCTGTACCGTGTCCAGGTGTCAGACACGTGGACACGGCTGTAGGGAACCGTGTCCGTGTTTCCTTGCCTTTTATTGTTAAACTAGAATTGTGTAATAATAAATATACCTTAACATCTCCATTCTCACTCAGTAAAATATTAGCCGCTGTCAAATTTTAACGAATAGGCACACGTTACCACTTGAGCAGATAATTCGAACAAATCACAATACAACAATGCATGCAATACTACTATGAAGAATTTATTCCAACATCATTTGGTGTACCAGACCAGATATGTGATGGAGAATAGTATTGAAGAAATGATTAAATGAAAAATTTTTTGTCCCGTTCCTTATTTTGGAAACATGAAAAAATTATTGGACAAAATAAAAAAATGAAGTCCCGATTTTATATTATTTTAACTCATTCATTGTCAGATAAAACAAAAGACTTATTTATGCCACAAATATTGTGTTAATAATTAATATGTAAAATTGTTGAGAGAAAAATCAACATAATTCATTCATCATATCATAAGAACAAAAAAAAAATTGATATTAGAGAATAGTTACTCCCTATCCACTCTTTATATATACAAACTACAACTGAATATCCTAAACTTCAAGTACAAGTAAAGCAAAAAAGATAAAAAAAATAAAAAAAATTATATGACACCCTAGGGGTTTAGTAAATATATCAAACACTAAATTTAAGGAGAAAAAAGGCAGTATATCAAAGCCTACATGAAAACATTTTTTGATCTATAATATGAAATTAAGATGCAACAATTAATATATCATATATCTTATCTCTTAAAAAAATAGTAATTTATTTTCATATATTTTATTCGCTCATAAAATATTATATAAAAAAAATATTTTGTTATCTAATTATTAAGATTTTCCCTAAATATTTAGTGCCTTACACACAAATATATTAATACGATAAAAAAACTAAGCTATCAACCCTACTACCACAGAATGCCCACAGACATCCACCTGAACCATAACTGATCGCTGCATGCATCACCAGCATCCACCACCGATGTCAACATACTTGGTACTAATAGAACTGAAATATAGGCATCTATCATTTTCTTTAAATTGTCGCAGTGTTTTTATATATTTTTGAGAGAGTGTTAGAAACAAATCATTTGGCCCTCGAACCATGATTTAAATTTTTTGATTTCAATTTATCTGATAAATGTGGGCATTAAGAAGACATTTGATGTGGTTGAGAGATGTCCCAAGTAGTATATTTTTCTTGAAAAAACTGAATCAGATCAAGTTGACCCAGACGGACTGAGCAAGTAAAGAATTCAAATAAAAAAATTATAAGCCCAAATTAGATGAGATAATAGATAACAATGTGTTGGAAGACAAACTCATGCAATGAGTGATTGAAGTTGCTTATATCTGTATTTCTAGATTGTTTTGTGAAATTTTTCTATGCACTGCAAGTTAGTGTTAATGGTATTCTACTAAAATTGATTTTTTGCAATGTGTTTTTCTATGTACTATTGCAGTAACAATGTGTTACTGCAAGGATGTATACTACAATTAAATATTTTATATATTTTCAATACTCTTTTAAGTTCAATATATTTCCATTACTGGATTGTATGGTTGTGCTTAAATGTACATTATTGCTATTGTTAATTTTACAGTTATTTATTCCCAATCCATGAAGATAGGAAATCCTAAATATAAATATAAAAGTTTATATTATCAATCACAAGATTTTCCAAACATCTGAGATATTAAAATTGATTTCAACACAAACATATGAGTTGTAAAAAATTGAATTTATAAACATTGAAAAACCTCAATAAAAAACTCAATAGAAAATATGTACATGAAACTTAATATAATATTGACATTAGATTGGGATATCCCACATATTGGTTTCTCTCATCCATAAAACATCAATATATATATATATATAACAACACTGTAGGTAGTGAAACTCCTCATCAAGCAAGTGTGTAATCTTCCAAAATATTCAACTTGAAAAAAATTAAAGTGAGCTATTATCTCTTCAAAATAAATAATAAAAATATTTACAAACAAATATACTATATAAACATAGACTATAACAATAATTATATCATAAATTTTCTCTCTAATAAAGAAATAATTTATTTTTATGTATTTCGTATACTTATAAAACATCGAATTAAAAATTACATATAATATTATCTGTCATATTTAAGAGAGAGAAGTAAATAGATTTATTATCTTCTCAAAAATATATTCAATCCAAAGTAACTTGTAGATGATTATCATCATCATCTTTGACTAGACATTTCTAATAGATTTCAAAATAACTAATTGTCCCTTAGTTTTTCAAGAAACAAGATAATTTTCAAAAAATATATATAATCTTATAGCATACCTTCACAGGGTGTGGCCAAGTGGGTAAAGTCTTTACTCACATTTATAAAAAAAATATTTAATAATAATTTTTTTTTATTTTTTTTAATAATAATGAGGATAGAAATCCGACAGCTATCAAATTTATTCCATTGAATCAGTGGATCCAATCCAATAACCCAAATTTTTAACTATTTTTAATTTTTTTTTTTATTATACCCAACATGATAGCAATAGGCCAATGCTTATCGATGTCCTTGTAGGGGCAATCAAATGGCTTTATCCAAATGGGCAAAAAAATCAAATATTTGACTACATTTTTTTAATGTCTCGTGCTGTGGACCATGTAAATATGTCAGGCACATGAGTCATGCCAAGCATAGCATGAGACATGTGCAGCCTCAGCTCAACTCGGGCACAATAGGAATTGTGTCATGGGCTGACATGACAAAGATCTAAGCACGGGTCTAGATAGTGACATGTCAGGCTAGCCTAGTGTCGTGCTTGAGTCATCTGGCCCACTTGACACCTCTACATCCATCTCACTCTCTCAAACATATTGACCTCTACTGATAAAACTTCCAACATTTATGAGCAAGCTTAGTGAAATGAATAAAATAAAAAGTGAAATGTTCATGCTCTCTCAAGTCCTCTAATCTTAATTTCATAAACACTGAAGCGGCGTTATATGTATGTGTCATCTAAAATGAGTATAATAATACTATTAACTTGATTAATTATTAGATAATAATCAATAAATATGAATAAATATTTAATCGAAACTATTTTATCTTATATCTCACTATGAATAACTTGTGTCCAAGTCACAACAAAATAATCATTAAAATATTAATTTCCTCCCTACATAAAAAATGTCCAGCACAACATGAAACAAACTAAATAATTATATCAAATCATTGTGCACACATCACCTGCATTGCACACTATGCACTTACTCAACACACATCTAATTGCACCAATTCACTATTGTACACTGGTGCACACTACTAGATCATTGAACATGCAGTATACTATTGTGCACCTACTGGGCCAAGAGGTATTGGGCCTTGTGCAGGGCCAAGCACAACCCGGCTGCCTGGCCCGTAGGCATGGTCCAAAGGCATGGTCGGCTACCATGGCCCGGAAATAGAACCAGATTTCGGGTGCGGTTCGATTGGACCACACCCGACCTGCCCACTTATATTTTTTTACACGTGGCAAGTTTTTTTAAACAATCATGTGTTTGGTTGAGGACGTCCGCGTGGAACGGTCCAATCCCACGTAGATGTGCAACATGTGGTGCGCGCCTCCCCTCGCTCGGGCGAAGCGCCAGAGGCGAGCCCAAGCCCCGAGCCGAGCAACTATCGCATAGCCCAAACCTTCTAGAAACAAGGGCGACATAATGGTTACCTCTCTAACGATCAAAAAAAAAAAATAAGATTGAGATGCATCCAATGATAAGATGCACTCCCAACATCTAGCATAGAAAATCCGACGATTGTCGGGTTTCTGCCATAAATAATTATTAAAAAATAAAAAATATGACAAAAAAATATTTTTTTTATTTCTTTTTGTAATCTATATATAGTTTCTCTCATATCTCTTTCTCTCAAACTACATTCTTAAATCTCAATTTTTCACTATCCTCTCTATCTCAAAGCCTCAATTTTCAATTCTCTCTCTCTTTATCTCTCTCATCTTTTCTTTTGCATCTGAGTTGAAGTTTGGCTTTGCTCTAGCCTCTTGGGTGCGGACAACGAATAGCAGACTGCAGTGTAACCTCAGACAATCAGACTCAGACTTCAGTATTCCATAAACGGATAATTGGGTATTATTTTAAAAATTTAATTTATTTTTTTATTTTTATTAATAATCTAATATCAAAATTTTGTAAATTTATAAAATATAATTTAAGATATAATTAATAAATTAAAAAATACAAAAAAAAACAAATAGTGAATTAAATAATAACGAATTAATATTAATATAAAAATAAATAATTTTAATATAAATAACCCTATGAAAATGTTCGATGCCAAAATAATATTTTATCTCATAACCTCGACCCAAACTCAAAAAATTAAAAAATAAACTAGAAGAAAAATTATAATTTGAACTCACTTTAAAATTAAACAAAATAAAAATATTAGAGAAAGCAATGAAAATCAATACAATATAAATATTATAAAAAAATATTAACTTGTGGGAGTACATGTAAGAATGAGCACCTAAAGAGACATGCCGAATATTACATCAAAAAATATGATATATTAGATTATAGACAAACTCATCTAATCAGTGATATCTTTGAGATTGGATTTAGTTGAGCTTTTATGTTGACCCCTTCAGATACCGCAACGAGTAAGAAAAGAAAGACATTAAAACATCGAGTTTGCATTATTATTTATTACAATTAGGATTGATGATTTTTATTTTATGTTTTGAGTTGTGACTTTGTGTTAATTTATTTATTTTTGGATAGAATGATGAGATGATATATTTTTTTGATATTTTTTATTATTTATTATACTGTCATTTGTATTAATGAATTTATTTTTTTGTGATTTATTATTTATGTAAATAAATATATAATATAATGTCGTTATATCTTATATCACAATTAATCTACATTTTGAATTTAAAATATAAAATTTGAAAAACAATATTTTAAAATAATTAATCCATAATTCCGCAACTGCAACCGATAGCTGATAGAAGAACATCAGGTCTATGCCAGGCTAGGACCTAAGTCTAAGTAGGTTGCAATAATCAAGCCCAAATTGACCTAACTTGACATAGCCGGGCAAGGCACGGTACAACCCAAGCCAAATCCAACCAACCTCAAGCCGGTCATACCATGTCGGGCCAGCCATTTTTGAGTCATGTAGTGCCTAGCACATCACGACTGTCGTACCATTCCATTCATGACACATCATACTGGCCCAACTAGACCACCTAAAACCAGGATGTTCCAGCATAACACAACTTGTTTGATATATCTAGTTGGCAAGTATGACGACTTCATGTGTATTACATTAAACTGAATACCAACAAACTCAAATTTAGTCAATAAATGACTCTCTATATTAATTGATATTCCAAGCAAAACTATAAGTAAATGAGAAAGGATAACAAATTCATGTGGAATAAATAAATTCTCTTAAACACAATAAAAAATGAGTGAAGATCAAAAAAGACAACATCTACAATTATTAAAATCATTTTTCATTAGTACATTTGGTTAGAAATGCTTGTATCTTTTTTGGGTAATAGAATATCCAAAAATATATATTTTTTTAAAGATCTATATGTCAAGTTATCTCTTCTTAGAGAGTGATTGAGGACAAAAATTAAATCAAAAAATTCTAGAAGGTAAAATAAATAATTTCTCTCCATGTTACAAAATTTGAAAGAATATGCACTGAGAAATAAAAAAAATAACATAATTAATGAGGTACATTAAAATTAAAACTAGTTCTTCTCAAAAAAAAAATTTAAATATTCTTTTTATATAAAAATTTTCAAATCATCTCAATTAAATATTTATTTTTTCTTTCAAAAATCTCATTTTTTTAGAGTAAATCATCACAAAAAATAATTTATATAATCTAATTATTCATATAATATATGATGAATTAATCTGATATATATTCTCATTAATTAATACTTGTTGATTTTTTAATATTTTTATCAAATTATATTTTTTTATTTTGTAAAAAATTAGAAAAATAAAAAAAACTTGTGATACTTCATGAAAGATATATATTCATGTATGATTTAAGCTATAATTAACAAAATTATTAGCCCATTTAGGAAGATAAGACACACCTAAAATAATTGTTGGATATTACTTCCAGAGAGGGGACCAAAAGTGTTATGCAGTAATGAGAGACATGATGAATATTAGACCCATTTAGGGTTTTTCATAGATTTCATCCAACATGACACTTACAAGAGAGAAGTATACAAAAGTTCTCTTTAAGAAAATAATAAATTATTCATCTCTTTCAAATATCACTTGTTTCACATGTAATCTTACTTTATTTTTTTAGATTATCTATACATGAACAATATTTACATCATCAGTAATCATATCATATTTTCTATATTATTTTCTAATTTTTAGAACATTGTTATTGCTAATGATAAATACTCGAAAGATATTAATATAGTAATATATAGATTGAATCTTTGTTTTTTATCTATATCATGTTTATTCTTGATTGTCATGTTAATATATTGCTTGTCAGTTATATTTCAAGATTACTCAAATTTTATCTTTATTTTAATTAATATTTATTAAAGGATCAAAATTTTGAGGAAGATTCTATATAAAATACAATAGGCTGTATTTTATCTTCAATGGTAAGTTATCTTTCTAGATGAATGAGTGTTTTGAATTTATTATATGTAAATACTCAGTTTGATCACTTATCACTAATCAAATTTAGAATATTTGTACATTTATTTTAAGGATATTTCAACTTTATAGTGTGAAACATCAACTATGAAAGCTTACCTAGAGCTTCATATCCTAAATGAGTTTAGTCTGAGTAGAGATTTATTCGATTTGATACACTAAGATGTATGGAGATCTAGTGTAGATACATCTAGAAAGAGATTTAAGTATTTTATTATTTTTCACAAGTTTAGAAAGATAAGACACCCAATTGTGATAATTCATATTATAGCTTTATTGTGATAATTGAACTAAAACTCAAATGCATCTACCTTTATTGTGATAATTCATATTGGGACACAAAATTATTAGCCCTCCAAAAGAAAAATAAAGGCACCCAATTTTTTTTTTATTTTCAATTCTACTTTATTAATTGAATATTCAAAAAAATTGCAAATAAAACTCAATTACAATTTCTGCCTCAAACCTCCAGGCAAACCACTATATATATTATATTAAAGCTCAATAAAATCACCATATTAAACACAACCTCAAGCTCAACATTGTGCACACCACCACACACACTATTATGCAGCATTATGCACACTATTATGCAGCATTATACACACCTCATTGTGCATATTGTGCACTTATGCACCACCTTGACCATTATTATGTCTGACTTGTTGCAAGAGGAATCATTCAAATATTTATTATTAATTATCATAATATTTTCGCTTCAATAGTCAAGATGTATTCATATGAATTCATATTTTAATAGCAATATCTCATATATAAAGAATATACTAGCTATAAGAGAATAATATATATTTCATGATAACCTTGATGATGAGATAATTATAAAGCAACCACTTGTATTCAAATAGTATAATAAGTTCATGACAATAATTAAGTATGTATTTTATATGACCTAATGCATTCACCATATGAATGATTTTTGAGATTTTCTCAAGCAGTCATCTAGTTTGGTCACACCACCATGCAAACCACCATAGATATTTTATTAAAGCTCAATATAATCACCATATTAAGCACACCCTCGAGTTCAACATTGTGCACACCACCACACACACTATTATGCAATATTATGTACACCTAATTGTGCATATTGTGCACTCATGCACCACCTCGAGCATTATTATGCCCAACTTGTTGCCAGAGTATTCATTCAGATATTTATTATATATTCCATAATATTTTTCTTCAATAATCAAGATGTATTCATATGAATTCATATTTCACTAGTAATATCTCATATATACAAAATATACTAGCTATGAGTGAATAATATATTTTTTTCATAATAAACTTGAAGACATGATATTTAAAAAATAATCACTTGAGTTTCAAATAGTAGACTAAGTTCATGATGATAGCTAGGTATGTATTTTGTATGCCATGATACATCACCAAGTGCATTATTTGTGAAATTTTTTCAAGTAGTCATCGAGTTTGATCTACACAAGTATGTTCCAAATTTTTCTTTCATCTTCTGAAATGGGGCCTGATGACATGATAATTTTACTGATTGTGTAAAATGATGACATTTTAATTATAAAAAATAACAAATTATGTATTACCCGATTCAAGCACTTTCAAATTATAGTTTCAAATAAAAAAAAATTTTAACTCAAATATTTTCTTTGTAAAAAGTAAATTTATTCTATGAGAATTATCATATTATGATAAATGAGATATGTACTTTATATTCTTACTAAGATTAAAATGTTAAATTGTGCTCAAAAAATACTTTTATTGATCCATGCACAGGTTTTACTTCTATTGCGAGCTCTCATCAACTTTACTATTTATAAAGAAATTATATATGAAATATCTAATTATCTGATTATGATCAAATCATATATGACATACATAGTATAATTGATCATTTATTAGATACTTCTTGACAAATTCACTTTGATACAACTCATTAAATACTAAGATATATGACAGTTTTTAAAACTTAAGATTTCTTTCAAAAATTATGAACACTTATAGTTAGCCAATTATTCAGGTTTGGGTTGGACACCATATGTCGAGAAGAGATCTACAAGTGTTTGTACTTAGAGATAATCTTATTTCTTGAAAAAATAAAAATTTGATAATTTTTTTTTGAAATTTAGTACAAATCTAGAATTTAGAATAATTGTGACAATAACCTGTAAGATATTTTACAAGATAATCTTATTTTCTCTCACTAGTTTTTATTGTGAAAGTCAAGCAGCAGGATATATAATTTCTAATCTGATATTTTATGAACTAGTTAAAATACATAGAAATAGATTATTTCTTTGTCACAGATAAGATTAAAGATAAAATCATTATTACGTGATATATTCATATAGTATAGTAGTTAACAAACATCTTCACAAAAACCTTAAAAATGCCCCAATTAATCTCTATCCTCCAAAATTGAAATTTTGGATATTTATACAGTAACTTGAAGAGAGATTTTGTAGTTTACTATTTTGTATATCCTTTTATTTTTTTTATGTTTTTTTATGGGAATATTCAACTTGTAAACTACCTCAATCACTGTTATTAATTATATAAATACTTTTGAGGTATAATATTTTCAGTCTTATTATACTATAATTACTATTGTCTTAGAACTCAATAAACATTATTCAAAACTAAAGTTTTAATAGTTATAAATTAGTAATTATACTTTTTAGCAATATATATATAATCGAAATAAGCCTTCTAAACCAAGTCCACAATGTTGGAGTGCATGTCAGACTACCTCAATTACTATGTTACTATTAGTACTCCCCTCTAATTAAACCCTATATATCTATAAAAAGTAAGTGGGTGATGAACCTAAAGTAGTTTCATCATGATATTTAAAGTTGCTCTCATTATAAATCTAACATGGAATGTGTATGCCAACCACTTCTTTGTCTTGATATTGAAAGGATTATGTTAAATTAGAGATATCAAACGGGCCGAGCATTGTCAGGCCGGCGGTTCTCAAGCCATGTCATGCCTGGCACAACACAATTACTGTACGGGGCTATGCAGAGCACGGCACGGCAGTATGATTGGGCTACAAAAAAATGGGTCGGCCCAACCAAGCTTGACCCGTTTGACACCTCTATGTTAAATAAAGCTTCTTTTAGAATGCAGGTGAAAATCTTTTGGTATAACTATGTGAATCCCCATGACTTCAAATGTCCATATATTGGTATCACTACATTTCTCTAATCATGTTTACCAGCATGTTGACAATGATCTATTTAACAGTGTGTAAGTCATAAATTCAAGCTTACTGCCAAAAAAAGAACCTTTAATATCCCTGTGAATCTTTCCTTCAGTATGCAAGTATTCAACTGCATACAACAAGTCACGTACAATGCAGGCAATTGAAATTTCATCCAGTGGAGGACCAGACTGGAGCTGCAAAACAAAATTCCTATTAATTTTCTATTAAGGAAATCACTAAGCAGTATCACCTTAACATTAACACATATTAGCTATGTTCCATTCTAAGCATTAGCTGTTGCACTGCTGCGATATGAAGATGCATATTCCATATTGTAGTTGTCATAAAATTTTTTGTATTTTTAAAAAAGTGCCCAAATAATGTATTTCAGTGCTCAAATTCATGTTGATTTGTATTTATTCCCAAGAACCTGCGCCCCTGGATACAAGAAAAATGTAAGTAATTATCTGCTTCTTTATGCAGCCACCATCATTGCTAATGGTTACTAGATTCTTCCACCAAATGAATGAGCATGTGCTGCCCTCTAGTTTTCCCAAAATCCCTATAAAAATTACATTCCCATCAAAAGCATTCAGTTGTTTCAGTGATATAGGTGTTGCGGCATGCTGATGGTTTAATTCTATGCCAATGGAAGAATTTATGTCATTTACATACACTATCTATGAATGAGTTTATTTTTATATCAAGCAATTCAACCGGACTAGAAAACATACATCTACAATAGACGTATCAAAATGAGAAAAACTAACAAGGCCAGCATGTGGCAAGGCCTAATTTTGGGCAGAATGGCCAACCCTTCCACGTCTAGCTGCTGCTATTCTGCCAACGTTGGTATAGCCATTGGCCCATTGAGGGCAACCAAAAACTAGGTTTTTATATCTTTTTGTTTTTTTAAACTCACCTAATAAATCAACTATATATACTATTTTTTCATTATTTTTTCTATATTGGTTATCAATCTATTATCTGATTTCTTTATTTTTCTTAATGATTGATAATCAAGAAATTTAATATGATGAAATTACAATAAAATATGTAATAAACACAATTTGTCCAACCAAAATACAAAAAATCACAAGCAACATGATATCCCATCATTAAGAACACTTCCACATCAAGTGGGGGGACAAATAAAAAAAAAAGTCAATTTACATAGCACAAATTTTGCAAAAAAAAAAAAACTTAGGTGATAATAATGTCAATAAAACTCAATATATAATTTCTCATTAAAAAATTATATGCAGCAAAAATCTTGAAATGATGGAAGTAACACAACACATTTAAGTACATTCATAGTTATGAAAGGAGCGCTTGAGGCACGCCTAAAGCTCAGGCACCACCACTCCTAGTGAAAATGCTACAGGTGAGGTGAGGCGCAGGTGTGTGAGGCACAGCGGGGGAGGTACAGGTGTGCCGACTTCCAACTGCTCTGCTACTGTCAAGTACGCAGTATGCCCTTCTCTTTCTTCCTCTTCTTATCCTTTTATTTTTATATTTTGGTGGTCAAAAATGAAAAAATATCATCAAGCCGCAGGGAAGCGAGACAAAGCAATGTCGAGGAGAGAAAGCAAGAGGAAGAACAAGGCAGAATGCAACAAAAGCACGTTGAGAAAAAGTACCAGATCCAACCCAAAACGATGTCGTTTTGGGTTGGGTTTGAATTTTTAAAACAGCAAAACAACAAGATTTTGTGGTTCTTATTTTAAAAACGCCACCTCTAAAAATGAATCATTTTGGTCTTCAAACAGCCAAAAAGTCAATGTTTTGAGGTGTCTTATCCTTTGGCCCAATAAAACTCTCATCTTTCTTGAATTACACATTAAAATCCTCAAAAAAAAAAAACATCTTCCAAAACAGTCTTAATGCTAGATTGAAGAGAAGAGAAAATGAAAAAAAAAAAAAGAAAAACTCAAATATATTTTTTTCATTTTTTTCTATTTTTGTTTGGAAAAAGATTCTTCAAAATTTGAGAAATATTTTCAAAAAATTCATATAAACTAGAAAAAAAAATTTTCAATAAAACGTTGAAAAAATATGAAATTTTCAAAAAATAATGCACAAAATAAGAAAAAAATCTGAAAATTAATAAAAAAATATAAAAAAAAATTATGAAAATTATGAAACAATTAGAATAATATTTTAAAATAATTTTAGTTGTTTGTCAAAGATTGAATATGTTTATAATTTATAAATTTATAATATATAATATAATATGTATATTTTTTTTATTTTTTTCTCAATATAATTGTTATTTTATTATTTATTTTTCCTATTCTTTGTTGTGAAAAAAATTCTTCAAAAAGCAAAGAAATATATTTTAAAAATTCTTTAAAACTAAAAAAAAATATTTTCAAAAAAACTTTGAAAAAAATCAAATTTTCAAAAAAGTAATGCACAAAATAGAAAAATATCGAAAAATTAATAAAAAAATAAAAACAAAATTGTACAAATATTAAACAATTAGAACAAAAAATTAAAATAATTTTAGTTATTTGACAAAAAATGAATATGCCTATAATTTATAGACTTATCATATATTACAATGTAAATTTTTTCATTTTTTTCTCAATATAATTATTATTTTATCGTTGATTTATTGTAAAGCTACACAAAAATAGACAAATAGAATGAAATTAAAAAAGATGCCGCAAGTGGAAGAAAAGATCTAGGATGAAAATATACCCGTGAATTAAATAAAAAGATATATATATATATATATATATATATATATATATATATATGCTCTTTTATATTTTTTGGAATAAAATAACTAAATAAGACTTTTATATATGCACTTATATATATATATATATAAAATAAGACTTTTATAGACCAAAACAATAACTGGTTAAAAAATTTAGAAATTCAAAAAATATAAAAGATGTCCCAAACATGTTTTAAAAGAAATATAAAATTATATAATAACCAAAAAAAACTCAAAAAAATTAAATAAGTTTTAAAAGTCATAATATCAATGAGGATATGTTTGAGTTCAAAAATGAAGATTAGGAGTGTTCAAATTTTTGATTGGTTGCAAGTTCCTATTTTACCCGACCCTACCCTACTGAATGGTTATCCACAAAATAGGATAGGAATGCAGAAGAATTTTTGGTATTCGAATTAAATTGGGTAGGAATACAGAAGAATTTTTGGTCTTCCGATTAAATCGGGTAGAAATGCAGAATAGCAATCCAATCCGTATTCCTACCCTATCCTACCCACAAATATATATATATATATATATATATATATATATATATATAATATAGACATTTATGGTGGATTGATGGCTAACTGTTGTATATGTAATTTAATTTTTTAAATAATATGTTTATATAACCAAATATTTTTTCTGTTTTAATATTTTCATGTAAGTGTAGGAAAAAAAATAGTAAGAGGCCATGGATGCAGCAGTAGCATAATAATGAAAGTCCGATCAGCATACCGAAATTTTTGGAGCATATTCTGACCCGTCTCATGATCCGATCCGCTCCAGTTAAATGAACCGAGAAAATTTTTAATATAAAATATTTTGTAATTTTATTTTTGGGTGGATGTTTTTGGACCCATAGAATTGTTCATCATCTCTCTCTCTTCTCTCTGATTATTTATCACGACTGTTCAGTGTGCTACATATTGTAAGACAATTTTTTGTTGGTTTAATCTGTAACGCATAAGTATTTTCTGGCAGATGTAGCTAGTCGTACAGAGCGACTAGCGAACCATGTTATTTTCAGTGTTTATTTCTCATTTTTTGATTTTGTCATGGATGATTGCTGAATTAGATATATATATTGTTTGTTTTCTGTTATTTCTATTATTTATGTATCTTTATCTCACTACCATGGAAGCGCAATTGCCCAACACTAATAATTATAATTATTATTGTAATTATTTTAGATTTTTAATATAATTATTGATTTATTGTGTCATTAAATTGGTGGAACAATAGTACATGTTATTTAATTAAAATATTAAAATATTTCAAAAAATTAATAGCTACAAAAGTATTTAACCGACTTCCTACCCAATTAATCAGATAGAAATTCAGGTAGGAATGTTATATCTTATTGGATAGGGTAAGGCAAAAAAAATCTTCCGCCAAGTATCGGGTAGGAAGGAGTAAGACTATATTTCCTACCCGTAGGGTAGGATGAACACCATTAATAAAGATGATTAGGACCCAAATATTATTAATAAAATAAAAAGAAAAGATATTTTTAGTGGTGGTAGCAATGGAGGGGGAAGTGATGATAGTGATAGTGATAGTTGCATTAAAAAATAAGGTAAAAAGATCCTATGGATTATTTGTTTACTCCTAATCTATAAATAATTGTTCAAAATAGAAAAAATACTCAGATTACTATCAATAATACATACAAGAAAAGGCTAATGAAAAAGTTGATTTACTATTTTGTAAATCGATATATGATATTGTGATTTCATTTAATGTAGTGAACTATGCTAATTTCCAACCAAAGAATTCAATGAAGATTTATTTCATAGAAAAGAAGCAAAATAGATATTCAGTTATGTCAAATAAATAGACTGATAGGAAGAAAAAATTATTAGTGAATTTCTCGGCAAATTATTCAAGATGGATCATATTTATGAAATCTATTAATACTTCTATTATTAGGATGAGAGAGAAATTATTTAAATTACTTGACAGTAGGTAGAAAAAGTTAATAAAAATAATATTATTCAAGTAATAACAAATAATATTTCAAATAATGTGATGGGATACTTATAATCATAATTATTAATCAAAATTCAAACGAGAATTAAAATATTTGATTAGTGAATAGAGAATTAAATCATGAATCAAATTTTTTATAATTTTTTTTCACATTAATTAATTCATATTTTCTATAGTTAATTTTTTTTGGTATTTTAAATTTTATTTTTGTGACTTTTTGATATTTTGTTGCTTTTTCACATTAAATTCATAATATCAAAAATTTGAGTTTCTTTTTTCCACGTTAATTAATTCCTACATATGAGAACTTTTTTTGATATTTTAACTTTTATTTTTTATGACTTTTTAAGGATCTTTGTCCCTTAGGAATCGATATTAAATTAATTTATGTGAATCAATTTATAATTCAACAATTTAGTTTTCGATTCATATATATTTTCGATTCTATACGTCGCACATTATATTAACTTGATACTAGAAGATATTGAAAAACTACCACATATCAAGAAGACAATAGAGATGGTCATATCCATCTAAGAAGCACGAGCATGGACACGGATACGGAGACACGACACGGCAGGATACGGGAATACAACAAATTCTAAAAAACTAGGATACGGATACGGCTAGGATACGGCATGATAGAAAAATAAAATTAAAAATAAAAATAATTTTTTTAATAAATATTAGGTATTTTATAAAATAAATTAAATTAAATTAAATTAAATTAAAATATTTTATTATATAAAATAAATATATATTGTTTATTTTATAAAATAAACATTTTGTATTTTATTTTATTTTATAAGATAATATTTATAATTATTTTATTTTATAAGATAATATTTATAATTATTTTATTTTATAAGATAATATTTATAATTATTTTATTTTATAAGATAATATTTATAATTATTTTATTTTATAAGATAATATTTATAATTATTTTATTTTATAAGATAATATTCATAATTATTTTATTTTATAAGATAATATTTATAATTATTTTATTTTATAAAATAATATTTTATAATTATATTATATAAAAATATATTTTTTTTATTTTATAAAATAAAAATATTTTATTTTATTTTATAAAAATATTTTATTTTATTTTATAAAAATATTTTTATTTTATGTCACATCCCCACACATATACGCCCGCGCGTGCCTCCCCCTCAAATCGCGCCCGCCCCCTACCAGTGGCCAACTTCGCCCATGCGGCGACGTTGTCCACCCTATGTCGTCGGACGTCGGGCACTATCGACATGGATACGGCTACCGACGCAACCGTCTGATACGCCACGTGGCGTATCGGATACGAATTGATCAATAATACGCCACGTCGCGTATCGAACACGTATTTGTGCCGTGTCCATACCATGACCACGTGTCCATGTGTCAGACACATGGACACGGTTGTAGGGAGCCGTGTCCGTACCGTGTCCAGGTATCAGACAAGTGGACACGGTTGTAGGGAGCCGTGTCCGTGCTTCCTTGATATTCAAAAGTGACTATCTATAATAGAACGGATTTATTTAACATAATAAAATAATTTACTGAGCAAAGAAAGTTATTAAGGCCAGCTAAGACATGCTTTGCAACAGCCTTTATCACATTATCACGTATTTTTATGTTTTGTTTTGCAACATAATAAAATATTTACTTTGCAACATACAATAAATGGGCAAGACTTACTTTGCAACATAAAATACCAAAGTAAATATTTACTTTGGTGTTAAGGCCAGCTAAGACTCTTTTTTATCGGCTAAGACTTGCTTTGCAACATAATAAAAAAATAACTTGAGAAAAATATTTACTAATTCAGATTAGACATAAAATAAATGGGCAAAAGAGTAAAAATAAAAAAATATAGCCAATATAATTTTTATGTCTTCCTTTTAGAACGCTATAGTGTTTTGTTTGAAGGTATCAAATTATCTTGCACATGTGCTTCATTTGGTGGATGGTAAAAAAAAGCCTCCTATGGGCTACATTTATGCAATCATAAAAAAGAGTAAGGAGGTCATCATCAAAAAATTTAATAAGAATAAAGAAAAGTATAGAAAAATAATAAAAATCATTGATAAAAGGTGAAGATTTAACTTAATCAACTTTTGCATTCAACTAGGTATTTTTTTAAACACACAATTCTATTATGATACAAAATGATTAGAACAAGATATATATAGTTGCATGTCAAAATTAGTGAAAAATAAAGATAAACAAGATATAATTATATCACAACTAAACTTGTAAATGCATGCTAGAGACTTTTTTAGTAATAAATTTGCTATTAAAACAAGAAAGACTAAACCACCTGGTTATTTCTTTAGTTTTGTTAATTAGTACATTAAAATTATAATATATGTTTGGTTAAATTAGGTAAGATGTTCAACTAATAATTTGTTTATATTAATTGTAATTGAATTATGGAGTATGTTTGGATCAAATACTAAAAATAAAAGTTTATATTGAGGATTTTCAACCTAACATGTAATGCATCAAGTTATGAAATGAATTAGAATATCTTTGAGAATGTAAATTACTAAAACAATTACATACAATTGAATTTATGTCTCTAAGGTCTCTTTATAATATTCTTTAATGTAACTTAGATTCTTCAAAACTAAAACATTGAAATATAATTATGCAAACTATTTATTTTTTCAGATTAATAGCAAGAATAGAAATAGGTTGGGCCAGTAATGCTTAAATAATTTAGTATATATTAAGTACAACCAAACCTTAATGAAAAGATACATTGAGCATCATACCATTAATCTCATTATATTAAAAGTAATAAATGATATCAATGAATGATGAATGAAAAGAATGAAAGATGAAGATGCTGCAGAAGATAATTTAATATTTGAAAATAATAATTTAACATGAGATGATGTTGCAAGAGATGGTGTATCTAGTTGCTGAAAATGAAGAAATGATCTATTCATCAAAAAAAAAAGATAAAGAAGAAAAATAAGTAGAAAATCGATAATGAAAATGATATAGATGATGATTTTCTTGATTTAGATTTAAATAAAAATACATGAGTATTTATTTTGTTTTAGAATTTTGAATTTTTGTGATGATGAGAATCATTAATGATGTTTATTATTTTGTTTTGTATCTTTGAATCGCTATTAATGTTTGAATTTTATGTTTGATGTTCATTACTTTATTATATTTTAATATTAAATGAAAATTTAAAATAATATTTAGTTAAATATATAATTTTTATTTATGATAAGCTGGGTGTGCCTCAAATAAAAAAGTCAGCGCCTCAAGTACGTCTTGTACCTCAAGGCTCCAAAAATCTTTTGTGCCTCGATGCGTCTTACACCTTAAATAACTATGAGTACATTTTGATATGATTTCAAGGTGGTTAAAGAGATTATATATCATTTAGTTTATTCTACTAATTTACCTCTTAATTTTAAATAATCTAATTTTTATGAAAAATACATAAAAAATCACTTTGTTCATAATTTAATATATGAACTACTAGTTACAACTAAAATTATATTATTATAATTTTACATTATATAGATTCATAATTTATTCTACAAAAAAAAATTATTAGTTTTAGATTTATTCATAAAACTCATAATGTATCAAATATTATTATCAAATATCTCATAATATATCAAATATTCTTAGCATTTAAAAATGAATTTGATATTAGTAATGATAGTATCTTAATCACCCTAAATAATATTTGTGTCAATACAAATATAATGAGGAATTTTGAACAAGAATTAAGTTAGTATATTGTGTAAAGGCCTAATTAGAGATTCAGAATTGTTGGAATTTGAGAAAAGGGAAAGAATGAAACAAAATTTTACTAAGAAAAATTCTTATTTTTGAAAATATAATAACTAATATATATATATATATATATATATATGATTTAGAGTAGTTTACATTTCGAATAATACAAAATAATAAAAATAAAAATAAAAAACTAAAGCAAACCTCAAGACTCTCCTTCGAGTTTAGATATATATGACATAAATACACAACTTAGAAAACAAGAAACAAAACAACATATCATCCTTTGTGAGTCTTCATAAACATATCTGTAATTTATTTACAGTAAGCACATATGTGGTGGCTATCGAGAAAAGTCATGAATCTTCTCTCATATAAAGTGATATTAACTTCAATATATTTAATATCCTAGTGAAACAATAGACTAATAGTAATGTCAAGTTGCCTAATTGTTATACTACAACATCATTGGCATATGAGCTAGTAAGTAAAACTCTTAAAAAAATAATTAACATACTGAAACTTATAAATAACCGACATCATAATTTGGAATGTCTCTGCATTGAATTTATAAATAATAGTTAATCTCTTGCCATTTTAAGAGATAAGATTATATCAAAAAAAAATAAAAAGATTTATAGCAAATATCATATTTATGATCATTAAAACTCAACTAAAATATGAATAAACATCTCAGACTATGCTCCTGATACATGAATAAAATCTCATATACTAAAGCTTTCTTTATGTACCTAAAAATATATATGGAAGAATCTAGAAAATAATTAGATAAACTACTTGCAAAAGTAATAACAAGAGATGTCAAACAAATCATTCCGGGTCGAGATGGCCCATTTTTGATGGCCCAATCAGACCGTTGTGCTGAAAACGGAACGAGTTGGATGCCTGGATCATGTCATTTCGGCACGGTCACATAAAAAGCCTGCCTGGCACATCCCAAAAACTCAACTTTCTGAACCAGGCATGTTAGGTCATGCTGTGTCGGACAAGTCAGATTGGATAATGTTGGGTGGTGATTGCAGTGAGCCGGCACTACCACTGCCACTGCCAGACAAGCCATGGCCACCTGCCACTCCAGTGGGCACAAACAATGACACTACCTCACTCTCACTGTAGTGCAGTCAGCAATGACATGTGGCCTACAGTGGCAATGGATGGTAGCACTGCCAATGCCAAGTATCACACTATCCAACAACCACTGTTGCACAATTACAGTGGAGCGTCTGCACTGACTTTTACTTTTTTAAGTTTAATCTGTTAAAGAAAAGTTTAATTTTTAAAAATATACAATAAAAAATTAATAAAAAAACATATGTTATACTTTTGGCTATCACATGTATATGAAATTAACAATGATTTAATCTAATACACTCAAATATATATGAAGAAAATAGAGATGAGATTGAATAAAAATTTAAATTTTTCATTATGATTACTAATGATTGTATGCAATTTAGGAGATTGTCTTATCCAGCTTAAACATATATTTTTTTTCATCTTTATGTCATTTCATAAGAAATATAAAATTAATTTTCAAAAAATATAAAAGATAAGAAATGTTAATGTATTAAAGTATATATTAGACATGCCTACTATACAGATAATGTACACCAAATATCATGTATTGGCATATCCCCATAAAAAGAAATTATAACAAAGAAAAATAAATATTTAATCGAGACTACGCCTCCTTAGTAGAAGTCTAATAAAATAATTTTGAGACACAACATTAACCAGAAACTATTTCATTAAACAAATAACTTTTATTTTTTCTCGTCATGTAACTTTTCAGACCTTGAAATCTGAAGAATGATAACTTAATTTGTCTCTCAGAATCTTTAAAAATACTTACTTTGTCTAAGATTTCTTCCCAAGCCATAATCAAATAGCAATCAAGGACTTGAAATGTATCTACGGTTGTTAGTCAATTGCCCAAAAAAGTACAAATATTTGTTTATAGTTTAATAGAATATTAATAAAAACTATCATTATTTTTATAACATAACTCATTTTTTAGGAAGTCAAAAAAAAAAAAACTAAGAGTTCAAAATAATATCTAACCCTATCATTTTCTTTCCTCTTATACAATTCCACTTAGACCTCTAATTAGAAGGCAAAAGTCATTGACTATAACTGAACTTCTTGATTCACATTATGATAACACTCTTATGAGGACATCAGATATATTAACAAGTATATATCAAGTTAATTATTACTATTAAAAGAGTAAGGTTTCACTGAAGAAAAAATCTCTCACGAGTCCAAATAACTTGGTAACCCATGAGTCTTTTTCAATTTTGATACATAATGAATTAAAGAATGAGAAACTTAATCACCCGAAACATATAGTCTATACTACGAGAAAAAAACAAAAGTAGTATATTCAGAGCATAAGAAAGTCTCTCAATAAGGTATATGAACTTACTCAACTTCCCTACTCATGATTTTTTTATCCATCTCCAACAGAAACAAATAGGTTATCAATATCTATTTGTCAAGTATTATTGTACTCACAGATTCTTCCTTCTTTCACTTTCTCAATTATTTCTCTTGATTGTATTAGCATACCTTGATCTAATTATATATTTTATCTCAATTAGGATGATGTCAAGTCATGTTCGAGGAGATAGATACCCTCTGTTCCAATTGAACTTGTGAATTAGTAACTCAACATTCAAGAAAATTTATTATTAATTGCAAGTAATTAATCATAGTAAATATAGGTTGCTACGAAAATAAAGATCACTTTAAGGTGTTACTCACTTTAGTATGATGATATTTTCTCTTTAATATTCAATACTCAATATAACATTCATACATATTTTTTATTTCAGTTGAGGCATCTCAAAAATAGTAAAAGCACCAATTAAGCAAAAAAAATATTTTTTCATTGTGGTGACAATTAAACAAAAAAAAAATCAATTAAACTCAAATAAAAGCAGATTCGACATAAATCTTGTAGAAACTAATATTTAATATAATATGCAAATACAATTGTAGCAACCCATGATTTAAGTGTTTCCATCAATAATGCAAAAAAAAAAGAACAAAAAAGACAAAAAAATTGTGAATTGTAATATCATCCCTCAAGTTAATGCATAAAGATACAGGACATCAAGCTTAGAGGAAAGAACAATTAGTTAAAGTTTCTTTAAGATCGTCATAAAATAATAAGCTAACTGTTTTACTATCTGAATATATATCATAACAATAATTTCATCATTAATCTTCTCTTACGAAAAAAATAGTTCATATCTATGTAAAATATCAAATTATAAACTATTTGTCTTATTGTTTAACTGTCACAATAAACAATAAGAAAAAAAAACTAGATATTCAATTTCCTTAAGTAAATATCACATTTAAAATATCTAATAAATAACTATCACAATCAATCTATATTCTATTTTTGCACTAGATCTACTTTTACACTAGATTTCCAAGAGATAATATTATCTCCAAGAAAAATATAAAATCATATCATAGACTTCTCTCAGTGCAAGCTAGTGTCCAACTCAAATTTGAATACTAAGCCAACTATAAGAACCCGTGATCAAGAAAATAACTAATTATATTGACAACATATATAATATTAAGTTTCATCATAATTATATTGACTGCATATTACATACCGCACCTATAATAAAATGATTTTTTTTCATAAAATAATTTATTTCTATATCAAAAAATATCAGAATCGCCCAAACTAATTGGTCAAAAACTATACCTAAATTTACATCTTGAGTTGGGTGATCCCCAACTTATTAATTAATATAATCAAAATATCATCCACATATATAATTAATAAGATCATAATGTCATCAAGGATCCTCCATAAAAATAGAAATATAAACTATAACACATAAGTAATTTAAATTATATTATGCATTGAAGGATAGATCATCGTGTCATTCAAGATACACATGCACAATTAATAAGATCATCATGTCGGCATTTCTACTTTCATATTGCAGACTACTTCTAGTGATGGCTTCATATACAATTCCTTCTTAGACTTATAATAAAAAAATATATTTTTTTATGTCTAGCTGATAATCTTTCATCTATGGGATATTACCAATAAAATAAGGATTAGTATTCATACAATTTTGATCACATTAAAGAAAATATTCTAGTAATACACATCAAATATCAAAATGAACTTAATCACAACAAATCTCATATTAAGATAATCTACTTTTTTATCTAAACATATCTTCATAATAAACACACACACATACAACAAATAATAAACTTTCTCAACTATTTTACTAATTTTTAAGTCTCATAGCATGACACCATTCTAGATGAGTTATTGGCCCAAAAGAAGACATAAGTTGCTAAAATAAAGTAATAAATGAAACAAAAAATAATAATGTAAGAATATGACAAAACATATAAAATTGGATGTTGATTTCATCTATTATGTTCTTTCTAGAGAGTAATCAAGAGATTAAGATTAAATGAGATAGTTATAAAAAATATGTAGCTCCTCAATATGAGCATCTATATTCTGAGTAGGCTGGATATGTCCTTTTCTCCTAAAATACATAAAATTTGGGGCAACTCACACACACACACATACATCCCACAAGTCGGATACTCTTAAACAATAAAGAAACAAACAAAACAATAAAAGATAAATTAAAACTCAACAAACCATTCAAGCTAGAATGCATACATGTAATAAATTCAAAATTGGATGAGAAAAAAATTACATATAATTCGTAGATCACTTTCGTAAAGTCATTTGCAATTTAATATTTAGTTGGTATGTAAACTATATCAATCAAATTATCATGGATCTTCTCACAAATAAAATGATACCTAATTTTTATATATTTCATCCATTAATTAAAATATGTCAAATTGTGTGGCTATTACAGTGAAATATCATTAATTTTTGAATTCATTGACAAAACTCCTCAAAGAAATTATTGATCCACTAGAACCCACAAGTAACTGATATTATTATATTATATTTTACATATGTACTAGATATTGACACAATTATCTGTATCTTACTTTTTTAGGTGGAAATGTTACCTACAAAAAAATAAAGACTTGTGATAAATCTATTCTCTCTAATTTTAAGGGTTCGACTAGAATCTATATATATCTTTATCTTATTATGTCATTGATCTTTATCTAAAAAATAACTAACTATATTTACACAATAAATAATATATGGCCTAATAACTATCAAATAGTTTAATTTTCAAATGATTATCTTATAAGTAGTAGAGTTAACAAACAAATCACCATTTATAAATAAATTTGTATATGCATCAAATAGTAAATCAGCAAGTACACAACATGACATATCAAAATCAAATAAAATAATTAAATCATATTTCTATAATAAAAAAAATTATGTCTCTTAAGCATCAGACCTCAATACCATTAAAATATTACAGACATATCAAATCATTCATTTTAAACTTAACTATAAAAATCATTTTAATTAGATATATCAAATTGATCATTACATATTCACCTTCTCATTCACATCTGAAGAAACAAAAATAATTTGACAGATATCACATAAAAACAAATGAGCAAGTGTAAAAGAAATTCTAATAAAATATATCCTAGTAGACTATTTTTATTCAAGAACGACTCATGCACATGACACATTGACATGGTCTACAAACATGGTGAGTTGGTGACTAGGTATGTGTCACGGGGGTCACTATTGGGTTATTTTTTTAAAAAAAAAGAATTTCTCTTATGTGGTAGCTGCTCATTACGTTTACATAACAGATCACAAACAAAGAAAAAGACAAATTTCACCTATCACTCTCGATGTTGATTAAAATATCATTTTTATACTATTTTTTAGCCAATGAATTTCATTCTAATGGCATCATTGAAGAAAAGCTACGGCTATCAAATTTTTATCAATTTTAAAAACAAGATGAATTAAAAAAATTAAAAATATATATTCATATGAAAAAATTCTAGAGGTATATTGCAACTAGTTTTAAAAAAAGATAGATTGCAACCATTGCTCAAATAAAGTTATATTATTATAGTATACATTTATTTTTGTTTATTAATTGATTTTATAATTAGTAATTTTTAAATTTTAAAAAATGTAAAAAAAATTAAAAAAAAATAAATAATAATTTTAATAATAATATTTTTGATCAAGATATAAATAATAAAAACAATATTATTAAAATATTGCAGGCCAAAACTAGATTCTCTTCAATACCCTTGACCAAGAAGTGTCAACAAGGTACGACAGCCCAGACATGGCCCAAGGCTCGACACGATGCAGCCATGTTAGGCCCAACATGGCACCATCCAAAATCATGCCTAATTTTGAATCATGTCGACATGAGGCACTAATCATGTTGTACTAGGCTGGTGTGAGTCGTGACATCGAGCCAGGCACCACCCTCATGAATGACCCGGTGGCACATTTGACCAACCTAATGACCAAAGACTGCCTTAAGGGGCGAGTCCCAGGTAGAGATGTCAAACGGGTCGTGACGGGCCAGGCAGTGTCGGGCCAAGCACGGCATAGAACATTAACCATGCCGTGCCTGTCCCAGCACGGTTTTTTGGGGGTTCAGCCCGGCACGGGCCCGCGGAACAATTGGCCCGGTTCGGCCCGGTCGGGCCGAACCCTAAATATAAAAAAATTAGGGTTTCGGCGCGCGGCGTCGCGCCGAACCCTAATTTTAAAAAAAAATTAGGATTTCGGCGCAGACAAACCCCTAATTCTAAAAAAAACTAGGGATAGGGCGTGCCCGAAACCCTAATTCTAAAAAAAATTAGGAATTGGGCGCGCCCGAAACCCTAATTTTTTTAAAAAAAAATTCAGCACGGTACCGTGCCGGGCCAAGCACGGTACCGTGCCGGGCCAAGCACGGCACAAGGCTCGGTTGGCCTCGGCACGGCACGAGCCCGGGCAAATGAAATTTCCGTGCCGGGCCGGCCCAGGCACGGCTGAACCGTGCCGTGCCTCCTGCCGGGCCGTGCCGGCCCGGCCCAGTTGACATCTCTAGTCCCAGGGAGTCAAAACTGCCCAACAGGGCAAGTCTCCAGTCACAAGTTATGCATCGTCGGGTGACATTCCAACTAGACAGTTTTTTTAAAAAAAATTAATCACATAAGCCAGAATCTATTTACATGACCAATCGTCATTGTTCGGCTTGCCCTGCCTCACCCATTGGCTTTTCGCACAACAGGCATCGACAAAGATAACGAAAGCACAACTTATCACTTTCGCTCCTAAAAAACAATATATATTACATTTTAAACCATAGCCATTAGATTAAATCCAATGGCTACTTGCTAGAATCCGATAGCAACTATAATTTTGACCAAAAAAATTACAAAAAAATCAAAAAATAAAATTGTAGTATTTATTAATTTGAATTCTTTATGAATATAAAAGAAAAAATTTAAAAATTTCATTCTAAGTTTATTTCTCTCTCACCCATGTATCATCCAATCTCCTATGTATCCTCTTATCTCCTCCTTTGATATATTGTTATTTATTTTTCATTAATTTTCTAGATAATTATTTACTTTACTGCTTAAGATTTATGCTTACGCATATAGGATACAATATGATGTGGCTGTGCAAGTTGCTTAGAAATTAAATTTTAAAAGTGGTGCAATTTTTACTACAAAGCAGTTATAATATATTTTTTTTGTTATTTCATTATTTGTGAATTTTAAATTTTTTCTTTCATAATTTAGTTAATAAATACAAATATTTAAAAAAATATTACATAGTAAATTTTAAGATAATGAATATAAAATAAACATTGATATAGATAATAATGATAAATCTATCAAAAGATCCGAGATTAAAACTATGATATCTCCAATAGTCTTTACCCAGACCCATTTTTTATCTAAGAAACAAAAAATTAAGCAATCTTTAGTAATATGGACATACTTTAAAATAATAAAAAATAAAATTTCTAAGAATGATAAAAAAAATCAGCACATTATATATATTGTCAAAAAATATATACATATAAAAATATTAGTAAGACTGATCACATAATTAGATATGCTAATCAATATATCAAAAAATATGGTACATCAAATCTGATACAAATCTAACTTAACAGTGAATTCTTTCAAGTTGAATCAAATTCAAAAGCGTTGAGCCCCTTCATATACCACAATAATTTTGAGAATGAAGGATGACTAAATTGATTATGATCATGAATCATTTAATTTAATTTTTGAAGAACTATAGAATAGTCAGTATTATGCATACTTTTTCCCAACCTGCTTATTTTATGATTTCTAGGTTCACAAACAAGAATTACATAATAAACAATTATAAACTAAAAAAATAATTAAAAATTAATAAATTTAAAAATTTTAATTGAATTGTATCTATGACGTCTGATATATGAACTAGTCGCGATGAAACATCATTTTATTTATCTTACCTCCCACAATGTAGACTACAAAAGAAAACATAATACAAATTTTAAGATTTTTTTAGATTATTTATTCTCATAATAGACCTGACACATATTTAGTATTACTTTCGATAATAATTCTAATAATAAAGTAGTAGTTTATATTTTTGTTAGATCAATTAGAGATGACCCGTTAGGTATAATATTATATGTTGAGTATATGTGTCAAGTAAATAACCTGCTAGAACAAGCTAAAATAGAAATTATTTCTCTCATATTAAAAAAATAAAAAATTTACTAAAATATCTTATAATAACTTATAAACAAAAGAAATTTAATAGTTTTTGCTTGTCAATGGGCCTATAAATAAAAATAAATCAAACAAATATAAGATACTATTAGAATTACACCTACTTTATGTTGAAGTCATATATTGTCTATCAACACGTGATATGTAATAACATCAAAAAAAATGACAATCTTATTATTGACGATTCATATGTCTTCCGATTAAATTTCAGAAAATCCTAGGTTAGTAAGTATTATACAAACATACTTTTAGCCTATTAATCATTGGATTCCTAGATCAATAAATAAGAATAACATAATAAAATATTATAATTTAGAAAAATAATTAATAATTAAAAAATTTGAGAAATTTAGTGAAGTAATATCAGTGATATCAAAAATATTGACTAGTCATGATGAAACAACATATATTTGCCTCATCGCCTACTATGTAAACTCAAAATAAAACTTAATAGAAAAATTTTAAGACTCTTCATTCTCAAGACGGCTTTGCCATATATGAGTAAATAACATAGATTTTTAAAAAATATAAAATTCAAAAAAAAAATATTTAGTATTAATTTCAATAATATTTCTAGTAATAGAGTATTGATTAGTAATGTTTTAAAAAATAAAAATGTAAGACAAATCATTTTTGTGTTCGTAAGACAATGCATAAGTCTCAAGGCATCAAGGCATAAATTTTTTAAGAATTGCAATATATAATTAATTAATAGTTTTAATATATATAAAATAAAATAGCATAAATAAAAAATTAAAGTTTTAAAAATATTTTTAAGGCGCATCTTGACTATAAATATAATTAATAAATATTTTATAATATATTAAAAATAAAATAAAATAGTATAGAATACTTTAATAAATATTTTATAATATATTAAATTTTAATAAATTTTAAATAATTTTATCATTATCAAATTAAAATTTAAATTTATTTTCTTTAATAAATAGTTTTGAATTGTATTTTTTTCATTAATAAATAATATGAAATATTTTATAATTAATATTATGTATTAATTTGATAAATTTATTAAATTATCAAATTAAAATATTATTTTAAATTTTAATAAATTTAAAATAATATGGAGCTTCTTTCCCTTGCCCTTGCCCCTCGCCTCTCTCCCCTCTCCTCTGCTCCACAAAACGCTCAATGGTGCTTCCTAGAGGTCCTTGTTGGAGCTCGTGGAGCTCATTGAAGCCCAACAGATCTCCACAAGCTCCATCGTGAAGCTCATTGGAGTTTGATAGAGCTCCACAAACTCCATCGTGGAGCTCGAGTAGCTCAATTGAGCTCCACGTATTTTTTAACACCTTAAGGTATTTTACGAATGTCTCGCGTTGAGGTGTGCATCAATACATTTTTAAAAATAGTATTGATTAATATATTTGTTAAAACTATTAGATAAAAATTATTAGGTATGATATTTAAATATTGATAGATCTGTCATGTAATTACCCTGATAGTACAAATAAAAATATAAATTATTTCTTCTGCATTAATAAAATAAAAAAATTACTAAAATACATTAGGATATCTAGCAAACAACAAAAATTTAGTAGTATCTACTTGTCAACGTTCTAAAACAATTCAAATGAATATATGACATCATTAGAATTATACCTATATTATATTGAAGTTATTTGTTAGCTAACAATATGTAATATTTAACTATATAAATAATAAGAATTATAAACTTATTATTAACAAGTTAGACTGTGATACAAAAATTTTATTTATAAATTTCCTAAAAATTATTTATTTATATGACAAACATATGTTCATCTATGTACACTCTCACTACTTGTATTGTACTTAGGTACACAAACAATATTAATAATATATTTAACAAGTATAGAAGTCACTTTGTATTTAGCATCATAATTATTGAGATAGAAATCAAGTATAAAGATCACTCTGTATATAGTGCACAAACTGCATGTATGGATCTTAGGGTTTAGATAAAAGAGATAGAAAATATTTTGACATACATATCGGCGTGGATAAACAAGATACATCACCATAAAAAATTTATTCATGAAAAATAAACTAACTTATTTATATATTATGACATTAGATATAGTAGTTATCTGTGTTGCACGGATACGGGTAGGGAGTGCCGTGTCCACGTGTCGGACACGTGGACACGGCGACACGGGTCGGAAACGCTTCGGATACGTGTCCGACCCGTCACGTGGCGTATCGGACACAAATCCATATGCGATACGCCACGTGGCGTATCGGATACGCGTCGGAGACGTATCCGACGAGTTTTCCGGAAACAATCGTTTACCTCCAGACGCGTCGTTTACCTACTGACGCGTCGTTAGAGGGTTTCGAGAGGGGGTTTCGGAAAATCGGGTGGAGGGGAGGGGTTTCGAAAGGGGGGTTCAAGGAGGGGGGTTTCGGGAGGGGGGGAAAGGGGGTTTCGGGAGGGATTATCGGGAGGGATTTTCGGGAGGGGGTGGAGGGGGTTTCGGGAGGGATTTTCGGGAGGGGAGAAAAAGGTTCTGGACGGGGGATGGGGAGGTGGGAGGGGAGAGAGGGTGTTAGAGGTTTAAATTTTTTTTAAATTAATTTAAAAAACAGAATTTTAAATTATTTTAAAATACTGTATCTTATATTATTTTTATATACTGTATTTTAAATTATTTTAAAATACTATATTTAAAATATATGTTAGAGAGAGTTAGAAGCTGTAACGGGAGGGGGCAGGGATTAGAGGGCTTAAATATATTTTTTTTATATTTTAATTATTATTGTTTGTTTAATATATATACAAAATATAATAAACAAATAATTTATTTTAATTTTATTTAAGCCCTCTAAATTTCTATTTATCAAAATATCTTAGCATTTTTTTTATTTATCTAAATTTCTGTTAATGGATAATATTTATATCTAATTTTTTTTTCATACCGTGTCCTAGCCGTATCCGTATCCTAGTTTTTTGAAATTTGTCGTGTCCCCATATCTTGCCGTGTCGTATCCCCGTGTCCGTATCCGTGTCCGTGCAACATAAGTAGTTATAGTCATAATTCAAGTACGAGCATAAATATCATATTCAAAGATAATTTTTTTATTCAGTTAGCTAGGGACAAATTATTAGGTGACCCAACGAATATGAGCGATCTATATTCATACTTAAATATTAATTACTACTTCATCATATCACATGATGATAATAATAATTTTTATATTTTATTATGATGAAAATCATACGAATTCATATATCTCATACTATCTAAAATAATACATGACCTACTAACCACTTTGGTGTCTAACATAACATAGGAATCTACTTTTTCTATGGTCATCAAGTTACTTCAAATAGGAAACGAAGATTATAACCAAATATCATTTAGATACTTACATGCATGAATGATTAAAAAAATTCGAGATTGAGCATTTTGAATAAGGTACAAGAAATAATGACTAATGATAATTTATGAGAGATAAAAATCAAGAATATTGAAGGTATTAATGACATCTTCAAACATATTCATGATAATAATGATCTACAACTGCATCCGCACTATCATAGCACAAATACCGATTCATTATTCTTGATTCATGCGATAGTGATATTATGCTAGTGATTGTTTATTTTTGTAGTTTTTTTATTTCATTATGATTTATGCACTATTAATGTATTGGATATAAAATTGTACTTATTATCATTTTTATTTTTGATATTTTTTTATTTCATTATAATTTACATATTCATCATTTTATGGTTTTGTTTCATTATTAAAAATAAATAAATTTTTTAATCTTTTATTTGAGTCAAACCAAACATGAGTCATGATATCCAATCACGTTCATGATTTAAATTTTGAAATTTTATTCAAATTTAAAATTTAAAGTCAAATGATCAAAAACTTGCAAAAAAATGTTTTGATTCATGCTGGCACGAACCAACCCAAAGCGGCACGACCTATGCCAAGCCTGACATGGCCTAGCATGGCCTAGTACTTTGACGATTACCATGTCATATTGTGTCGATCCACTATTGTGATTCTCGAGTTGTGCTGGCATAATACGGTGGCATGGATGTGCCTCACTAAAATTGATTGTGAGGGAATGGCATAGCCTATTTGATACTTCTATCTCTACTAGAGGTGTCAAACAGGCCGATGGCCCGAGTCCAGCCCAAAGCCCAGCACGGCATGCTACAATACAATGCTCGGGCCCATGTTGGGAGGACCCTCGGCATGAATCGTGTCATGTCGTGTCGAGGGTTTTCAACCCACATGCCGTGTCAAGCACGACGCGGGTACCTGGCACATGGGCACAACACAGGTGACCACGGACTGAGCAATGCCCAACATAGGAAGGCACAGTAATGCCCAATGAGGAGACGACGTGGCGACACCTGATGAGCGATGGCTCGGCATGCCTAACTGGCGACAACAGCACGGTGGCGCGACCCCCAAAACCATAATTCCCTAAAAAAGGCCCAAACCAAACAGACCCAGCCCAAGCTAGCCCGAATCCGAGCAGATTTCAGTGAATGGGCCGTGTTAGGCCTACCCTCCAATGAACTTTGAAGTGCCGAGCATGACACAGTACATTAGCTCGTCGTGCTAGACACGGCATGCCAGCCCGATTGGGCCCAAAAAATGGGTCGGGCGGGCCCAAACCAGCCCATTTTGACACCTCTAATCTCAAACCATTTGCCAAAAAATTTAAAACTAAATAAACTTCAATAATATAGACTCACTTTAACATTATAAAAAATAAAAATTCTAAAAATATCAAAGAAAAATCAAGATAATATATATATATATATATAAAATAATAATAAAAATATATATATACTTTTAAAAGTATATGTAACACTTGCCAACTTAGGAGTATAAAGATACTCTATATTTAGTATCATTACTATTGAGATAAAAGCTAAATATTTAAAATATTGATCCTTTATTTCAACTCTATATTGCTTGGATGCATGTATTGATTATAGGATTAAAATGAAAATAATAAAAAATATATTTAGATACACAACAACTCGTATGAACCAAGCAGATGAATCTATATGTTTTATTCACAAAAAATTAATTATCATGTTTATATATTATGATATTATATAATATTAATTGTAGCAATGCTACAACTACAGACATAGATATCGTATTCAAAGTTGATGCCTGTTATATTTAATGAGCAAGAACAATTGATAATATGATTCATCGAATAAGAGTAAATATATTGATAATTAGATATTGATCACTACTTCATCTCATCACATAATGATAATAAGAATTTAAATATATTAAATTAGTAGAAATCATATGAATTCAGCTATCTCATGCTATCTTTGTTAACATGTCATCTACTAACCCATCTAATATCTAGCGTAGTATCAAAATCTATTTTTTTATAATTGTCAAAATTATTTTAAATATTAAATCCATACTACAATTAGATATCATAGAAATATTTGCATACTTGAAGAACTGAAATAATGTATGACTTAGCTTTTAGAATAAAACACAAGAGTTATTAATATATGATAACTTATTAGACATAAAAAATATTGTGGCAACCTATAACCACTAGCACCATCTTCAACAACAAATATAATGATCGACGTCCACACTACCATACTACAGACACAAATTGATGACTCATGATAAAAATATATATTTTATTTATTTATGCTTTAGTTTATGATATATATCATATTTTAGAGTATATTTTTTTCATGCGATATTTTGAGTAGATCATAATGAAAAACATTTATTTTAATTATTAATTTAATTTTGATTTATTTTAATTTCTAAAGTATTATACTCTATAATTATATTATTTTGATATATAAAATTTTTAATAAATAAAACATTAAATTTTCCAAAAATTTGAATTGGGCATTCATGCTGCCCATTTCGAAAAACTTTCAAATAATATTATTATTAAATCTTTAGTCGTTAGAATTATTTTCAATTGCTAATGATAAAAATATGATGGATATCATATTTCTGCCCGTTTAAAATTAAATAAAACTCAAAAAATTAAAAAAAAGTTATTTTAATATAACAAGATTTTATAGATAAAGAATGAAATTTTTTTGAAAGTATTTGATAAGAAGTTTATTCTTAAGCAATTGGAAGAAAAAATCAATCAGGGGTGAGGTAACTAACCAAGTCTGCAACAGAGCCACCAGCCATGTACTCCATAATTATGCATAGTTTAGTCTGGCGAAGATAAGAACCATAGTACTCAGTTATGTATGGGCACCGACATTGAGACAAGACTGAAATTTCCTGAAAAAAAAAAAAGATGTGAATAGTAAAAAAATATAAAGCACCTGACAGAAAAGTATAAAAATGATGCCCAAGTACATTTTGTATGTCTTCAACTTCATCCTCACTGTAGAATCAAAACAAGGAACAATTCACAAAAACAACAAATATCAAGGTATGCAAGGGATGACAGAATTTAAAAAATACCAAGCAAATGAAAAAAAGTCCTGCTTCCCAATATAAATGTTAAACAGTTGGGCACAGTTTTACTTGTTTCTAAGTATATGTTCTCATAAAAGTGTATATGAGAAATATGGCTGCACTCTGATCGTGATGTTTGACTATTGTTGAGATTTGGTTTGGCTTTCTTTTCTTTTCTTGTTTATTTTTTTTTCTTTTATTGTTTAGAAGCACCCAATATATGGGGTGCCAAAAACCATATATATATAATTGATGTTTAATTTTAAAAAGAAAATTATAATTAATACAATTATTTAATTCTTCTCTCTCCCTCCTCTCACATTTCCTGTAAAATCCAATTGTTACACATCATAAAAGTGTAACCACTAGCACTTCTCTTAAACCTACACATGATACTACTAGTACAATTGATTTTGAGATTAATAGTAATATCCCTCCTAGAATGATGTATTAGGAAGATGAGCCAGATTTGAATTTTCTCACAAGACACGAAATGCAAACTCCCAAAAGAGGAAGATGAAGACTGAAATACTAAATATAATCAACTTACAAATATATACAAAATGAATATATTCATAATCTTCTCCAAATAAATAGTATATCATACCAGCTAATCTAGCTTAAAGTGTAATTTAGACCTTCTAATTTATTATGAAATAAATCAATGACATGTTCTAATCATCAATCATTATCTCAAATATACTATTATTTTCATTTTGTTATTATATATTCTGATTATTGTTATCCTTAAATAATTGTAGAATACATGACACTCTTTTTGAGGGACAATCATTCATGATAACAACATACATATTGAATAATCTCAGAACAATCATATCTAATCATACTTAAAATTTTATTTTGAAACTTTTATGTAAGCTAGTAATTAAATGTATATAAATATAGATGATAAAAACCAAATTTAAAATAAAAGTTAATCAGCTCAAAGTAATGTCGATAACAAAGATATATTTTTTCATGTAATCTAAATAGTCACTACTAGGTAGCTACTTTCAATTATTATATCCCAAATGTGAACTATATATTTAAAAAAATGAGGAATGCATTACCTCATTAAGATTTCAATGAAGAAATACTTATATAGTAGCTATTTGAATTTATTTCCTTAGAAAATAGGCATGATGAGTATATTATGAAAAATATCTTTGACCTAAAATAATCTCTTAACATATGATTTAACAAATTTTCTTTGATGCTTACTACATTTGACCTTAGAATATATGTGTTAAGCTATTCGTATTTTTTTCACACAGAAAATGAGATCAATAAGTAATATTAATAATATATATCAATAATATTTTAATTACAAACAATGATCAGTTGGATAAAATTATTTTTATATATCAAGTTTTTAAATTGAATATTTGAGACGTCTCAAAATATTTCTTAAGTATTAGAGTCGAATACTCAAAAGGCACAATATTTCTTTCTAAAATGAGATATATTTCAAATATATTGTTTGATCTTAATATGTTAGGATGTATTCTTGTTGATTTTTATTTAATCCAAGTATTGACTTATCTATAGATATCGGCTTAACAATTGATTCCACCAAATGTAGGAGGAACATATAAAAACTAAATTATTTGAAAATGAATAAAATATATATCATTTATGTTATCAGTATAAGTAGTCATTTCCTAGAATATTTCAGATATATTCATATGGACATAATTATCAAGATTATCAAATATATGAAAAAAAAAATTTTAGAACAAGAGATTCATTTAAAGATTAGAGGCATAGGCGGGTAAAAACATATTCAAATTCTAGTCAAACTCAAGTAATTATAAAATGAATTTTACCACAGATTTTTTTTCTATTCTTTGAGATAATCTCAACTCCTAGAAAAATAAGAAACAAATAATAATTTTTAAATCTAATACAAAAATAAAATAGAGAATTATGATAACAACTACTTTTGAATTCCAATGAAGCAATTACTTTTTAAAAAAAAAATTCAACCAATTTAGAGATCATTGATATTTCATTGTAATAATCAAGGAGCTCGATACATTGTTGTCAACCTAGAATTTTATAAATAGATTAAGCATATTGAGATTGTGTTTAACTTTATATTGAAGAAAATCCATGATGATTCGATAGTCACTATCTATGTAACTATCAGACTATTAGTGAGCATATCGTAGAAATCTTCACGAAAATTTTTAGAGTATTACATATTGTTTCTGTCATTTTCAAGCTAATTTTTTGTGATATATACATATTAGTTTAAAAAAAAGTATTGACGATGTCAAATTAGCATTATCATGCCAATATGCCCCATTTTTTAGACTTGTTCAAGCCACTATGTCATGCTCAGCAAGACACAATTTTAAGCAAAAGTTGTGTCATGCAGGCAAGACTCTAAAAATGGGCAACTTGAGACTGCCCATTGGCATGCCATTTGCTAGGGTCATATTAGGTCATGTGAGTCTTGCCTAGCCGGGTCATGCATGATCAGACTAGTCTGATTCATTTTAGGCTAGCATGGGTTCGTTCTAACTTCTAGGCTACAATGATTGACATGTCGTGTCACGCATCCCGTGCCAGGAACTCTAGCCCAACAATAGGCTAGCCCAAGCACGACTCTGAATTGGGTTGTGCCTTACCAAGCATAGCTGATTCGTGTTGTGCCTCGTATGACGTATTATACCCGAGACTACTCAACCCAAGTAAAACCTATAAAAAATATTGAGGTTTGATTTTACTTTTTTTTTTCTTTTTTGATTATTTTTTTTTCTATTTCACTAATTAGGAGCACCCAGATTGTGGGATACCCCAGACATTATATATATAGTTGATGTATCTAATATAGTTTTTTTATAATTGTGGGATACCCCAGACATTATTTTTTTATAATTAATATTTCTTTTTTCTCAACTTCTATCTCCCACTTCTCTCCCCCTTCTCTTAAAATCAATGCAGCCAAAACACTTAAATATTCATATTTGAAGATGGTAAATGGATAATGTCATACCATAGGCTCAGTTTCACATTGGGTCATGCTGAGCTGGGTATATCCACAATGATACCCAGCATGAACCAGCCTGGGGCACAATTCATGCCTGGCCCAGCATGTGCCTAACTCAGTCTAGCATGGGTGCAATGTTGTGCAACCGTAGGATAGCCTGGGTGTAATCCAAGCTAGCCTTAACTAGTCGGGGCTCCAGGCAATCGAATAGCAGTCCTGCCTGTATCCAGCACATGCTATCCTGGCCTCTGGCAAACTAGCCTGCCTGATCCAGGCTCCAAACCTCCAGGTCAGATCCAAGCCTTGGACTCCAAGGCTCTAAAACTCCAGCTACCTGAACCTGTCCAGGCCCTAGACCTAAGGCCCCAGGCTGCCCCATGCTTGCATCCTGCCTAAGTATATTAACATATATATAAACAAGCTGCATGTGAGTGTGTTTGTGTGTGTGTGTGTGTGTGTGTAATTGATTAAATAATATATGAAATTATAAAATTAAAAAAAACTTAAATAATATTAAAATATTATAAATAGAATATTTATGTAAATTATAAATAATCACATTCACATTCATAAACATTTTCATAACTTATGATTTTCATATCACACCATTAAAATGAATAAATGAAATCATTTTTATAAGCTTATAAAAGATATTTATACTCAGTTATATTAATAATGAAATGAGAAATTATTCTCTCTCAATTTCTATCCACTTTTCTCTTTTTTCAATTTTTCTCTTTTTATATATAAAAATATATATATTTATCCTAGTTTCATATTTTATATTAATTTAATAATGTCAACAATACAAATTTTCTCTAAAAATATTATCTAATCATAAACTTATTTTTATTTTAAGTTTGCATATATATATATATATATATCAATATTTGATTTTGATTAAAAACTAAATAATAATATTATTATTAGTGTTATAAATAATAATATTAATCATGATTTATGAATGATATTAAAGTTACTCTGAATTAAATAATATATTAACTTCAGATATTTTTTGATGTAAAAATAAATATTATATTTAATTTTGATATTTCTTAAATCTTATAAATAGAAGATCAAAATTAATGAAAAATAAGAAATTCAAATCAATATTTAATATAATATTGATTTGAATTATAAAATTTTATATTCAAATTTATAACATTTTATATTTTAAATAGAAATTATCTATCTTTGATTATTGGTACTAAGTAAATTATAAAATTTTTAATGAAAAACCATCAATATAATTTGTTTGAGTTTTAATGATTCCTTAAAGTCAATCAATAACATACAAAACTTGTAAATATAAATAAGAATTAAAATGTATCAATTGAGTTGGGCAGCCCAAGCTAAACCCAAGGCACGGCACAAAATCATCATGCATGGCACGGCACAACATAGTGCAGAGTCATGTCTGGAAAGTCATGACACGATCCAAAGTCATTTCTGGACCTACATCATGAAGGACCATGTGACGTCTCATGTCGTGGCAGGCCTGCATGGAATAGGAAAGCTCTTTTATATTATGAGATCTATTCTTCATCAAATTCCCAAAGTATGTCACATGTCACAATTTTATTACATAAAAATTTTCTATAATATTCTAAAATAAAAAGGAACTCTAAAGCCTTTAGAACCTTATAAAATTCCTATAAAACATCTTCAAAAATCAGGCATGTGATCCATATTTTCTAAATTTTTAATAAATTGTGATATTCTTCCCTACCAATCAATCTTGTCGACGCCGTCATTATAATTTCATTATGAAATTTTATAATCTCTTTCTAAAATTATCATAATACATTAGTAGTACTCAAATGAGTTTGGAATATGATAATCCCTTCCAATTCACCAAGTATTCTTATCTTAACATAAAATTATAATATCTTATAACTCATTTTGCTAAAATAACTTTTATGATCTATTCATAAAAATTTTTCCCTCTTATTGATACTCGATGCAACTCGCCTCATATCAAATCATCTTTATCCTAATGAAATAACTTCAACATGTTTACATAAAATACTAGATATAGTATAAATTTTTAAAAAAAAATCAAGTTGTATTAAATATTATCAACAATTTGAGGATACAATATAGTCCATCATACATTTGTGTCAATCTCTTGTGAACTTCTTTGTACTATATCACTAATTGTAGCTATATCAATACTAAGTCTCCTACTTAATAGTACACATATTTTCATTTGTTATCAGCTCATTACTTCAATTGCTTAGCAACTTCTTTTCAGTCTAATAGGAGCCAAGTCAATTTGTTTTTATCACTCCTTGTCAAAATTAATGAGATGTTGGATTCGTTGTTGCATATCCTATTACAATTATAGTTCGGGTAAATGATTATTGCCTAATCACAATTTTAAATGAATTTTATCTCGTTACTTCTTCATGTTACAATTTTTTAAAAAAATTGGCAACATCTAGTAATTTCAATCAATCCCTTTATAAGTGATTCAAAAAGTATCACATAAATATCTTCAATAAATTATTCACCTTTTCTGTCTAACCATTGGTTTGGGAGTGAATACTCATTAAAAAATTTAAATTTGATCTCATCAATTTGAACAATTACATCCAAACTTACCCTATCGATCACTCATTTACATCTATGATTATGATCCAAGGAATACCCTGACTTTACAAATATATTTTAAAAATCATTTTGCTACTTTACAACTGGATATTCTTCTATGGCAAAGATGAAAATAACATTTTTCAAAAATCAATAAACTACCATCATAATGCTTTTGGAACCATCAATTTTGAAAAACCACATAATAAAGTCTAAAAAGACACTCTTATTGACACTATAAGATTTGCAATGTTGTAGTAGACTGATAGTGTCTTCTGCTTCCCATTGTCTTGTTGAGAAACTAGACAAGTTTTTACATAAACTTCCACATTTTTTTTCATGTTTTACTTATAGTATCATTTTTTCGCTAAAGTTATTACATTATGCATATCTGTATGGATAGCTCACTTAGGCGATATTTATTTTTTTTTAACTTAATACTGAATAGAATTTTTTTTGTGCTTAATGTTGAATAGTACTTAATAGCATTAAGTATTAAGTTATTTATTTTTTAATATTAGATAATAAGTAGAAATGATAACAAAAGAAAATTAAAAAAAATAAATAAACCAGGTCAAGATGATGTAGTCCCATCTCAAACCTCAAATTGGCATCCATAATCGTGAATATTATTAGCTCTCATCTTTATTAGGCAATGATGCTTTTTTTATTTTTGTGAAAAATAATTTTTTCTGAATAGAAAAAACAAATATATTTAAATTTTATATGTATACCTTTTTTAAAAAAATTCAACATTAAGTCATAATTTTTTAAAAAAACAAACAGCTGAACACTGAAAGTAAATTACCTTTAGTGTTCAGCCCAAAAAACAAACAGGATCTTAAAATCACAATAGAGCTGCATTATTTATTTTCATAACTTTACAAATTAGAGGACATACAAATATTGTCCCTTTATGAATAGTAAATCATCTCTCACCCAAAATCTTTGAGTTATATCCTTCATGACATACTCCATAAAAGATTTAGTCATCTTTGGATATTCCTTCTATAATATGATCTTTCAAGCATCTGTGTGATTGTCTAATATCCACAAGCTATATCATTCAGCTTAACGCATCTATTACTATATCGGTTCACCCCAACTAGTATTCTAATGCATAGTCAAACTCGACAAAGAACTCTTAACATCGAACTTTATAAAGAGTTTGCTTATTTTATATTTAGAAAAAATTAGAAGTTACATTATTAGTTTTCATCATAAATCTAAATCCAAAAAAATATATATTCATACTCACAAACAATTATTTATCAGCATTTCTTTTTCATTAAATGTATATTATCGTTAAATTTCATTTAGCTTCCAGCTTTAAAATACATATGGATGGACTTCTTGGACAAATACTCCTCCAATTGGAAAATATGAAGCATCTATATGTACTTCTCATGGTTTAAAATGAATTAGCATTGCTAAGACAAACTCTTCCATGATAGTTTGCTTCAAAAGATCAAAAGCTTATTAACAATCTTCGCTCTACTTCCAAACCCTTCTCATCTATAATATATTAGTCAAAAATATGACAATGTAAAAATATTCCCAAATTAAACATCAATAATAATTGGTCAACCCAATAAATTATCTCATCTCTATCAATTTTATTGGTTATTCTCATTCAAAAATAGCTCACCCTTTATCTTTATTCATTCATATTACTCTATCACCCACAATATGACTCAGAAATAAAACTTTTATTTGAAAAAAAATATATTTTTTTCTTTTGACAAGCAATTTATTTTTCTACAAGATTTGAAGCATTTGTCTCAAATGATTAACAAATTCTTTTGATAATTTATTATACACAACAATATCATTCTAATATATCATCATGAGACAAAATAATCAAGGAAAGACTTAAGTGTCTTATTCGTAAGCATATAAAATATGTCATGCATATGTAAGTCCAAATAACATTAACGGAAAATCATATGATCCATACCTCATCACATTTGTTGTTTATTCGCATTTGATAGTACTCCAACCTCAAATTAAATTTGAAAAAACACCTCACATCCTCAAGTTGATCAAACACATCAACAATCAAAAGAATAAAATATTTATTATTTATCATCACTTTGTTGTAAACCCGATAATCAATACATAATCACAATGATCAATTATGTTTTTTTTCAAAATAAAATAAGAGCAACATATAGGACATTTGAAGATCAAATATATCCAACATAGATAAACTCTTTTAATTACTTTTGTTTTGTAGCTCCTCAAGTTCTACTTCTAGAAAAGATATTTGATAGGATGTCATGGCCATTGGAATGATATTTGGTACTAACTCAATATGATGGTTCACTTCCCTCTTTGGTGATAACTTCTTTAACAACTCAACATGCATAACATCTCGAAATAAGTCCATGAGTTCCAACACTTTTATAGGTACCTTATTGATGACCTCCAAATTCTCAAAATCTTTAATATCACTATATAATTTATTTCGATGTGCTTCACCCCCTTTGCTAATTGCATTACGAATACTATTTTTATAGATTATTCAATATTATGCATTATTCTGAATATTGCTTTGACAAATAAATTTTATGAAACATATGCAATCAACATATAAAACTAGAAATACATTTACCTAATCTAGAAAATCTAACTTAAGTATAAAGTCATAATAATCCAATGGAATTACTTCAATTATTTTTTTTTCCATTCTAACCCTCTAATTGGGCCTCCACACTAGGTATAAAACCAATTGTTAAAATTTTTATATTTCTTTGTGATCCACTTAGAAATAAATAGATTACAGACAAGTGTATTCATCAAATTTTTGCTATTATGACTAACAATAATAAAATCCATGATCATCAAGACTCTTTGTGGTGCACACTTCTTATTTTCGATTGAGATCAATAAGATCAAAATAAGTTTAACAATATTATTTTGTGATTCTTTATTCTTCATAATAATAACAATAAATTTATTTCAATTAAGACAATCACAAATTTAATGTAGTCTTTCACAAAGAAAACATGTTAATGGCCCTTTTTTTCTTTTCACCATCTCTAGATGAGTTTCACCTTGTCATCGAATACTTATCCTTTGGTTGTTTATTTCAATCAATCATATTCTGCTTTTTACTCTTAAAAGAGTTGAATTTGTTCACCTTCTTGAATTCTATCAATGATTCAGTTTATTGTCGTTGCATTAATGAGGTCTTAGGCACCTCTCCTTTGTAATTCTTGCTCAGCTCTCAAAGATATTTAGTTTGAGACCATTCATAAAAGAAAATAAAGTTTTTTTCTCACTAAGAATAAAAATTTGAAATGTTAGTTCAAAGAATTCACACATATAAACTCTTTGTTAGAAATATAAGATATCTGGCATAATTGTATCCCTCCAATACCAAATATTAGAAATCATGATATTGATTTAAGATTTCAAAAAAAGAAAAGAGATCTCTCAAAGATGAAATACACAGTGCACGAGAGAACAGAACAAAAAAAGTAACAATTTTATTATTTTATTTCATTAAGAACTTTTACAATTTTTTTTACACTAAATGTATAAATTCTTGTATAATAAAATATTTCTTTAAAACTTAAGACATAAATCACAATATCATATCTATGTTGTGATTTCATTCATTCATGTTGCAATATTAGAAAAATAATATCCCAATTTAAATCTTTAAATTTTTCAATCACAACACAAAATAGGTTTCAACTTAATTTAGTCATGTCACCATACCAAAGAACAAGGACACTACTTAAATTCTTAATACTTCCAATCATAACAATACAAAATAATCACGACTTCATTCAAGCCACAACTTCATAATCCAGATCCCAAGACCAAACATAAAGTCTTTAACTCTCAACAACACATAATATATTATAACTTCATTCAAGTCGCAACTTCACAATTCAGGTCACAAGATCAAACATATATTATAATTTCATAAATATGAGTCAATCCTAATATTCTTTCATTTGACAAATACTTCTTCATCCCAATCTCGACTCTACACCACTACTTTTCTACATCCACTATCTTTGTCAAGTAATCAACAAAATTCTTCGTATCGACTTTCCACAATTGAATCAACATTTGATCTACTTGCTCTTGGATAATATGGTCCTAGATATCGATGTACCTTGTACAAGCATGAAATACTAAATTTCATGCTAAATGAATTATACTATAACGATAGCATTTAAACCTAAATTCTTTCTGCTCAAAGTCAAGCTATGTACATAATTGTTTTATATATACAATTTCTTTATTTGTGTGAATAAATATCATATATTATACCTCAGTGAATTTAATGGCAATGACAATTTACTTTTTCTCATCCAACTCACAAATCTATCATAGAGGTTGAAAACATAATAATTGTAAGTGAATTTACTAATATTCACATCTCCACCCTAATCAGCATCAACAACTTTACTAACTTAAAAATTCTTCTCATTGATGTTACCACCAAATTGCATCACAAAATTAACAATATAACGAAGCTCATTAATGTTACCACTTCAATACTCTCAAAACATTTCTCATATATATCATAGTAAATATCGTGTAATTGTATTTGAAAGTTAAAAGTTAAATAAAACTAAATGACAATATATAATATATGAAAAAAAAATAATGGTGATGATTCATTATTTGTCAGTATAGAGATAGTATTTTTGGGATAATGGTTTGTGGTAAAAATTAATAACGTAACTACCATTTATTTCTAAACACAAAAGAAGCTAACTCTAAGAAAACTTGATAGTAAAAGTTCCTTACCGAGTTTGATTATAAATTAAAATACAAGACATAAAAAATTAATATAGTAGCAGATGCACTAAGCCAAAAAAACATAGCTTGTGGCTACTAGTCAATCGTACAAATGTTTCAAAGATCATATTAGAGAAAGAGTATCTAAAGACTTGATGATTAAATCTATTATGGTACTAAGTGAATAATTATGTACTCTCATTTAGAGGTGTCAAACAAGCTTGGCCGGCACGGCCCGGCCCTTTTTAAAACGGCACGGTTTAAATATAGGAGGGCCCGGCATGGCCCGTAGGCACGGCAGGCCGTGCTGGGCCAGCTCGGGCCCTGCCTGGCCATACAGGCCAGGGCAGGGCTGACTCGGGCGGCCAAGCCCGAGTCCTGAGAGAGACTGAGAGTGAGAGAGAGGGCTGAGAGGCAGGGCAGGCCGGCAGGGACAGGCCGGAGGCCGTACGGACAGGCAGAATATTGTTTTTTTTTAAATTTATATAATGTAAATTGTATTGCTTAAGACTTAAGTGTAGAGTATTAATTAATAAATATAAATTTTTTTAAAAATATTAAAAATAAAAATTAAATAAAAAAACAAATTTTAGAAAAGTATTTTTTTTTCAAATTCAAATTAGTTTAGCTTTTATTATATTTATTAATTATATATTAATGTTATTAATTTTTAAAATAAAATTTAAATCGTAAAAAAATAAATCAATACATTATGTTAGTATAAATAAAAATTAAAAAAAAAATTAAACAACAGAAATGAAAAATTACCAATCATGCATTTGAAATCGATGGTCCGAACAAAACAAGTATAAGTTTCAACACAACGTACAAACAAAACGTACAAATACAATGAATAAAAAAACATCGAAAAAAAACAGCAGATCATCATCAATCAGCATATAATGAGAATCATCAACCGCAACATCAAAATCAGTATCATATGGATCATCATCATCGGCAATCAACTCCTCCGCCATCGTAGTAGATGCAATTGCAGTGCATTGTCTCAGTCCCAGCTCCAGCACGATCATGGATGCTAAACCTCGAATTCTCCCAATCCTTCAAACAAGCCAAGGCCTCAATCATATCTAGACGTAATCTCGATCTCCTATCCGAAATCACGTTCACTGCAATAGAAAAAGCAGACTCCGATGTTACGCTCGACACCAGAGAAGTCAGTAGATCTCGTATCATCCTAGATAGCACGGGATAGGTGGACTCATATGATTTCCACCACTATAATAAATCAAGATTCTTAGTATCAGAATGTGACAAGATTGAGCAGTAATCGGTATCTATGTACCGAGACAGCTCGCTCCTATGTGATGGTCCACGCCTACGTTTCCCCCTCGCTAGCTGAATGAAATAATCATCATCTCCGAACAAGGTATCAATATCCGTAATCACAGTCTCACTACTACCACCACCATACCTAGTATCATAGTATGTGAATAGGTCAGTCAACTTCTCGTGAATGAACCATTCAGGTGGCTGTTCCAGGTTCATGCACGAGGAAATGAAAGTCATGATATTTTCTACCCCTTCCACCTTAACCCTAGGCTCCATGCATGCAGCGATGGAATAAAGAGATGGAACTGTGGACCAGTACTTCAAATACTTGGTCTCCATCTCTGCAATCATATGGCTAAGCGTCGGGTCAGCTCGATACTTCCTAAACATGCTACTAATGTTGCATATGCACCAGAGTGCAATGCAAATGGTGGGCGTATAAACCGACGAACACATGTTCGTCGTGTCATAAAATATCTTCAGGAATTTCATAAATGAAATTCCTGAAGCCCAGTCAGTGTCGTCAATAATAAGTTCGTCGCTCTTACTATTGACATAGTCAGATATCACATGTTCGTATCCAACACATGATTCCAACATCAGGTACGTGTAATTCCAACGATGTCTCACATCCGATTGGAATTTCTTCTTCTTAAGATTCGCAGACAAACAGAGATTACCAAACTCTTGTAGTCTGCGAGGAGTACGAATATACTTTAGTGCATTGCGTATATTATCCAACGCGGGAGAACACACCTTCATACCCGCTTGAACAATCAGGTTAATCACGTAACACATGCATCTGACATGAAAGATCTCTCCTAATGGTGCGTCTCTAATATTCCTAACAAACATATTGATCGCTACTCCATTATTATAAGCGTTATCGAATGTGACACTAAAAATTTTATTTTGAATTTTATATTCGCTAAATATTTTTTTCATAGACTCAAAAATGGCCGGGCCATCATGAGGATGAAGAATCTCAGTGAATCCTAAAATTTTTTTATTGATTATCCAGTTAGAATCTACATAGTGACTCGTGAGACATGCATAAGAAGAATCATCGTGACATGTCCATATATCGGACGTCACGGACACCACTCCACTAAATGCCAAAAATTCCTTAATTATTTTTTGTTTTTCTAACTTATATATCTTTAGTATGTCACTCCTAGATGTGGACATAGGAATCCTACGATAGGATGGCTGAAAATAAGTCTGCATGATGCGCACTACCCTCGGATCTTCCGAAAATATGATCGGAATACCTATCAATGTGATGAGCCTGGCCATGCCGACCCTACCCAACTCGCTGGAGTATACGAAGGGAGTAAACTTTGAGACTGAACTCGATCCAGTCTTAAAAAATGTAGTGTCAAGTTGGGTTTGCCTAGGATCTAAGGGTCCATGTTTTTTGGTGCATATTTCGGCATGCCTCTTAAGGTGCCCAGTCTCACATGTACTCTTGCATGTTAAAAGTCTCATACAATATTTGCACTGTGTCATTTCAAGTTCCTCACCCTTAACATTTACTTGTGTTATGATTTTAAAATGTGTCCAAATTACAGAAGTCCTCCTAGTTTTTTGTTTTTTAGAACTTTGGGTTGAGACGACAGGAGAAACCAAAGTTTCAGGAGCCACAGACATCTGTGTAACACTAACATTTTCATTTTCCAAATTTAAATACGTGTCAGGTGTATTTGTCATTTTTTATGTTTTTTATTTTTTCGTAAGTTTTTCTATAGAGAGAAGCTTTAGAGAGAGAAAGTAAATAAAAACGTAAAAATATATTACCCGGTAAAAGCAATAAGGTCAGACACGTGCAAGGTGCACCGCAGGAAGCTCTAATGTTCAAAACTTAAGTCGAGTTTCACGAAAATCCAAGCTGAAAGCAAAATACCGAGACCCGAGAAAGAGATGCACGGTTTATGTGAGAGAGAGTTTTTAGAGGTTATATGTTTTTGAAAAACATAATTGTTATAGGGAGGGGGGTAGAATTTATAGATTAAAGATATTAATTTTTTATAAAAAAAGATATTTTTTTATATTTTTATGATTTTTTAATATAAAATAAGGGGGCAGAATCACGAGGACGATCGCATTCTGTCCCCTATCCGTTAGAGTCGAATCCAATGGCTGAAATTCAATCTGATTTGAATTTTTTTTTCCAGTTGGGATTGGGTCAAAATGTCGGGACCGCGGATCGAGTCCATTCAGACCCGACCCACGGGCTTTATTTCGGGAGGGTCTGGGTCACGCCCAGGCGTGTGGCATGCCCGCGTGAAACCTAACCGGCACGGGAGAAACCGTGCCGACGTGCCGTGCCGGGCCAGGCACGACAGGGCTCGTGCCTGTCCCGGGCAAGGCACGGGCCCGGGCACTGTTAAAAAACATGTCGGGCCGGCCCAGGCACGGCCGAACCGTGTCGGGCCGGCCCAGGCACGGCCGAACCGTGCCGTGCCTCATTCCGGGTCTGGCCGGCCCGGCCCGTTTGACACCTCTACTCTCATTTGAGATATTACAAAAAAAAATTATACATGAGTATTATGATTCTAAGTGACTGGTCATTTAGATATGCATCGTATCATTGCTCTAATGAAAGAGTAATATTATTAACACAGATAAAAAATGATATGTAAATCTATGAATAATTATCTAGTTTGCCAACAAGACAAAGTAGAGTAGAAAACAACAACGAGCCTTCTACAACTATAACAAATCCTAGAGTAGATAACAACCATAGTCAGTAATCATGGTTTATAAGATATTTTAAAGAATTGTAATATTCCTAGAGTGGATAACAAATCCTAAAGTAACAAAATTATTTTTATAAAATATATTTAAAGATTTATAATATTTCTCAATCCATATTCAATGATCAAGATGAGCAATTCATAAGACAAATTTAGACTGAATTGCCCAAACTGATGGAATCACATCTAAATTTTTTAAAGAGTATTCACTATCAAACCGATAGGCAAACAAAAAGTTTAAATACTCTATTAAAGATTATTTTATGGTACTCTATGAATACCTCATAAAGAGATTGACCGAAACTACTTGATATTACAAAATTTTCCTAAAACTTACAATAGAGAAGAAAACTATGGGACAAATTCTTCAAAAATTTTGAATGGATAAACCATATATCTCAAACAACATTGTGATGGGATAAGCATGACTAAATCTAGAAAAGTATTATTTTACCAAAGAGTAAAAAAACAAATTGATTTGAGTCATTCTCAAATAAGTGAGAATGAAGTTGTATATATATTGTTGCACAAATAAATACACAAGGGACAAGTACAAAAATAAGAAATTTTATAATATTCTGAAATAGTTGGTAATGTTTCCTATTAATTTTGTATATCTCAAAAATTCAAAATGTATCCAATATTTTAAGTGAACATGTTTGAGTCATTCTATAAGGATCAAGATCATCTAACACATAGCGAGTCACATTGAATACAAATATAATTAAAAAAATCCTATGAAAAGATCATATGAGTTATTTCGGAGGAACAAGTCATATGATAACAAAATTATATGTAAAGGCATGAATACTTAGTAAAATATAATGGACAACTAGATAGTGAATCCAGTTGAGAATATGTTGATGTATTATTATAATTTCAGAAAAAAATTACAAATTTTCACAATAATATTTCAACGAATGCGTTTACAAGATCGGTCTGCAAGAATAGATGAGTCCACCGGACCGGGCAGCTAAGTGACACAATCAACCAGCTCGAGGATTGACTACAAGTAGGTCTTGGGTTACGAGTCTAGTCTTAAATGACCACCTGATGGTACAATTTTTTTAAAATAATGACCACATAAACCAAATACCACTTACGGCCGATCAAAATTGGGGGGTTTTTTAAAAAAAACTGATTCGTGCTAGCAAAAATCAACCCAAACAGCAATATCACGGTACGCTCCAAGCCCGACATGGCTCTGCAATTTGCGGGCCAACCATGCCGTATCAAGACTCCAATCTAATTATCGTGTTGTATCAGGGACAACACAATAATCCTCCCGTACCATGCCTAACACGACAAGGTGGCATGACCAAGCCACACTATAATGGGCCATGCCGCACAACAATGCCTGTTTGACACCTATAATCATGGCTCATTTAAATTCTAGAAAATATAGGATGCAAGTTAAGCTTTTGGAGAGAATCCACAAGAATTTCAGATGTTTCTAAGACTTCAACATCTCTTCCTATTCTAAAATATTTTAAATTATTCCTGTATAATAAAAATATAACATATGACATAAAATAAACTTCTGAATACTAAAAGCTCTCACGATATAATAGTCATCATATTGTTGTAATCATTCCAATTTCATTTACAATTTATTTTCTCTCTAAGAATTTTTCTCTCTTATTAAACTTGTGTGTGTGATATTGTAGGTTTAACTCTTGTGAGAGACAAAAACATGCTGACTCAGACAATCAAGGGAGAAATTTTCCTAGCCAAAGACCACACGTATAAAACTAAAGTTTATGATATGTGACAAATGCTTGTGCCCCAATTTAGATTTTCAGGCTGTTGCACACAATTGCAAGTGTCAGATGCAAGTATTAACCATGGTGGCCACCCAGCTAGCCCAGGCACCAAGTTGCCTTATTAGTATATCAGCAACAGCCTACCAGAAGCTATCCTAGACTAACCTAAGTTAGCCACGAGCCAGGCCAGGCCAGGCCAGGTCAGGCACTAAATCATGTATTCACTGGTGTAGTTATTAACTAGCATGGTCTGATCCAACACAACTCAACACAGTGAATGCCTCAGTAGGGCCATCAAGCCATGTCAGGCCTGTCTCCCTAATGTTTTGTCGGACCTGCCTCGCTCTAGTCGTGGATGCATGGCCTAGTTATTATCTCTAATAAGGATTTGTCATAATAATGATCATGAAAGAAATTTTCAATATCTTATTAATAATCCCTCAAATCATTGGGAAAAAACATCACTACCATAAATAGATTAATATCAAGATAAAATTAAAAATACTAATGAGATACAACTTTCCAAAAACTATTACAATACATAATATGAAAATACATTGGTCACATACTTATCATACATGATATGCCCAAACATTTGACTAACTTTCATTAAGTAACAATGAAAGGAAAGAAAATATATATATATATAAATGATTATAACTAATAATGACATGTAGACTTAATATACAATAATGATTTCTTTGTAGCTCCTAGTCAAAACCTAATTATTTAATAAATAATAATAACTTTATTATTGAATGATATTTCTTAAATTAAATAATAGATTATTTTGTTATTACAACTAGATCTAGCCATATTATTTATTATTTGTATATTAGTTGTATCTAGAATTCATATTTAATTGATTTCAAGATAAATAAAAATAATATATACATTGTTAACTATGCAACCACACAATTTTTTGAAGTAAAAGATGCTTTCTACATTTGACATTAATGTAATTGATCAACCATACACAAAAATATATATAAGTATCATATCTAGTACTACAAAATTAATTAAAGCCCTTAAAAAAACAAACATAATGTCACCAAATAGAATTAAGATTTATATCAATGATGTATTATGTTCTAGCAAATTCATTAGAAATTTGCTCACCTTTAAAGATATTCAAGAAAATATATATCATATTGAAAGTATAAATAAAGATAATACAAAATATATTTACATAATCTTTATTATTTCTAATAAGAAACTTGTGATGAAAAAATATCAACATCTTCTCTGTGTTATATCATACAAATATAAAGTCTACCGAATTAATGTTATGTAGAACTAAAAATTCAACAACCCTAAAACTTTTATATTTTGGCATGAGAAGCTAGGTCACCATGGGTACTCAATAATTGGAAAATCACAAAACACTCATATAGGCATTCATTAAAGAATTACAATATTCTTGTGCCTAATAAATAAACATATGATGCTTGCTAACAAAATAAATTGATAGCTAGACCATCATTTAGCAAAATATATTGAGTCACTAATCTTTTTAGAGAGAATGCTTGGGAATATGTTATTACTCATACTGTGAGTTTGGTTCTTATTTGACCAACTACTTAGCATAAATACTTCACTTCACAACTTATATTAAGCAAGCAATCAAATATTTCATATTTACCAATTTTTGGTTGTACAATCTACATATCAATTACACCTACACAATACACTAAAAGGGGTCCAAAACAAAATTTAGATTTATATGGGTTTTGATTCTCTATTTATCATTAGATATATTGAACCCTTAATAAGAGAAGTTTTACCACCCACTTTGTAGATTATCATTTTAAAGAGAGAGTATTCCTCAATTTGAGAAATAATTTTGCAAATCAAATATCATATATTTTTATTAATACAAAGAAAGTAACAAAATCACATATCTCAACTGCAAATACTTCAACATAAATTGATATCGCAAAAGAACGATTAACAAATGAATTTATAATAGCCAGACACATATGAGACCTAATGGCTCAAAAAATTTAACTCCCCAAAAAAGGATAAAAGAAATGAGAATCAATATCACGAAAAAAACAAACTTTCATGCAGAGTAGAGCATACTACTCATTATATCGGACAAGCATAACATGGCCCAAGTACCCAATTCACAATGTCAGACACATCATGGTGGCCTGACTGCGCCAACAAAATTCAAGTTATGCCAACTCGGCACAACCCAATTAACACCTCTAAGATAAAAGACTTCTAAACTAGGTACGAACAAATATGACATTCATTTAAAAAGATCACTAATAAATTTTTCATCATATTTCATTTTTAGTATTTTTATTAAAAAAATGTCATATAAGTATTTAGCAACATATAAAGACATAAACGTGAATTTTCCACCTCGCTTCAATAATTTTTTAGAGCTATATCACATCAAAAAAAAAAAAATAAGACAACAAATATCTTTATAATACCCTAAGACATTCTGAATAATTTTTAAAAAATCTTGAAAAAATAAATTGGAGCGTTCTACACTATATTTCTCAAAAGACAATGTATGTTTGGCAAGAAGCACATCATTTATAAGGAGCATGAATGGTTCTTTAAAGGTGTTCTTAGTTGAAGTCGCATCAATTCTGATCATTCAAACTCATCTCATAATATCTCTCAAGTCATATATAGATCTAGAAGTCAAAAATCAAAATAAATAAGGTATTTGTCACAACAGTATAAATAGAGCGATTGACAAAAATATCATAATATACATATCCGATATCCATGGGAATTAAACTTGTATTCCCAAGATTAGACGACAATTTGCCCCTTTACCAATCAAACTACCATATTATTAGTATTTCACGTGAGCTCCCATGATGTCTATGCCTATGCACACCAATGTCAACATGTAAAGAGATGTTTTAGGAAAATTCAAATTTTCATAGCCTATGTAACTAGAGAAATCAACTGACAAACAAGTTTTATGAATGGAGATTATATCTACTACATAAGATTTCAACTATTGTATATTGTTTGTGAAAGATTAACATCTCAATAGTTTTGGCCCCATTAATTAGAAAGGCTATGTATGATAAGCCTTGAACAACTTTACGGATATATATATATATATATATATATATATATAAAACATAATGATTTCCTAGCTACATCTCATGAGTTGCAAATAGCTTCACAAAAATCTTCATAAAATAACATATCACATATTTCTCATCCATGTTTGGAACACAAGAAATTAATGCATCAACTTACAAAAGTGTTGAGTCTATTATTTACATATTTTTTTTCTTTTATTTATATATAGTTGTTGGTACAAGGGAAACCATATGATTTTTTTCATGCAAATAAATATTTATGTTTTTATCTATTTTATATTTTTATTAAAACTATGATTTATATATCTGATGATTGATTATATATAGAAAATAGTGATTCATATATTTATTTATTTTGTATTTTTTCAATAATTATATTTTAACAAAGATAATACATCATTATCACTATTATTAGTAATCATATTCCATGGACTTATTTATCCATGAGTATCAAACTTAATTTACAAAAATTATGCACAAATTACTTAACAATCACATCTATGAAGATATAAATAATTTCAGATGATTTTAGATGGAAGTATTATAGTAATCAAAAATTAAAACACTACAAGTATTAATGTATTATAATCATTAACAAAATAGGCATGCACAAACAAATAACAAGCACTTACGATTCTTCCAAATCAATAACTTTAATAGCAACCACTTTCTTAAGTTCCTTATCAAACCTACAAATCAAAAAAGAAATGATAAAAGAAATATTAAACATCATATTCATCTTTCTTTCAAATCAATTTACATATCAAAAATATCACACAATCTTATGAAGCCAAAATAATACAATTATTTTGCATATCGATTATTTTACAGTACTACCATCAACTATTTGTCAAATATTTTGCATGTAATACTAGTACTATCAACAAACACTAATCACCATGTGAAGACAGTTTCATGAGTTCTTATGCAAACAATGGCAACTGAAATACAGCATCCAAATACACAAGGCCTCTATAAAATAATTTTCAAACACAAAATCTATGTTATATAATTATTGAAATTGGCAAGTATCTTGGTATTATACATATGCATTAGAGATCAGGTTTTAGTATAATATTAAAAGTTTTCATTCAAATATGATAGATCCACCCTATGACATGACCTCACTTATGCTACTTTGACAGCATCCCGTAAGTCTGCTCTCCCAACTTTCACCCTTAATAGGGACACCTTCATATACTAATAAAACAACAAATGATACTACTCAATCAGAAAGAACATAGTACCACCCATAGGTCTTTTGTTTATAATGTTGAACAAAACAACTATATTTGAATTATTTATTTGTTGTCACTCAAGCTTCATTGGATACTTATACTGCTATTGGAAGAGATTATATTTTGGCCACCAAGATCGGAAGAAGAATCTTCATAGTGACAATGACACTTCAAATATCCTCTAATATCACTTGTCAAGGATCACTAGTTTTAGTATTATATGTATGGTTTTAGACTTTATAATTATTATCAAGATAATGGCCACCAAGTTAAATCACATCATCAAGATATGTATATCAGCTGTATTTCATTAATAGGCTAATTCAATCCTATATGACTTCAACCCAAGTATTTTAAAATCCAATTAAATGTGTCAAGTATGTCTGGCAGCCCAAGTACGGCCCAAGGTAGTGCCCAAGTTAACCATGCATGACATGACACAACACGATTGAGAACCATGTATGGATCAAGATCGTGTTCGGCCGAGGCATAACTAATGTCGTGAGAGGCCAAGGCAAGTCATGGCTAGTGCCGAACTAGACATGACCCGTATGTCTAGCCCATTAGCCACAATCCCAAAGCACGTGACCCATGACCTATGACCGGGCACAGATCACGAGTCATTATCTAATGGGTCTTGGTAGATGTGTCAAACAGGCCGGGCGGCCTGGCTCGGCCCGGCCCATTTTTTTTTGAGCACAAGCGTGCTTACGTGCCTAGCCCGGCACGATTTAAAAAAGCCAGGCCCAACACTGCCTGCCGTGGCGGGCCCGCTCAAGCCTGGCCTGGCCGTATGTGCCAAACCATGCAGTACAGGCCAGTAAAAAAAATTTTTTTATACTTTTTTTATTTTTATTTTATTTATATAAATTATTAAATTATATATAAAATTTTTAGAATGTATAATATTATATATTTATAATATGAAAAATGTTAAATTTTATTAAAATAACAAAGTTTATAATTTTTTTATAATGTAATATAAAATTAGTTTAAAATTTAATAGAATTATATAATATAGTTATAAATTTTTAAATGAAAAATAAAAACAAAAAAATAAATAAAGCAATATATTTTGTTAAAAAAAATAAAAATTAAAAAAAACATAAGCAACTCAAATGAAAAATGATCAATCAGTCATTTGATACCAAATATCTTAGCCAAACAAATTAAAGTTTCAACATAACGTATAAATAAAGTTTACAATCAATAAAAAATAAAACATCAAAATCAAAAAATAGTAGATCAACATCAATCATCAATCGGCATATCATGAGCATCATCAATTACAACATCAAGATCAGTATCATATGGATCATCATCAGCAGCAATCAACTCCTATGTTGCAAGGATACGCCTAGGAACTGACGTGTCGCCATGTCCGACCCGTGTCGCCGTGTCCACATGTCTGACACGTGGACACTGCGACACGGGTCGGATACGTGTCAGATACGTCATGTAGCGTATCGGATACGCGTCAGAGACATATCCGACGCGTTGTTTGGAAATAGTCGTCGTTAACAACAGATGTGTCGTTTACCTACAGACGCGTCGTTTACCAACTGACGTATTTTTACGATTCTAACGCATCGGAAATACACTTATATTAACTAATACTCCTACATCTCCAACAAATTGAGGAGCTCACCGCCGACAGTGAGTTGCCGACAAGCCGATTGCGAGAAATAGTTGTCAATTGTCATCATCTGAATCAATCTTCTCTACTAAAATCGAATCAACATTTTGTTTCATTTGTAGACTTCGTTCTCTCAATCTAGTGTTGTACCTTACATACAGTAGAGCATTCAACCTTTGATATTCAAGTCTATTTCTTTTTTTTGTATGTATCTACAAATAATAAAATAAAAAAATTTATGTGTCAAAATGAAATAAAGTTTTGTAACACTGAAATAGAAATATATGTATAAAAATTTATAAAAATAAAAATATTACCGATTCAAATATGCTCCAATTTCTTTTACATCCCGAAGCACTACAAGTAAGGCTAAGGACTCGAATAACGAACTTGTGTAACTCTGGTATTGAACCCCCAAAACGTATCGACCAACTTGTAGCACTTCTTAATGTTCGAGAATCAATTACAATATAACTCCCAAATTCATCAATTGCTTGATCAAATGAGTCCAACTGAATGTCGACTTTTAAACGTTCTTGATAATCCAACATCTTATCCATGCATTCAAATAATTTCTTCCTCACCTCATCAACATTAGAGAACTTATCCTCATATCATAATTGAGGATTAAGATAGTAACCTGCTACAGTAAATGACGATGAAATTGAGAAGTCCATCTCGCATCAATTATTCTCCAAATCAGGCTATATATTCTCTCCACACCCCCACATTAAATGTAATTTTCTCCTTAGCAAAATCCATCAGTTCATAAATATAACTCATGACTAGTCTTTCCTCTGAATCAACCTCTTTCAAAATACTAACTAATAGAATAGTGGTCTTTATGCAAAAAATAACATGAGGCCAAAAATTTGGATCAAACAACAATGTACTTCGAGCTTTCACACCTTCTACCTTTTTAGCCCATTTAAAACATTGTAATAAGAGCTTGTTTTTTCTTATAAAAGCTTTGAAAAGCAAGAAATGAAGTAGCAAATCATGTTATTGCTGGACGAAGAAGTTCATGATTTTTTGTAAATAATCTCATCAAGCTAAAACCTCAAGTATGCCCATATATGAACTTCACTACTTGGCTAGCTCAAGCAAGTATAGTTTCATGAACAGTTACCTTTTCAATATTTTCCAACATCAAATCAATACAATGTGCAGCACAAAGAGTCCACAACAATCTTCTTCTTTTTTCCATAAGCCTCATTCTAGTATTCACATAATTGGAGGCATTATCAGTGATGGCTTGCACAATATTCTCCTCCTCAATTTCTTCAACCACATCATCAAGATATTTGAACATCAATTCCTCATTTTTTATTGTATCAAAAACATCAATTGATTTCATAAACTAAGTACCAGCAAAACTATTCACCAAAAAATTGATAAGACACATACTCTTTCAATCTGTCCAACCAACTGACATAATTGAACATCCATATTATTTCCAAGCTCTTTTGTGAATATCCATTATGATACTTAGGTCATTCACCTCTTCTCTAATAATACAAGTCCTCAATTCGTGTATAGATGGAAGATTAAACCCGAGCCCAAAATTTACAACAGCATCCATCATAAGAATCCAATAAGGATCATTCATAGTGTTGAATGAGAGACCTTTTGGATACATAAACCTACCAATTTTTCTGCACACTTCTTTCCTTTCTTCTTGCTTCCACCTTGAATTGAAGTTGTAAAGTGATAAATTTATCCATAAGTCCCCTAGGAATAGGTTCCCCACTCTCACTCCCACTCCCACTCCAACTCCCTAAGTTACCAATTATTTTGGATAAAACACTCTCATGTATTGAAGTTAGACTCATACCAATTTCTTAAAGTAATTCATTTCTTTTTATTTTTTGATCCTTAAAATTAGTCAATGCATCTTTGCATTTCAATCTAACATCTTCACTAACTTTGGGGCATGGTTTCATACCATAATGAGTTCCAGCTAAGTGATGATTGAGTCTATTCACCCCTCTCGTGCATCTTTGATGGCAAAATTTACATTTTAATTATTACTCCCCGAAAACTTCAATAACATATTTTCACACAAAATTTTTTCTTGAATTTTTCGAATTAGAGAAACTCATTCTAAAAAAAACACCAAAAATAATAATCACATTTCTATATAACAATATAATTGACTAAAAAATAATAACAAAACATAATTAAAAGGAATTTAAAAATGAAATTCAGAATTTTATTGGTTTAAATTTAAAAAAACCAATATTTTTTAGAGAAAATTAAGAATAAAATTAGTTTATATGGCCGTTGGATTTTAAAAAAAATTGATGAAGAAAAAAGAGTAAACATGAGCTCCGATTTAATTGAAAAAAAAAAGAGCTAGTGGAGCAGGGGGCTTGAAATGAGCTATTTGAGCAGGGGGCAGTGGGTCGGGGGCTGGGGGCCGGGGGTTGGGGGCTGGGGCCGTAGGAGATTTTTCCCGAATATAGAAGGGCATGTTTATGTTTTTGTTAGGTTTTTGTTAGGTGGTTGAGATAGAAGGGCTCAGGAGGAAGATATGGAGAGATGAAGAGAGAGAGATTAAAGATAGATGGGATGAAAAGATACCTGGAGTCTGGAGATGAAGCCGAGATGATCGAGCAGTCGCCGCTTGAGTCTCCCCAATATAGTTTGCGTTTTCTTTTTTTCCCGTCAACCAGTAAGGTTTTTTTCCCGTCGAGAAGTTTGATTTTTTTCCCGTCGAGCAGTTAAGCTTTTTGACAAATGCCTCACCCCGAGGCGCGCATCATGGCGCGCCTCAAAATCGCCTTTGAAAACCATGGTCATGACTCATGGCCAATCAAGCATGACTCGCATGTCTGATCCATTGACATGGTCCACCAACACGGTGACCATGACTTAGGACTAAGAATGGGTCACTTTACACAAGTCACAACTCATGAATCACATATAACTAGATAATCGGATTTCTATGACCCACCCACGCCCGGACCCAATTTTTCTTTTATTCTCCCTCACACTCTCACACTCTCACCCATCTCCCTCTCTCTCACATTCCCTCTATCACTCTCTAATGGTCTATCTCCCTCTCTCTCTCTCACTCTCTCTTCCTCTTTCTCTCTCCCACACTCTCTCGCCCTACCTACCTTTGTCTCTCTCTCTCTCTCTTTTTCCCTCCTCTCTCCACCTCTTCCTCTCCACCTCTCCCTCTCCACCTCTCCTTATCCTTCTCCCTCTTCCTCTCCTCTCTCTCCCTCTAAGTACTTGATCTCCTCTCTCTCCTCTCTCTCCCCCTCTAAGTACTTGATAAATCTTTAAACTTCCTAAATATACTACTAATATTATATTTATACTTGAGTACAATGTAAGATGTAGAGTATAAACTGATAAAAAAAATTCATCATGTCATAAAAATATTCAAAATTTTCATAAATAAAATTTCTCTAGCCCAGTCAACATCATCAATAATAAATTTATCACTCTTATTATTGACGTTGTCAAATATCAAATGTTCATATCCAACACATGACTTTACATAAGGTATATATAATTCTAATGATGTCTGACATCTGACTATAATTTTTTTCTTCTTTAAACTCACAGACAAATAATGACTACCAAACTCTTATTATCTACAATACATATAAAAAAATTTTAGTAAATTACATATATTTTTTAAAGTGGGGGGGAAACAACTTTCATCCCCTCTTGTACTATGATGTTAATGACATAACACATGTATTTAACATAAAAAATCTATCCTAATAACATATCTATAATAATTCTAACAAATATATTAATAACTACTCCATTATTAAATACGTTATCAAATATAATATTATATATTTTATTTTAAATATTATATTCTCTAAAAAATTTTATCATACACTCATAAATGATCTAATTATTATGAGAATAAAAAATCTCTGAAAAACTTAATATTTTATTATTTAATGTTCATTTAAATTTTAAATAATGGGTGGTGAGACATACATAAGATACATTATCGCAACTAGTCCAGATATCGAATGTCACGTAAACCACACCACTATATTTCCTTAATTTTTTAATTATTATTTCTTTTTCTAATTTATAATATTTTAATATGTCATTCCTATATATGAACTTAGAAATTCTATGATATGCAAGATAAAAATAAATCTACATGATACTGACTACCCTTTGATCCTCCAAAAATTTAATTAGAAGACTCATCATAGTGATCAATTTAGTCATGTCATCCCTTCTTAACTCGTCGTGGTATATGAAGGGTGTTAATATAAAGGTTGAACTAAACTCAACCTCATAGACCCCCACCACTGAGTTGGATTTGTCTAGAATCTAATGCATCATATTTTTTATTGTATTATTCGGTATACCTCTTAAGATGCTCAATCTCATTGCACTCCTACAGAATAATATTATTACATAATATTTAAATTGTGTCAATTATTTATTTACACTCCTAATATTTTTATTTTGTATAATATTAAAATAAGTCCAAACTATTAATTTTCTTCTAGTTTTTTATTTTTTTAATATTTGGGTCGAGACTACAAAAGAAAATTAAATTTTGATGTCCTAAAATCTTTCCGTAGAATTATTATCCATATTAAAATTATCTATGTTTACGTTAATATTAATTTTATTATCATCATTAAAATTACTATTTGTTATTTTTAATTTTTATTAGTTTATTAATTATAATCTATATTATATTTTTAAAATTAAATATTATTTTATATTAAATTATTAATTAAAATAAAAATAAAAATAAAAATTTAAAAATAAAAAATTTAAAAAATAATACGCATAAATAAAGCCTCATTTACTTGATGATACGCAATGTCTGATATCCAAATCCAATGTCCAATATCCAAATATAATATTCGCACCGTAGTCAACATCCTAATCTAGGAAGAAAAGAGAAAAAGAGATGATACAAGCAAGAAAGAGAGAGAATGTTGATAAATATAAAATATAGATTTGAGAATAAGAGTAATATATTTATAGATGTGAAAAATAAATTTTTTTTTAAAAAAAAATAATTTTTTAAAAAAAATTATTATTTTTAAAATTTTTATTTTGGGCAGAAACCCGACAGCCATTGAATTTTTGCCCCTAGCCGTTGAGGGTGAATCCAAAGGCTGAAAAACATGATTTTTTTTGATTGTTAGGTCAATTCGACTAAACAAATCCAGAAACTTCAACTTCTGGGCTCAGGGTCAAACTGAGACCAACGAATCACGAGCTGGGCAAACGAGTGTCATGGGCAATCAAGTTCGGGCACGAGATCTAGGGTATGGTTCGAGTCGTGCCAAAGAATCGTGTCTTCGGGCCAGAAATCTAGATCATGCATGGCCCAACACGAGGCCCATAAGACCTCGATAGGGCACGGCACAACATGGCATGAATCATGCGTCAAGCCAACTCAGCATGAGCCAAGGCATGACTCAATCGAATCGTACCTCATGCCGAGCCTAAGCTACCCGAGCCACTTGTCATTTCTATTTCCAACAATTATTAGATCTCTATCATTTGCCATTAAAAAAATCTAACAACAAACATTATTTCTTTTTTTTTCTTTTTTTTTTTTTGACATTGACAGTGGTAGGAGAACCCATGTCATTATCCTTATCGAGGCAAAGAAAATATCCTAATATTTTTAGCATACCCGATAAAAGAGGGCAATTGATTTTTTTATAAAATTTATGCCTCATGCTTGCATGGACCATGTCAACGTGTTTGCATGAGAATCATATCTGGCAAGCTACAAGGCATGAATAGACTGGCTCAGCATGGCATGAGGCCATGGGCCAGCACACCCACAATCCAAGCATACATATAGATTGTGTCATGTCAGGCCTAACACAGCCCAATCAAGACATACCTCGTGTTGTGCCAAGGCTACTTAGCTCACTTGACATCTCTAACTCATTGGATATCATAAACATCACTATAAGTGCGGATGACATGCCCTTCTTTAAAAATTTGATCCAACAAAACAAATATTTGAACTCCAAAGTAATAAGGTAGTTTTCTTGTCCAATTATCACTCCTCGTATAATGATAGCCAACCATGCTCCTGTATCAGATTCTACTAACACGAGTAGAGGTGCCAAGTGGGTCAGGCCAGGCACGACCCAACTTACTGGCCCAAAGGCATGGTTCCACTGCACAACCCGGCACCATGCCCCATAACCCAGACAGGCTTTCAAGCATGGTTCGATTGGATCGCCCTTGCACCTCACCTCGCCTCCCTGCCCAAACCTTCTAAAACTGCCAATGGTTCAAAAAAAATTAAATTGAGATTTGACATGCATCCAGCCGTTGGACGCACCCCAAATGACTAGGGCAGAAAATCTGATAACTGTCAGATTTTTTTCTTAAAAAATTATTAAAAATTTAAAAAAAAAAACAGCCCAACTCGGCACGGCCCGGCCTGAATCCAGGCAGACTTTGGTTGCGTGCCGTACTGAGCCACCCAAAATTTAATCGTGTCATGTCAGGCAAGACAATGCCCATTTGACACCTCTAAACACATGTAGTTTTAATGAATATAATAAGATTTCTCCTTAACATATATGATAGGAAGATCAATCTAGCCTTAGTGTCTCATATAACATGAGATGAGTCTTCTCAAAAAAAAAAAAAAGATATAAATTAGAAATTTTGATGATTTCAACCTAGATGAACAAGTCCACTGCCTCACCCATGAGACCCCAATATCGCATCAATTGATCCAATTTATATTAGTGACTTGGACCTAAATAAAATACAAAATGAAGCATAAATATATTCTACTCGAAATTCATTATGATAGATACTGTTTTACTCTTGTTTCAGTACTAGACATTATGATTTTTTATCCTTTCTTAACAAATAAATATTCCTGCTACTTTTTTTTTTAAATACTTAGTTATCCTAGATGACGACAAATCATATTGAATGAACTGAGCATAGAAATCTCAAACAAGTTGTAGAATACCACATAGCCCAAAAAAATAAAAGCTCAATCAGGTCATTGTGTAATGTCGGACACGATAGACAAGGTTTTCCTTGTCATGTCGTGCCAACAAGAAACAAATTTTATGTTTGCTCGACACAATTTTATGAACCGAGCATGCCAGCTATGTCAGGTCAGACCAGGTCAAGCTGAGACAGACTGGCATTGGCATGACACTGTGATGACAGACCAGGCCAGATAGCATTGTTCTGATAATGGTGCCGGTCCGCCCTGGTCGGGAAGGCCATCCCTGGCCCCTACAGCCAGCCCTATCCCCTGACCAGCCAAGTCCAACTTGGCTTGGCTTGACATTACATTGGGCATTGGCAATGGCAAATTTAAATCACCAATGGCAGAATGGCATTGCCATTCAGCCATTGAGATGAAGTGGGGTGGGGTGGGGTGGGATTGGGTTGGGTTGGGTTGGGTGGGGTCTTAAGTAGTGACAATGCCACCAAGGGCCCAAGGCTCACTAAGGGGACTTAGTGGACTTGTTGGTTGTGGCCCGTAGGGACTGAGGCATGGTTGTGGGGGCGTGTCCCATGGGCTGTGAGCTATCACTATTCAATAGTCATAACTCAATCGAAAATAAACTGAATGGTAATGAAATTAAAAATAGGCATACATAAATGATAAAACATGAGATAAAACAAATAGAATAATCTATAATCACTATTCTATTTGTGTCAGTATTCTAATTTGAATTATCACTTCTAATTCTAAAGTTAATGCTAATTTCAATATTCTTAATATTATCATATGAGTCATTATCTACCATCATCACTTTTATTCTATTTTAAATACATATTCTCAATTTTTCAAACATTAAAGAACTTCAACAACATCTAGTCATAGTCTGAATCTCATATCTGAAATAACATATAAGAAATTATATAACACGAAATATATGAAATAACATATATTACAAATTTTGATATTATAATAAATATTGGATAGGACAATATATCAAATATCCTCTTAGATAGCACAAAATATATGAATTTATCAAAATTTTTACCAGTTCAATATAGTCTAAATCTCACTCTTATTCAATGAATCACATTATCATTAACTCTTTGCTAACTAAATGGAAAAGATATCATCTCTAAATATGTTGTTTATGTTAGTACTTGGAGTCTCGTTATAATTATCATATTTAGAATCATAAAATATCAATAAAGATGCCAAATAGACCATGTCACATGTAGAACGAGCAATGTCATGTCAACACAACTCTAAAAATGGGCAACCAACATAGCCTATTAGTATGCCTTTTGCTCGAGTCATGTTAAGTCGTGTCAGATTATACCAAGACAATTCATTTCAAATTCGACTAATCCAGACCAGGCTAGTGTGGTTCATTCCAAGCTAGCCTAAGTCAAGATCAGACTAACATATTTGGCCAGCCATACCAAAATCAACCTATATTAGCAACCATGTCAAGCAGTGTCATGCCTCCCATGCCAAAAACTTTGGCCAAGCAAGGGCATGCCTACATCACATTTAGGCATGGCTCGATGTTGTGTCATGTTGTACTAGGCACAACTGAATTATATCGTGCTAGGCATGATTGAATCATGTCATGTTAAGCATAACTAAATAGTATCGTACTTAGACTAGCCGATCCAGTTAACACCTCTAAATATATTAGTTAATTTTTTGTAAATCAAATATTTAAGTCATATGTTTAATTCATGCAAGTCAATATATATTTTAATATATTTAAGATTTTTACAATCAATCAAACAATAAAGAGATAAAATAAATAACTAATATTTAAAATTTAATTAATTTCCATCTCAATATTCATGGTACTAAAAATTATATTTTCCTTTATGCATGCTAAATAGACTACTAATATCATATATACACCTATGTACAATATCATTAATAGGAGTATACACAGACAAATACATAGTCGTATCATATAAAATATTCAAAAATTTTATATTTATTATCTCCTAATCTAAATCATTAAAAATAAGATAATTACTCTTATTATTAATATAGTCAAATATCACATATTGATAATCAATAATTAACTCTAATATCAAGTATATATAATATCAATAATATCTCATATCCATTGGAAATTTTTTAAAGGTATACTGACAAACATAAAGTATATAACTCAATTTGTATGCAAAACGTCCAAAGATATTTTCTAATCTTTTTTAATATAGAAGAAATAATTTTCATTTTTGCTAGTACTATTAAGTTACTTACGTGATACATACACTTGATATAAAAAATATCAATTAATAAGTCACTTTAATAGTTTTGCCTAACATTTTAATTAAAAAACTATTATTTAAAATGTTATCAAATATAAAACTACAAATTTTATTTTTAATATTATATTCACTAAAAATCATCATCATACATTCATATATGACAAGGTTATCATGAAAAAAAAATATTAAAAAATCTTAAAACTTATTTATTTAGTTTCCACTTAAAATCGATATAATGGCCAATGAGACATGCGAATGATACATCATCATCACTAGTCCATATCATGCATCACAAATACAACTACACTATGTTTCCAAAGTTCAACAATTATAAATTATTTTTCTAATTTAAATATTTTATTATATCATTTCTACATGTAAACCTAAAAATTCTACGATAAGCATGCTATAAATATTTTTGCATGATATAAACTACTCTATGATTTTCAAAAAATTTTATCTGAATATTCATCATTATAATCAATGTAGTCATGTCTTCCTTATCAAACTCATTACAATAAATAAAAAGATTTTTAAACTTAAAATTCATTCGACTTCAAAGATCACACAATTAAATTAGGTTGTTTGAGATCAAATGTATCATATTTTTAGTACATTGAATGGCATACCTTTTAAGATAACCAATATCATCAAGACACTTGCATATATATATTTTTTATAATATATAAATTGTCAAATTTTTTTTGACACCCCTTCATTTTTTATTTATGTTAAAATATATCCAAACTATTAAAATTTATTTATTTTTTAGTTTTTTAGGCAAATGAATTGAGACCATGTAAGAAAACTTAGTTTCATTCTTGATCTTGAACCTTTCAGTCTAGTTTTTATTATTATCAATCTCTAGGTCAATTTAATTTTCATTATATTCATTAAATATCATTTTTTAATATTTTATACTTTGCCTAAATTTTTTTTATTAATTTAATAATATAAAATTTTAATTAAAATAAGAATAATAAATTATTAATGACCTTGTTTTTTTTTTGCACAACAAATAATTTGAATATCGCACTTATGCTTGGTAACATCAAACAAGAACCAATTATAGTGAAAATAAAATAAAAATAATAAAATAGGAATAATACCACCAAAACTAGTTACATTGTGGCATAACAAAACGCTCAACCCAACATGGCATAGTTGGCCTACAAAGTGCAAGGCCATGTCATACTATTTCTCATCACAAAATATTATAATATTACAAAAAAACTATAATTAAAAACTAATTTATAATAAAATCTTTGAAAATACAAGATTATATTATGAATACTAAAATGAGAGGATAAAGGATAATTTATAAATTAATTATGAAAAACTAAAATATGAATTTTAACATTTATAGAAATTTTTTTTGAATAAAAAATTATTTTTTTTTATTTTTTCAATTAAAATATGACATAGGTCCGATAGCCATCAAATTTTTGCTCAAGAGCCATTAAAAACATTCTGGCAACTAATATTAGTTCCTTTTTTTTTGACATAACAATGACATGCATTGTCTTGTCGCAATCTTTGTTAAGCCTCAAGAGGGAGGGGGCTAAATGATCGAGAAATGACCTGCTAATGGAGCAAGCCATTATTTTTGCATGGATGTTTTTTTTAATCAATCATGTCATGCATAGAGGTGTTGTTCCACGTGTCATGCCTCATGTTGTGACAAGCATGTTATGACAGGCATAGCACAAAGCACAACAAGTACAGACCTAGTACAACACATGTCATGCCACGAGCCAACACGACAATGATCCAGGCACAATTCTAGACTATGTCATGTTGGGCATTGCATGGCTCTTTTGAATCATATCTCGCACCATGGTCAGACTGCCTAGCCCACTTGATACCTTTAATTGAGTATAATTATTTCTAATCATACTTTAGATATTATTCTGAAACCTTTATGTAAGTATATAATAAGATGCAAGTTGATATATGATAAAGAATAGACATGAACGAAAGGTAAATTGATTTCAATCCAAGTGAGTCTGAAGATTTATACAATCTTATGGTATAGATTATTGAGATATTTTTTTAGTATGTGATAAAAATATATTCATTCACGATAATCTTGAGGATAAAATATTTATATAGCATCCACTAAATTTTACTATTCAATGGCATGCAAACATGATACATATACCATAGAAGATTCTTTACGCTTGGAGTTATCTTCTTAAGTGTGATTCAATAGATTTTTTTTAACATTCATCATTTTTAGCATTAATAAATTGTAATATTATTTGTATTTTTGCTAACATTAATTAGAAAAACAATGTGCAATATTGATAGTACGTGTTAATGATATTCTAATTATAATAAATAACTAATTAAAATTATTTTTATAAGCTAAATTTTAGATAAATAATTTGAAGTGTCTGGTATTTCCTAGGTATTAAGATTATATACCCAAGTGATATAATTTTTTTTCTCAAATAAGATATAATTTAGATATTTTATCTAATCTTAATATAATAGAATACACATCAATTGATTCATCATGTGATTTGAGTATAACCGTATCCATAGGCATAATGAAATTATGAGAAAATTAAATTATATAATAATTATTAAACTATATATCACTTATTCTATTAATATAGTTAATTATTTTCTAAATTTTCTAAAATATTTTTTTTGATATAAATTTTAGAATTCTCATTTATATAAAGAGAAATCCAAAACATGAAATTTTATTTAAAGATCAATGACATTGCAAAGTATAGGCTTTATCATATTGTAATTGAAATCTAGTTATAACATAAAGCAAATCCACTATAATATTTTATATTTTTCTCATAAATAATATTATCACTTAAAAAAATAAATTATAAACTATTATTTTTAGATTTAATACTAAAACAAAGTACATGATTATAGCATCAATTACTTATGAGTTCAAATAAATTAGATACTTCTTAAAAGAATTAATTCTATCAATTTAAAGGATAATTATATTATTTTATAATAATCATGCAGTTCGAAGTATTTCTATCAATCTGATATTTCACAAATAAACAAAACAGAATAAAATTGCTTATTACTTATATAAGAAAATGTTTATGTCTGTTTAATAATCACTGCCTATATGCCTACCAAAGAATGTATTACAAACATTTTCACGAACACGCATAGAAAACTACATAAGTCTTTCCTCTCTTACTAATTAAATATTTGTGACAAATACATATAAACTTGAAAGAGGAATGTTGAGATTTATTATAGTTTATTAGTTTATTTTATTTATTTTTATTAACTTATTATAAGAGCATCCAACATGTAGGTTGTTCCAACTTCCAACCATAATATATATGTTTCATTTTTGTTTTTGAATTAAGAAAATATATATTTTTCTTTTTCTTGTTTCCTCTCTCTCTCCTTGCCCCCTACTTCCTGATCTATCTCCTCGACTACCACCAAAACCCTAATTGGTTCAACCTCCAAGAAACATATTATTACTGAAAAGGAAACAATAAGACATCATTTTTTGACTTATCAATAAATTGCAACATGTATATTAACTAATTTTTAGATGTCTATTACCAAATATCAAAGTTTAAAAACATTAACATGGTTCAAGGTGATGAAGAATAAAACCAACAATAGTGCAAGTCATTTATGTTGTCAAATATGCAACTATCATCGTTCATGAAAGAAACCACAAAAAATAAGTTCTTTTTAGTTCCTTATTTTACATTTTTTATCAGTAGGCATCTTACTTCTCGTGTTAATATGTATGTATCCTTATTTAATATCATGCTATCATTGTTTTTTTCTAAATTATGCATTTGGAAAGGCTTCACGATAAAAATGTTCAGACATCTTTTTTTATAAAGCACATTCCACCACAGACAGTGATGCTTGCAGCTTGATCAATATTTTTTTTGAATTCTAAATAGAAAAGATTACAAACAGATGTCAAGAACAATACATAATAATTAACAATAATTTTATTTGACAGAATAAATAGTAGAAAAAACAGTGATTCCTAGCGCTTTTTACAATATGGCCATCCACAATCTATGGAATTAAAATGACTTTGAGTTGAAATACAAGTACAACTCTTAATGCAATAGCGTAGTACTGAACAAGATAAAAATATTTAGCTATTAAACTGAAAGAAGATAAATTTATGCAACCCTACCGAGAGGTAACTAATAAAGACGAGGCAACCAAATTGCAATGAAACTTCGGATTCCAAACAGATAAAACATCAGAATGACTTAACAATATAAATACAATTCTTATTCAAAACAACCAGCTCTGACCGAATGCCAGACACATACACTTTGTAGACATCCCCAAAAGATCCCCTCCCTATTAACTGCCAGGAACTAAATCTACCCTCGGACGCATCTTTTAATCCCATTGGATCTGTCATTTCCCAACAGGAAGAAACCTTACGCAATCTGCCCCGCACACAAAAGATGCAGAACTTGGCCGCACTGTCCTAATGTGTGCTCCAAACAACCAAATCATTTCCGGCAAAAAAGATGCTCACCCGGTTCCGAACATCCATGACCAACCAAATCATGCCAAAACAGCGCAACCAATTTGACCTTACGGCAGAAATAGACCGGGCCACAGCCCTTTTAAAAGCAGCCGCAAGACGGGGCGAAAGACGGGCCGCAAGACTGAGCGAAAGACGGGCCGCAAGACTGAGCGAAAGACGGGCCGCAAGACGGGGCGAAAGACGGGCCGCAAGACGGGGCGAAAGACGGGGCGAAAGACGGGCCGCAAGACGGGGCGAAAGACGGGCCGCAAGACGGGGCGAAAGACGGGCTGCAAGACATCTTTAATGCAACTAATAATTATTAATATCATTCAAATATTAATAATTAGGATTAATCTAACTACTCACCTCACTCAACTGCAATCCTAGAAAAATTGGATCCCTAAACTTAAATATTCATATTCCTCAATTTAATATAAGCTATTTAATTTTTGTTTACTTGACTACAATACGTATCACTTCTAATTTAGTAATTAATGCTCATATTATCATAGAAAATGAAATTAATGATTTATTACTTGTGCAATAAGTATCACTTCCAATACATGTATGGTTTAGATTGTTGTCGTTGCTAGTGTAATTTTCAAGAACTATGTTTTAAGCATATTAACAAATATCAAAAATTTTACTACAAATCTTGTAATCATTATGATTTTGAACATACTTGCTATAAGGTAATTTATATTGTTTCTATTTATCATACTTGGTACATGGTGATTTTGCAATTACATACTTAGTTTTAAACAAATATTGTTCAATTTATAGCACTTTGTCCAATTAGAGTTTCAAGAATTTAGGTTCTTGAGAAATTAATGAGGGTGAGATAGGAGAGAGAATGAGAAATAATTAGAAAAACTATTATTATTATTTTCCTTTATATTCAAAAAAAGAAATAATAACATATATATTTAAGTTGAGGTAGTCAACATATCAGGCATTCTCAGACAAAGTGAAACAAAAAAATAAATAAATCAAACTAAAAAATTACACTAAACCTTAATGCCTCCATCAACCTTGTAATTGTATCATAAATACTCACTATAAAGGCAATAGAAATACATGCAATTCTTTAAGCATATTTATGAAAATATATATAATATATTCACTAATATATACGCAAGTATTGGCTATCAAATAATCTTAAATTTTATTTTGTATAAAATAATAACCAATTTCAATATATTTTACTTTTTTATGAAATACCAAATCGACTAAGTCAAGCTGCCATGGCCTAAATTTTAGTGACCTATCCGATCATCGTGGTGGGTAGGTATGACTTGAATTTTGGTTGCCTAGTAAGTCAATCATTTGATGCTGAACATAATATAAAATGGGTGCTCAATTCATGGTGTGCAAGCATGGCTTAATGGGAACTTGGCTTGGCATAACTAGATAGGCCACCTACCTCAACTAGCCATGTCAAGTCATACTAGACTTGACTGAAAATTGCACATCACTGCCACTAGTCAATGGCTAAGTCAGTGTCAATTGGCCACTAAATAGTGTTCATTGGGCACCCAACATTAGCTAGTAATCATTTGATGCAATTCGGAGGTATATTAATACCATGACCATTTTTAGTGTTAGAGTTATATAATGATTAAGAAAGATCATTTTTTGTGTCATTGCCAGTCTTAGTGTCATAGTCATGTGATATACATGAAAGATCATTCTCAATATCATAGTTATTTCTAGTAATACCTACAACCTATATAATGATTGAGAGAGACCAACATAAAAGGCATGGTCTTTCTCATCATCACAATCATTCATAGTATCATAGTTATTCTCAACTCTATGACTTTATGTTATATATACAATAGGCCTAAGTCATGGGCATTCTAGTATCACGCATCTGTGTCAAAGAAATTGGGTCACATTCTAGAGTCACGGTCACTTTCTAGAGTCGTGGCTTTGAGCTCAAGAGATGAAGACCAAAATTATGTGAATTGATGGATATAATAATTAAATAGAAATTGAATTAGAAATTTAAATATTAGTGAGTTTGTGCAAGTTGTCATGAATATGATAATAGGTAAACCAAGAGGATACCTCACATATATGGTAGGAAGAAAATGACAACCCTTACAACTATAATATATGAGCTAAACCAATATATTAAAATTTAAAATTTGGGTATCTTAATCATTGTAAGTATGATGATTATGAAATCAAGTATGATTAAATTTACATATCAATCCATTATACATATCTTAGAAGAACTTATTCTCAATTGAGATTAATATTTTATAGAACCTTCTCCTAATAATTTTACCTTTAGTGTATGAGTTTTATTATCAATGAAGAAGACAGTGATAGGTAATCCACATGACGAGAATTATTATATTGTGACTCATATGATGGTGATAATTCTTTGAGGTATTTTCACTAGTATATTTCCCACAAGTAGATATAAGAAAAACATATATTAATTATGTGAGTATAATACATATTAAGCCAAATGTACAAATACTTATAAATCATATCAATTATTGGTCATTTTAATATTTAAGCACAAATAATAAGAATATATATATGAAACAACTATCAAGGGTAATAGACGAGTTGCCTAAAAGGTACGAGCTTATAAATACTGAGGAGCCAACAATGAATGGACTATCACTAGGATAGGCTCAATAATGATAATCACCTTATATGTCATTAGGGCAAAGAATCATTATACAACAACCCAACTTTCATTGTATATTCAAACCAAATATAATTTGAACAATTTGAACATACAACACATAAATTAAATAGACAAATTCTCATATCTAAGATTGATACCAAAATCCATAAATACATTTTTTATTAGAATTAAATTGTCTCACTATTAGTCTACTAAATAATTAATAGCTGATATAATCCATATAGGATTGATATCTAGTTGAAAGTCGTATTTACTAATTGTATGACTAATATATTTGCAGATCTTTATTGATGAGATATTCTCACCAATAAGCTTTTTGAATACTATTTAACTAACAAAAATAGACAGCATAATAAAGTCACAATATTAGCTAGATTGGTTGACCTTTGTTCCCTTTAGCAATGTTTATTATTTGCTCAACTAATGAAAGGGGGGACATTTTTTTTAATTTCTTTACATTTTATTCTTCATTCATTAGGAACTCTTTGATAAGGATCTCTAGTGGTTCTCCTTATGTTAGGGAGCCAATAATATTATTTCATAGTCATTTATCATGCTAGAATGAAATCTCTCCTTTTCCTAGTTTACAAGCTATATGTTCTTTCGTTTGAATGCTTTCTTTTTTGATTATCCTCCATAGAGGGGTATCAATATATGTTTTTTTTTTTAGTTTTTGGAAATATTGGTTTGTAATGTCGACTCCTCAAAAATTTGTTGAGAAGGCAATCTTTGATGTGGAATTCCCTCTAGAGATTCACATCAATTACTCTAGTGATGTTCCAAATATTATAAAATTACAATTTACCCTCTTCTTTGGGTTTACAAAGATTATTCCATTGGGTTCACATAAAATAAATGGTTATTATCTAATAATACTAAATACTCATGATTAGGCTTGAAGATCTCTTAGGCTTGAAGATCTCCTAGACTTATCAGTGCGGTGCTTATCCTAGTGATATTATGTTTGTCCTCGAGCTTCATGTTAGGAAATTGATGTGCAAGCACCTTTGTAGTGACCAATCTCCCAACATTATTATTTATATTGATATTTAATAACCAATGTGCATGCATCTATGTAGTGATTAGAGATCTCAATCGGGCCGGCCCGGCACAAAAATTTTTCGTACCCGAGCTCGTGCCGTGCAGTGCCGAGACCAACCGGACCTAGCCCGGCACGGTACCTTGGCCCGTTGGCATGATACCATGCCGAAACTAATTTTTTTTTTAAATTATGGTTACGGGGGCGTCAAAACTCTAATTTTTTTTAAATTAGGGTTTTGGGCGTGCCGAGACCCTAATTTTTTTTTAATTCAGGGTTCGGCCCGATTGGGCCGAACCCGATGAATCGTGTCGCGGGCCCGTGCCTGGCTGAACTCCACAAAACCATGCCTGGCCCGACACGAAAGTACGGCGGGTGAAATTAAATAATTAAATAATAATTTATTAAATATGTAAAAAAGAAAAAAATATATAGGATTTTTCTCTGAACTTAATTTCTTATAAAAATTTCTCTGAGCATTCATTATAAATATGTAAAATTATTGTTTTTATTAAATAATTAAATAATCTTTGAACATTCAGTATAAATATATTGAACATTATTATTTAATTTCTTTGAACTTGAGAAATTAAATCAAGTTTTTATAAAAATTTATTTCTTATAAAAATTTGAAATTTTGTGTTTATTTCAAAAATTTAAATTTGTCGAGTTATGGTGATCAATCTACTAAAACTCATAAGTATTAATATTATAGTTATATACTTTACCTTTATACTTTATTTGAACATAATAATTTTATTCTTTCAAGAGATAAAATTACCTCATAAAAAAGTCTAAAATTCAATGTTATATTTAGATGATGAGTAAGTCTCTACTTGATTATGCACATCGTATCTGGAAAAAAAATTTATATCCTAAAGCTTTTGTCGCATACCTAAGAATTTGAATAATTATATCCATATCAATGTGTTTGAGAGAATATAGTAAAAAATAATTTTATTAATATCATATGTGATATTTGGATAGATAATTATTACATAGTTATGATTTCTTATGATCATATTGTCTCTAAAATAATTTATTGAAATATTGGTATAAATGGATAAATTTACACCTAAATTAAGTGATAAATCAACTTATGCATATTACTTTATGTGAAACTCAAATAAAATATTTAGAATATATCTTTTCTGGAAAAGATAAAATATACATTCTGAATATGCAATTTTGATATATATAAAATAGCCAAGGTGTTTCAAATTATTTATCTAAAAGTTGGCCTGCAAGAATAGCTTAAGTTTAGATATACATAATTTATTATTTGATAAAATAAAGATATTTTTAATATATATTATTAATATCACATATTATTAGTATCAATAAAAATAAGAATAATATGATACATATTTACTAAGATTATAAGTAATAAATGCTGATGATAAATGATTGAACTATATCATAGTAGATTTCCCCCAGCCATAGTGTTTTTCATAGGTGTAGTAGCAAGCTATGTAGTAAAAATGTCCTAGCAGCTTATATTAGATATGTATTATTTTTTTTTACCTCATTTTGGGTGTAAATGTCAATATAATATATTTGATTGTTCATTTTATGTTCTTTAAAATAAAATATGAAAGCTCGTATAGAGTATATTTTAAAACATTATTACTTCTTAACAATTTAATATTATATTCAAACGATATTTTTATCATCAGATAAAATTTTATAAAAATAAACAAAATCTAAAAGATTTTTAAAAAAATATATTCATGTATATCTAATATAATAATCAATAATAATAATAAAATATCCTACAAGATCCTCAAATATCTGAATAAATCAAATAGAATATGTAATTTCTAACTCTCTCCTAATGTATTGTTTAAGAAATTCTAATTTATTTTTTTAATTGATATGTCTCATAATTATTAGAAATCATATTCTCTTTGTTTTGTTATATAATGTTTAATTGTTTAGAAAAATATGTAATTAAGAAAATGATATAACACTGACATAGTGATAATGCTTAATTTGTATAATGGTGAGGTAGAGGGAAGAAAAAAAATAAAGTTTGAAGTGTATAATACTTCACTACAAGAAAATATCGATTTAGCTGGTGAATTTTAGCTAGTGATCAATCCCTAGCTAAATTGCAATGGATTAGCTAGGGAATAGCAAGGGATTGATGATTTTTTTATGAAAAAAAAAATAGCAACGGATTAGCAAGGGAAAATTATTCGAAAATTCTGCTAAAAAAAGTGGGGGATTTAATGATGGATTTAGCAACAGATCAGCGATAGAAAATTTTCGTAAATTTTACTCAAAAAAAGCGGAGATTTTAGTGACGAATTAGTGACAAAAAATTTTCGTAAATTCTGCTCAAGAAAATTGGGGATTTTAGCGATGGATTTAGCTACTGAATTTCCATTGCTAATAAAATTTTTGATTTAGCACAGATTTTGCGATAGAATATTTCTTGCTAATAAAATCTTTGATTTAACAACAGATTTAACTATGAAATTTTCCTTACTAATACAAATATTGATTTAGCGATGGATTTAGCAACGGTATTTCCCTTGCTAATAAAATTTATCATTTAGCGATGAATTTTGAGACGGAATATCCCTTGCTAATAAAATCCGTGATTTAGCGATGGATTTTCCCTTGCTAATAAAATCATTTGATTTAGTGAAGGATTTAGCGATGGATTTTCTCTTGCTAATAAAATCCTTTATTTAGCGAATGATTTAGTGACGGATGTTCCATTGCTAATAAAATCCTTGATTTAGCGACGAATTTAGCGATGAATTTTCTCTAGCTAATAAAATCCATACTTTATCTACGGATTTAGCGAGCAAATATCCATTGCTAATAAAATCCATAAATTAGTGATGGATTTAGTGACAGAATTTTCCTAGAAAATAAAATCTTTAATTTTGCGATGAATTTAGCGATGAAATTTTTCCAGCTAATAAAATTTGTAATTTAGCCACGAATTTTCTCGAGCTAATAAAATCCATAATTTAGCTGCGGATTTAGCGATAGTTTTTCCCTAGCCAATATTTAATTATATAATTTTTTTATTTATTATTTGTTTTACTATTTTATTTAATTTTGTTTCTTAAATGTATGTTATTGGTCTATAGATGAGCAATCCTTGAAACACACATTTTGCTCGTAAAATCATAAAAAATGATATTATAAATAATTAATTTAAAATATATAAAAATAAAAAAATATATATTATTAATAAGGACTCAAATAACTATTTTTATGATGTATTAATTTTTTAAAAAATTATACAAAAAATTTTTCTATAATTTTTAATTAAGAAACTAAATAATTTAAATTATAGTAACATTAAATAATTAATTCAATAAGTATAAATAATTTTTTCGATATTTTAAAAATTAAATTAACATTTAAAAATTCTATTAATTTAAATGTAAATTAATTCATTGTATGATGAAATAAAAAATATTTTTGAAAATATCTGAATTGACGAATAAACTAGTAAATATTTATATTATTATAAGTATTAAAAAAATTTTATGATTATAGAAAACTTTTAAAAAAATAAATAATACAAATTTTGAAAATCTTGAAATATAATAAATATATATTTTTTTCAATAAAGTTAGAAAATAAAATAATAATTATAAATAAATACATATATGTTTAATCCTACTAAAATTTATAAAATTTAAATAATCAAGTAATATTTTTACAATTAGCTTTTAATATTAAGTTTTTATTAAAATAATAAATATTACTTTTTTTAATTATCTTCTCACTTTAAGTAATATTTTGAATTTTAAAAATTATTAATGATATCAAATAATATAAAATTTTATGCGTTTAAAACTATTTCATATTACTTTTGTAAAAATTAATATAAATTCTTAAAATTTTATAACCATAAAATATAAATTTTTATAAAATTTTTAACATTAAGAGTATTTTATAACTTTTAGGTGAGTGGCTAGAAGACAAATCATCCTTTCATTTATGTCTTATTATATGAAGTTTGTTAATTTTGTACATATTTGATATTTTTTTAAGGCAAAATATATATTTTTTATTGTTTATATATTTATTGATTAATTAATATTATAATAAAAAATTGTAAGGTATTTGTTTTTCATTTGTACCTTGCTACACGCACATTAATTTTCTTGAAAAAAATTTGATAGTAAATTAAATTAATGAGTATTTTTGTATTTTATATATATATTATTTATTTAATGTTTTAATAATTTAAAATATAAATATTTTTCTAAAATATACTTTTCTCTCTCAACTTGATGCATCTCTAACAGAACCGACTTCCTCCATATTTCGCCATCTATCTCTCGATGTTGATTCACCTAAAATTAATTTAAGGTTTAAGTTTTAATCGAAGAGTAAACATTTTTTTTCTGTTTTTTTTTCATAATATTGAATACCCAATGTCCTTAGTTGGGAGGTTCCTCCAGAAATTTAATAGAAATGATTAGAAGCACTAAGTGTATTATGCAATGCTTATGAGTATCTTTGGAGAATTACTGGTGCTATAATAAGAATCTCTAAAGTTGTTAAAAATGCCCTTTCAAAATTTGATAATTAGTTTTTTGAGGATCTAGCTTCATCCGAGTCTAGAGTCTAACCTAATATGACATCCGTTCACTTTAATAATTTCATCAGATTAATTCTTGAGTATCAACCTGAACAAATATGTAAAGATTTTGTCAGATAGTATGTGTTCTGCTTATACTTATGCTTATCCTATAATTAATTATGACATGCTAAAGAGAAGTTGCCGAAGTGTATATTTAAACTTCAATGTAATTATTATAAATCTCTATTGGTTGAGTTGTTAAAACAAACACAACAACTATTGTTGAGTTGCCCCATTCATTTACTGGTCATTTCGAGGAATTTTTTGTTGAATATTCTATATCTATCTAAGGGTTGTTGGCCTAATATAACTATCAAAATGTTGCATATGATTGACTTTTATGGTGAGACCATTTTATCTAGAATCTCATATGAAGCTAATAATTATATGTTTCCCTTTAGTATTATGTATGATAAGCTCAAAAAATTATAATGATTGACTTTGTTTTTAGAAAATATGAAAAGGGTTTTTAGTGAAAAAGATATCATCATTATATCTAATAGGCACATATCATTATTATATCAATAGGCACCCAACACTTATTCATATCATTCCTCGACTAATTGGTCTAGAAAATATTGTTTATTACTATTGGCACTTAAATTAATATTTTATTAGTATTTTTTGTTAAATATAATAGTCATTAACTAGAATACTAATCCATTGATAGTCTTGCATTTATTAGGTTGAATAATGGTTATAATTTATCATTGGAAAAACTAAGAAAATTTAAGGAAAATCTAATAACATGGGTTAAATCACATGAGCCAAAATACTGAGTAATGTTTGAGTTCCCAAAAAAAAAATATGAGATAAAACAAAAAATAATTTGGTTGCCCTTCAAATCTTAACATTGTGTTAAACATCATAATTGGACATGTAACTTTCTAATGAAACATAAGGAAGAGTAGGTAATATATAACATTGCCAAGAGTCAATCATTACTAGTGGCTATATTGATGAATGTTGTTTTTAGAATTTGCACTAGTTAGACTTATATTAACGTTGACAACATGAATAGAAAGTGCACAAGTAGAAATTAGTAAATGTTGGGTATCCTAAGTGAGCATGTACGTGCAACATTACAATTGATTGGTCATTCCATGATTGAGGTGATTGATATAAATTCTCCAACCAAGAGTTGATATATTTATGATCATAATCAAGTATTAAGATGAATAGCATGCCATTAATTTGTAAAGCTACTATGTATTGGGTATGACATCATTTAGTTCTCATTATACCCTCTTCACTCTAAATACCTTGAATCTCAATTTATGAATAAATAGACTATGTTTTGTTTCAAATGAAACGTGACTAGGCATAATAGAAAGACTTACAAGAATCTATTAGTATAATATTTTATCTTCTTTTTTATTGATTGTATTAATACCTATATCATACAACTTATTTTGAGATCATCTTCATATGGTGTACTGTTGATTACTAGGTAGTAATATTCATCATTGATGAATGCCTATTTTTTATCATCCATATACATATAACATATTACTACTACTAACACACACACACACACACACACATACTGATGGTTACATGTTGCTGCTATAATATATTACAATAGTATGTATATAATTATATTATATATATATATATATATATGATGTAACATGTAACAATAATTATATATATACTACACTATATATAAATATATACTAGAATTAGCATTTAAATTTATGCAAAATTAAAATTGATGAAAAACTCAATGAGTGTATATATAGTGTTGCTAATGTTTTTTACTTGAGGTGTGCTCGATGTGGAGCATGCGATATTGCTCACGGTGTGCTTAGTATGAAGCATTGTTTTTGCTGTAATTTCTTCTGAAAAATACTGGAGTAATCCATGTGTTTTCTATTTAAATTTACTTCACTTATGAATGGTTAAATCAAGATATGGTTTTTATGATTTATATTTTGTATTATGTGGTATTTGATTCAAGCAATGTGTATCTAGGTATAATTATTTGTTATGATGCATGGTGTGCACTGTGCATTACATCTATGAATATACGATAAAATTATTATGGTCGACCTCTAATTTTTATCATCAATGTGGGCAACTTTTGTGTATACATGTGCACTATTTATTTATTTTCATTTTGAAATAGTAAAGGTTCATAAAAACAGAAAAACTATTTATACGTTATAATTATAAATTTGAAATCACCATAAAAAACCCAACTAGTTTTGGGATTAAATGTATAATAACATATAACTATACATAATTTTATATTATTAATGTATAACCTATATTTAAATATATAATTAACAACATATATTTAATATACATTTTTATATATTAGTATTAAAAATGTATTTTAGTATATCCATACCTATACATAACTATATGTATAAATATATGAAATTATATGAACAAATATATATACATACATGTATAAATATAAGTTTAACTATATGTGTAACTATATGTATAATCACATGTACCTATATTTATAATTACATGCATAATAACATACATTATATTTAATTATATGTGTAAAACTATGTATAAATATTTGTAAAACTAAATAAACCTTTATATAATTAAATATAACTATATTTTTAACTATTTATGCATATATGTATACATAAATGTAAATCTATATATTTGTTTATAACATTGTATATATTTATGTATAACTAAATTTAACTACTCGTATAAATATATATATAACTAAATGTTTAACGATATATATATAATTTTTTATAACTATATATATTATATCTATACTAACATATAACTATAAATAATTCTATCTTACTATATGTATAACTATATAAACTTTATACATAACTATATTTAAATATATAATTAACAACATTTATTTAATATACATTTTTATATATTAATATAAAAATTATATTTTAGTATATTCATACCTATACATAACTATATGTATAAATATATGAAATTATATGATACAATATATATACATACGTGTATAAATATAAGTTTAACTATACGTGTAACTATATGTATAACTACATGTAACTATATTTATAATTATATGTATAAAAACATACAACACAATGTTTAACTATATGTGTATAACTATATATAAATATTCTTATAACTATAAATAACTCTTTATAAATAAATATAACTTTATTTTTAATTATGTATACATATATATATATATATATACATATATGTAAATCTATATAATTATTTATAACTTTGTATATATTTATATATATTTACTTATAACTACTTGTATGCATATATCTAAATAAAATTATATATTTAACTATATGTAACTATTTATAACTATATTTACTATATGTATCCTAACATATAATTATATATGGGATAATATTACTTTGTTGAACTAATTTTAAATTAAATGGTAAAAGATATAATATCAACAATATGTAAGCACATAGCATGAGAGTGTCCATTGATCAGGCTCATATATGGTATAATACAAATAAGGGTTGTACTCTTACCTAATCCTAGCCCTTGGGCCTCAGAATCAAATATGAACTTATGTATAACAAAAGATGTTAGGTTTATACAAGAGAAATTTTATATTCTTTTATATAATTTTTCATTCTAACACTGTACTCTCTATGTCTCTCTCTCCCTCCCTCTCCAATTCTTCTTGTCACACTATTCATCTTTTTCTTTATGTGTCACATCTTCTCTCTTGTTATTTTATCTCTCTCCTTTCTTGCTTGTTCTCTCTCTCTCTCTCCCCTTTCTCCCCCTCTATCTCTCTTTTCCTCTATCTCTCTCTCCTTTATCCCTCTCTCTCTCTCTCTCTTTTCCTCTATCTCTCTCCTCTCTCCCTCTATCTCTCTCTCCGTCTCTCTCTTCCTCTATCTCTCTCTCCCTCTCTCTCTCTTCCTCTATCTCTCTCTCCCTCTCTCTCTACTCCTCCTTCTCCTTATTTTCTTTCTTGTACTTATTCTTTTTCTTCTTCTCTATCTTCTTTTTGTTCTTCTCCTTCTCTTTATTATTATTATTATTCTTCTTCTCATTCTTATTATTCTCCCTATTCTTCTCATTGTTCTCTTTTTTTCTTTTTTTTCTTGTTTTTGATCTTCTTCCTCTCCTTCTTGTTATTTTCCTACTCATTCTTATTCTTTTTCTACTATTTCTTATTCTTTTTATTTTTCTTCTTATTCTTTTTACTTTTCTACTTCTTCTTCTTTTTCTTCTCCTCCTCCTCTTTCGTCTTCTTCTTCATGTTCTTTTTCTTTTTCTCCTCCTCTATCTCCTCCATCTTCTTATCTTGCTCTTTATTGTTGTTATTATTATTATTATTCTTCTTGTTGTTGTTGTCCTTCTTTTTACTTTTTTAAACATTTTCTTCTTATTGTTCTTTTTCTTGTTCTACTCATTGTCCACCTTCTCCATCTATTTTTTCTTCTTATCCATCTTGTCATTGTCTTTCTCCTTATTCTTATTCTTCACATTAATTTTCTTCTCTATCTCATTCTTCTTTTTCTTCTTTATTTATCATTATTATTATTATTATTATTCTTTTCCTCCTCCGCCTCCTCATTCTTCTCATTCTTCTTCTTCTTCTTCTTCTTCTACTCCTCCCCCTCCTCCTCCTCCTACTACTCTTCCTTTTTCTTATCATTCTTTTCTTTAATCCTTTCTTCCATCATCATCATCATCTTCTTCTTCTAATTCTTCTAATTCATATTGTTTTTTTTCTTCTTATTCTTATTTTGCTCCTTCATTTTCTACTACTTCTTATTTTTCCACTTCTTATTGATTTTCTTATTCTTCTTTTCATTCTCCTTCTTGTTCTTCTAGTTCTTCTTCTTCTCCTCCACTTTTCTTTTTCTTATTCTTCTTCTTCCCCTTCTTTTTCTCTATTTTTCTCATTTTTCTTCTCTTCATCATCTTATTTCTTTTTTATTCTTTTTTTTACTTATTATTATTATTAATTTTATTATTATTCTTTTTTTCATTCTTTTTCTTTTTCTTCTCCTTCATCTCATTCTTCTTCTTCTTTATCTTTTTCTTCTTATCTTTTATCTTCTCCTTCTCCCCCTATTTATTCTTCTCCTTATTCTTATTCTTTTTCTCCTCCTTTTTTTATAAAGTTTGCTTTATTAATTATAAGTGCCTCTCTTTTGGCGGAGGAAAACCATTTTTACAAACTAAAGATCTACCCCATTTCCCTTTTACACCCTTGTCAAGTAAAACAATGTATAAAGTAACTTTACAAAGCTTGAAAAAAAACATCTTTAATATTCTCTTTAGATTGATCTCGTGTTATATATCTTGCTTATGCTTCTCCTTCTCTTCCTGTTAAGTCCACATGTATTCCTTTTTCAGCTACATTGTTTCTTTAAGATTTTACATCATAGCAGCATGCATCCTTATTTAGCAGAATCTAGCAGAATAAGCAGAATTTGGTAGCATCCCCATAGCCTGTATTCACCCATAGCATCCATATTTCGACAGCTTTAAATTTGCCAACTTTGCTGCTTTTTCAAGTATCAGCATTGCTTAATTGTCCATGCAATTTATTTTTCATGTTTAGTCATCCCTCATGACCGGGTGACTCTTAATCTCATGTGTACTGCTCTAAACTACAGCTGCATTTCAAGCAAACAAGCGGTAAACATAAAATTTAGCAGAATTTAGCAGCTTGTATTCACCCATTGCATCCTTCAACAGCTTTAAAGTTTGCCAACTTTGCTGTATTTTCAAGTATCAGCCTTGCTTAAATCACTTATTAGGGATTCTAACATCTATGAAATCTATAAGAACATCAGATTTTTACTTCCCCACTGGATCAGGGAACCTTCTTTTTTTTTTCCAAGCAACACGAAATAAAATAATACAATACAACACTAACATAATTATTTAGTCATCCCTCAGGACTGGGGGACTCTTAATCTTATGTGTTCAGCTCTTAGCCTTCAAGTGCTAAGGCAAAAACTACAGCTGCATTTCAAGCAAACCAAATAGAAACCAAATTAGTAGAATTATTGTCTTCAAATGTTAAGATAGTAAACATAACCATTTAGGCATCCCTCAGGGCCAGGATGCCTCATGCAAACCTTCCTTATATCTACACAGAATATTGGTACAGTCTAAAAAGACTATATCAACATCTCCCCCTTTAAATCCTTCTCCAACGCTTCATATCTACAAAAAGGTTAGTTAAGGTGGAAAAAAAATTCCAAGCTTTTCAGCCTAGCTTGTGTACACAGCTTTGCATATCCTCCAATCCCCTTTGAACAAAAACTACAAAATAATAAACTATCCAAACACATATAAAGTATAAATCTGTAAAATACAGATTATGTAGACAAATCTATAAGTGCAGATATATGTATCTGTAAAATCCAAGACTTTTCAGAGTTAATTTTAACCTATTTCTCCACTAAAATAAATGTTGTACTTGTTAAGGAATGACCTTTATTTCAGGCCAAATCTGTAAACACATCAGCCTTTTCAAAGTTATGCTAAGTCAAATCTGTAAAAACCAAATCTAACTATTGAACTATATAGAGACCAGAATTTTAAATTACTTATTTTTCTCAATCCTAATATATGGAGTTCCCAATTCATCTAGCCTTGCAAGGCCTTTAAATTTAGATGGGAGATTGCTTATGTCAAACACCTCATCTCCTATATATGCACCTTCTTTAGCCAGCCTATCCGCTAGGGAATTAGCCTCTCTGTAAATGTGCTCAATGGACGCATTCCCTTTTTCTATATGTTTATTTATAGACTCTATATAATTTTCATATTGCCAGAGGTTGAACTTTTTATGAACAAGGTCCACTAATAACTTTGAGTCAACTTGAATTTGAAATTTTCTAAGGTTGAGCTCACTGCAGAGTTGTAATCCTTTAAGAAGAGCTTAAATCTCAGAATATAATACTGAGATACACTTTAGGTTAATCTTAAAGGCTTTTAAAACCTTTCCTTGCAAATCCCTTATAACACCTCCTCCTCCTGCTGCCCCCATGTCTCTGTTAAAACTGCCATCTGTATTGAGCGACATTTTACCTTTAGGCAGTTTCTCCCACTTAATACTCTTAACCCTTAGCCCCCTTCTATTTTCATATTATAAGCACCAGTAGTCTATTAATTCAATTTCTGACTTATCTTTCCTTATTTTTTAATAGGGCTAGCCTCCGAGATACAAGATATTTCTTTTTTAATATCTTTTAATATATCATTCGAGTTCATTCGGACGTTATCGAATCTGCTCTTATTTCTAGCCTTCCAGATACACCAAACAACTACCAAAGGGATATTTTTCATAAGCCAATACTGAACTTTATTACCTAATCTAGCTCCAAGCCAGCACAATAATCTGTCTTTAAAACCTTTTTCTTGTTTTACTTGAACCATTTTTATTTTGCACTAGACTTCATTTCCTATCCTACCAGTAGAGAACAAATGATCTATACTTTTAATTTCTGAGAGGTAGCATTCACACCTGGAAGCAATTCTAACGCCCTTCCTTTGTATATTATTATCTACTGGGATAATTCCTAGAAGGGTTTTTCACAGTATAATTTCCATTTTCTGGGGGGAGTTATTTTCCCAAATCCATTTAAACAATGGTGACCTCCTCCTTTTAATTCTAAGCCATGCTTTTGGAGATTTCAAGGTGAAAACTCCTCGTGGATCAAGAGTCCACATCCACCCACTTTTGTTTAATTTAGAGTGAGATTCAACCAGGTTTTTTTGTTTTAATAACATCTTCCATGTCCTTGAGAATTTTTTTGTTATTCTTTTCTTCTCCCCAGTTATACTTAGCCCTCATAAATCTTGCCCAGAGACTTTCATTTTCTTTTAGTTTCCACCAGCCTTTACAAGCCCATGCTCTAGACTCCACCTCAAAACTTGTGAAACCCAGACTCGCTTCCTCTTTTGGTTGACAAAGTGAATCCCATTTTATCCAGTGTAACTTAGTTTTACCTTTCTGTTTACTCCATAAGAAATTGGCCATTTCTTTCTCCAATTTCTTAAACACTATTTTTGGGGGCTGGATTATCGATAGAATATGAGATAGTGATCCCTGTAAAACGTGAGAAATGAGAGTGACTCTTCCACCAAAACTTAACATATCCTCCTTCCAACCCGCAATCTTACCTCTTATTTTTTCTAAAAGGAAATTAAGATATTCTTCTTTTAGTCTGCCTTCATGTATTGGGCAACCCAAATACATCAAGGCGGCTTTTTTTGGGTAAACCTGGTCATCTCTTTAACTCGTTTTACCACTTTCTCTGGTGTTTTAGAAGACATAATAAAATAGCATTTCTTTTTATTGATACGCTGCCTAGTCTCCTCCTCTAATATCTGCATTAATTCCATCAAGTTAAATAAAGACTTAGTGCTAGCATTCGTAAAAATAATAACGTCATCTGCATATGCCAGGCAACTCACTAGAGGAGTCCCTCTTAGCTGCCTATATGTCAAGATATTCCCTTCTTATATTTTCAGTTTAAGGTTTAAGAGTAGTAATTCCAAGTAAACATTGAAAAGATAAGGAGATAGAGGGTCCCCTTGCCTTAACCCTCTTACTGGCTTAAACTCATCACCTTTATGACTGTTTATTATAACTCTTACCCACACACTTGAAATGCATCTGAAACACTGGTCTATCCATAATTCTGAGAAGCCCATTCTTCTCATGACAAAACACAGAGTAGACCATTCCACCCTATCGAAGGCCTTTGAGAGATCCAATTTAATTGCTACATTATGGCCTCTAGTTTTAATACCAATGTCTCTCATCAGTTTGGATGCTAAGCTTATATTCTCCATCATTATTCTATTTTTAACAAATCCTGATTGCTCAAGAGAGATAATGCCGGTGAATATGTTACTTAACCCGTTTTGCAAAATTTTAACTAAGATTTTATAAACCACATTACACAAGCTGATTGGTCTAAAATCCTCACATTTTTGTGGGTTCTTAATCTCAGGAATTAATACAATAAAAGAGTGGGCCCAAGATTTGGATATTTCTGCTCCTGCGAAGATGTATGAGATCGCAAGGTGGAGATCCTTCTTAATGATATTCCAAGATAACTGGAAAAAGGCACTGTTCCATCCGTCTGGGCCATCTGCACTATCCTTATTAATGCTAAATACAATATTTCTAACTTCTTCCTCTCTTGGAAATTTCTCTAACCTCTCATTTTCTTCAGACGTTATCTGACATTTTATTGCTTGCAATAACAGTTGACCATTAAGATTTACTTTGCTAGTTAGATGCTTTTTAAAGTATTCTTTTAGGTGGCTTTTGATCTCTGCTCCATCTATTATCCAACGTCCTTCAGAGTTTTTGATACCTGATATGTGCTTTTTTTGAGACTTAATTTTAGACATAGAGTGAAAAAACTTGGTGTTTTTATCTCCTTTTAACCATTTAATTTTCGATCTTTGTTTCCAAAAAACATCCTCCATATGTAATTTGAGCCTTAAAGTAGCCTCAGCTTTGTTGAGCTCCTGCCTACTTTCAATACTCTGATTAATTTCGTACTCCTTTTCTTTAACTACAACCTCTTCCTCCGCTTGAATAATGTTTTCATTTATATTACCAAATATTTCTTTATTCCAGATAACCAGCCTAAGTCTTAATCTACGCATCTTTGTAGCTAATACCTGCAAAGGATTACTAGCAGAAGGTTCTAACCATGATAGTTTTACTATCTTCTCAAAGTTGGGATGCAGGCTCCACATGTTTTGAAATTTCAAACTTTTAGTTGCTAATTGGCGTTTTTGAAAGGATAGTAACATCGGGCTATGATCCGAGCAAGCTCTGTTTAAGTTCCTCATCGACATATAGCCGTGTATATCCAGCCATTTCGCATTATAGAGAACTCTATCGAACCTGGCCCAAATTGCTCCCCGGCTTCTTCCAATTATTACACCAAGTAAAATTGGTGCCCAGAAAATCCGCTTCTAAGAGATTTGAATTAGCAATAGCTTCATTGAAATGTGCCATGGCTTCTGTATCCGGCCGTCTTCCTCCTAACTTCTCTCTTGGGTATCTAATTACATTAAAATCTCCTCCAATGATCCATGGAAGATCTACTCTAGCTATCTTAGCCATCTCCTGCCATAATGACTTTCTACCCACTTTGGTGTTTTTTGCATATACAGCAGTAAAGAGAGTCTCCGAGTCACCTACTTTAAAATGTATAAGCTGCTCTGTAGATTTTAATACTACAATTCCCAGAGACCCATTCCACATAACCCAAATTTTCCCATTAATATTAGCAGTAGCATTATCAAATCCCATTATTTTTTTATAGTTGTCTAACTTATTAATCTCTACCATTGGTTCTGCTAAAATGACCATTTTAACTTTGTAAATTTTTAATAGTTTCTTGATTCTATTTATAGAGGGTTTATTCGCCACCCCTCGTATATTCCAGTAAATACAACTATCCATTATTGGCTGATCTTGCCTGTGCCCTAGTTGTACATTTAGAATCATACTTCATATTTAAATATTTCTTCCTATTTCTAGATGATTTTATAGAACTTGAACAACTTATCTGATATTTGTTAAGATGAGTGCTGCCCAATTTAAGGGCCATAATCTTAACCTCCTCCATTGCCTCCTCCCTTGAGTAAGAATGTCATTTTTTAATCCCCCTGCTTGGACCCTCATTCATCTTAGATTTGCTGTGTTCAATCTAAGATTGAGGATAATCCACTTCTGTTTCGGAAAAGTCCAAAACATCATTTTCAATCCAGCTATAATCTGTTTCGCTATTAATTATAGGGATTCTTTGTTTGATTTTTTTAACCTCCTTCCTTCTCCGAGATTGTTTCTTTGCTATTGTTTCTTTGATTTTCAATCCAGCTATAATCCCTTGAGTAAGAATGCCATTGTTTCTTTTTCTCCTTCTTCTTCTTCATCTTTCTTCTTCTTCTTCTTCTTCTTCTTCTTTTCCATCTTCATATTCTTTTTCTTCTCCCCTTCTTCTACTTCTTCTAATTCTTTTTCTTCTTCCACTCCTCCTCCTCCTCCTCTATCTTTTTCTTCTCATTCTAGTTCTTAATCTTTCCCTTCTTTTTCTTCTCCTTCTTTTTCTCTTTTTTTTTCTTGTTTATGTTCTTGTTCATCATTATTTTCTCCTTCTTTTCTTCTTATTCTTTTACTTTTTCTTTAACTTCTTATTCTTCTTATTATATTTGTCCCTCTTCTTCATCTTATTCTTTTTTTTTCTACTTCTTATTTTTTTACTTCTTATTCTTATTCTACTTCTTTCTTTTTCATCATCACCTCCTTATTATATTATTCTTCTTCTCCTTCTTATTTTATTCTTTCTTTTGTTTTCTTCTTCTTCCATTTTTTCTTCTTATATTTTTTCTTATGTTTCTTTCTTCTTCTTCTTCTTCTTTTCCTCCTCCTCTCCTCCTATTCATCATCATCATCATCATCCTCCTCCTCCTCCTCCTTTTCTTTCTTCTTCTTTTCATCATTCTCCTTTGTCTTATTTTCAATTTTCTTCTTTTTTTATTCATTTTTTTTCAATTTATTATTCATCATCTTCTTTTTGCATTGCTGCTTCTTCTTGATTATGATATTCTTCTCCTTCTCAATTTTCTTCTTACTATTTTGTATTTCCTTCTTGTTCTTCTTCTTTGTCTTATTCTCCTTCTTTTTTTTCTTTTTCTTCTCCTTCTTCTCCTTCTCCCTACCCCTATTCTTCTTCTCCCCCCTTCTTCTTCTTGTTCTTGTTGTTGTTTTACTTCTTCTCTTTATTATTATTATTATTATTATTATTATTCTCATTCTTTATCTTCTTTTTCTTTTATTATTATTATTATTATTATTATTATTATTATTATTATCTTCTTCTTTTTCATCATTATCATCCTTTTCTACTTCTTTCTCTTCTTCTCATTCTTATCATTCTTCTTCTTCTTCTTCTTCTTCTTCTCATTCTTCTTTATCTTCATTACCTTAGTATTATTATTTTTCTTCTTTTTTAAATATCTTCTTATTTTCTTCTTATTTTTTTACTTATCCTTATTCTTCTTCTTCTTCTTCTTCTTCTTCTTCTTCTTCTTTGAAAACATAAATATGATGAATAACTAGTGTAACTATTCAATAAAAATTTACTATATCATGTATGATTGGTAAGCACATATTTTGAAAAATAATTTTTGATTTAGGATCTTCAATTTGATACCTTTATTTATGCCATGGACATTAAAGCTCATTGAAATTACTTCAACCACTCTCACACTTTAAATGAAAAATTGATTAACTAAGCATCCAAGGGGTATTATTAAAAATTTCTTGATTAAGGTTGATATATTTATTTTCTAAAAGATTTTATTGTGTTAGATATATAACAAGAGTAATATGCTCCATTGATCTTGGGATTGTGATTTTTTATCCATCGAATGGGCCAAATGATGATGAGAAAGTGTAGGAGGATACATAATCTTTTCCACATATGAATGCAATAAGATGTCAACTTTTAATGGAAAGACATTATAGAAGAATATAGGCCCAATGAAGTTGAGGGAAATGATGAGAAGAAGAAATCTGGAGGTACAAAATTGATAAAGCAAAAAGTAATAAAGATTATTTTCATGAAGTCATGATATTTTTCAAAGTCATGTCTTTATACAAAATCTAAACTTGTTGTTTATAAAATGAAAGATGAAGATTTGGTGGGAATGAAAGATTTGAAGATGTATTAAAGAAATGGAGAAAAATGATGAAGTTGTGATAAAAGTTATGACTTCAAATAATGCCAATATTTTGGAGTTCTAGAAGCTAAAGGTGGTAGCCACAACTTCATAAAGCACCATGGAAAATATGTTACAAAAAGTAAATGATCAACACACAGCGTAAGATAGCACGATTGGTACTATCTTGGCTTTCATGGAGCATAAACTTAGTGAAAGAACCAAATAAGTAAGTTATGGGAATGAATAAATATAGAAATACAAATATAAAATTATAATAAAAAGCTAGCTTGGATAGCCAAGATTACCAATGAAGGTATGAACACTTTGATGGACTTATTTGAACATTAAACATAATACTACTTGAGAGGCAAACCAAATTTTTTTTCTGTAAGTAAGGGATGGATTACTCGAGGATGAGTAATGTCAAATACCAAATAATACAAATATAAAATTATAATAACAAAGATACAACTCGTATCTAATGTCATGACTTTGTGTTATAAAACTAAAATACCAAAGTCACAACTTTTATTCAATATCATGACTTCCAACCAAAGAAACTTATACCATAAACTCTGGTATATAAGGAAAACCCTAAAAAGTTAAACACAATTTATGAGAGGCATGAGGAAGATGACCCAAGGGACACCACAACTCCGCTTTCATGGTGATCCATAAGCAATAAGAGCAATACAAGTCTTTGAAGAGGACACACATTTTGAACTCCTCCTAAGGGCAAATCGAAATAGAATTGAGTAAGTTTTAAGAAATTTAATTGTAGAAATCTAAATTCTCTCGAGAGATAAAATTAGGCAACTACATTTTGATGAGATGAATTTGCACTTGTCGTGTATATCATTCTTTCCAATTTTACCCTAAATGAATTATAAGTCACCCCTCTGACATCTCTACTCACCCCTCACCATTCTTCCCTATAACTCACCCCTCAACCCTCTCCCCTATAACTCATCCCTCTTCCCTATAACTCACCCAACTCCCCTATAACTCACCCCTCTTCCCTATAACTCACCCAACTCCCCTATAACTCACCCCTCACCCTACTTATCTATAACTCGCCTCACCCCTCTCATCTATAACTTACCCCTTGCCCCTCACCCCTATAACTTACCCCTTACCCCTCTTCAATCTACTCACCACACAACCCTCTTTCTTTTAAATTACCTCTTATCCCTCGCCCATACCTCCATCGAGCTCATTGGTGGAGCTCGATGAAGCTCGTCAAGCTCCTCGGTGGAGCTCGGTGGAGTTTCTTAAGCTCCAACTAGGAGTTTGGTGGAGCTCCTCGAACTCCATCAAGGAGCTCGGTGGAGCTCGAGGAGCTCCACCGAGGAGCTCCACCGAGGAGCTCGAGGAGCTCAAGCGAGCTCCACAGATGAACTCGATGGAGTTACGAGCGAGGGGTGGAGCAAGGGGCAGGTTAAATGGGCGAGGGACAAGTTGAGCAGTGAGACTAATTTATTAAGGATATTTTGGGATTATTATGGGGCGTGCATTAAAATATAATTCTCCCAAATATAAATCTTAATTGAAATGTAAGTAATGATATTGCATAAAAAAATAATGATATTGCATGTCATCATATTACATTTAATATCTAAAGTCATTTAATATAATTAAATTATTATGGTATAAACCATCATGAATGATGAGTTCTAAAATTATATTTTGATGGACTCCCCACAAAATATTTAAAAAAAACCGAACCCAATTTTTTATATTTGTAAAAAAGTATACCAAACTTTTAATAAATTAAAATTTAATGCACTCAAAGAGTATAATCACAACATACCTTTAACAAATTAAAATAGAACACAATTAAAACACTTCCCCCTCCCTCACCCTCTCCATCGAGCTCTAGGAGCATCTGAAGCATATAGACGTGCTCGAAGAGTTCATCGCCATGCTCCAAGAGCTCATCGTCAAGCTCTAAGAGATGTTGTAGCTCATCGTCGAGCTCTATGAGCTCGAGGAGCTCGATGGAGACTGGAGAGGGCGAGGAGAGAGAGAAATGAGAGAGGGCCAAGGGAGAGTTTTGTTAGTTCTATTTTAATTTTTTAAGAGAGTATATTTTATTACAAATATAAAAAGTTAGTTTATATTCTTTTTTAAATAGTTTCTGGGCGTGTATCAAAACATAATTCACCTGGACATTTGAGTTCAATCGATCATAAATATTATTGAATTTCAAAAAAAAATATTATGCAATAATATGGAAGCAACTAAGAGTAGCAACACCGATGACAACTTTATTCAATTTAGTAATATAATAAATACTTGTCATTAGTAAGTTAGCATCCGCAAACATCCAGTTCCCAAAGATTACTATAATTTTGAATTCATTAGTAAGAGTGGAGGGACACTTTGTTCATTTTTGAAGAAATTAGCAGGATCAACCATTGTTTTGACGTGAACTAACCTATTAAAGTTACTTTTAAAATACTTGAGGCCCCAAACGCTGGCCTGTTCATAAGTTGTATTCCCCAATTCATTTACTCCTATGTCGAGATCCCTATAATTAAAATATGCCTCCCTGGGGTTCTGTGACACGAATGGAGTCATATAACGATACATCCTTCGTACCCAATCTATGCGCTTCTCAGAGGCATCAATGCTCTTTTCATTCCACGCAACAGTATAAATAACTTTGAACATGTTCCCAGCTCTGTGAGGGAAAGGAATGCTTGAATCTGAAATCTCAGCCATTTTTCCACCATAAGGAACTAGCATGACAAGCGCCGACGCAGCATTATCAAGTTGTTTTAACCGTTTCCATAATCCTTCAAATTGTGTTTCTGGAATGGGTCTTTTAACATAATCTGATTTGATTTTAAAACTTAATTGCGATACCATTGGAGGATTTACTCTGTCACGTAGTACAGTCAACGAAGAATTAATAGGATAGCCGTTATAGAAGAGAATTGCTTGTATCCAGCTCATTTCACTACAATCTTCTCTTTTAATACCAAGTTGAGGGAATGACTTCTTCATCAATGCAAGAACTTTATCTGTTCTTCCAAGAAACAGGGAGTTGAAAGAAGCCTGGATTGTGTTATTAATCCTCGAGACGAAAATATTAATGAAGAATTCATCAGGGAGCTTATAAGCAATGGACTGCCACTGGTGAACAAGCTGTGTGGCATTCTGTTCTAATGTCATTGCAACTGAGAAAATGGTGACGGTGGATGGAACAGTAACTAAATTAATTCTCCACGCGAGAACAACTCCAAATGTGTTTCCACCTCCACCCAGAATTGCCCAGAAGAAATCTTCCCCCATCTTGCTTCTGTTGCAGACAGTGCCATTGACATCCACCACAAGCGCATCTGTCACGTGATCAGCAGCTAACCCAAATTTTCGCAGCATCAAGCCATACCTGATGGGAATATAAAAGAGAAACAAGGATCAAGCGCTAGGAAAGATAATGTGTGACGGGATAGCTTGAACATTATTCACATTGACAAAACCCAACAACAAAAGATGAAATAACAACTTTATTATTAATGAACTCACCCTCCGCCACTTAAGTGGCCACCGATACCTACAGAAGAGCAAACACCAGCAGGAAATGCAAGAGTTCTACTTGTTTTGGCAATTTCAAAGTAGAGATCACCCAAAGTGGCGCCAGACTGAACCCATGCAGAGTTACTAGACATGTCAATGGAAATTTCTCGCAAATTAAAAAGATCAATAATGATGATTGGAAGAGCAGAAATATATGAAAGGCCTTCAAAATCATGGCCACCACTTCGAATTCGGACTTGGAGATCGTTCTTCCTTGAACAGAGGATGGCAACTTGAATGTGAGATTCATTGTTCGGGGTGATTATGACTAAAGGTTTGGGCGTAGTAGTCGTGTTGAACCTTGGGTTTCTTATAGATGACTGCAAGACCGAAATGTAGGAGGGGTCGGTGGGGGTATGCACGATCTTCGAAGTTGATGTGGCATCTTGGAAATAAAGAGAAAAACAACGTAAAAAATCTCTATGGTTGTCGCCTAAAGTTGCAGAGGGAAATAAAAAGATCGTGGTAAAAATCAATTTCAATATAGAATACATACAAGCATTATTATTTGAATAATTATTTTTGGGAAACTCTATGTCTACCCTGTTTATATATCAGTATAAACAATGTTTTCGAAAACATAAATAATACTTATATATATATATATATATATCAGTGTGTTTGTGTGTCTATGTGTGCATTTATATAATATAAACATTATTTACATTATACATGAAGAAAGAGGTAGGATTCTAAGATTGTAAAATTATTTTTTTTCTCAATGATATGCCCCTCTTTATATAGATGAAGATATACATTAATTGCTAAAATTATAGAAAAAAAATAAGTATTGAGGTAACCATCCCTTAATTAGCTAAATCACCTAATCTAATGAGATTACAACAAATCTCATGATCTAATCAATGAGATTATTATACCATACTTAATTCAATCACCTAAATTAATGAGATTACAAAAATACCATAATTTTAATAATGAGATAATTATCACATAATTAACCACAACACCTAAACTAATGACATTACAACAAATCTCATTATTTAAGCAATGATATAATTATTCCATAATTAATTCAATCACCTAAATTAATGAGATTACAACAAATCACATAATTTAAATAATGAGATAATTATTCCATAATTAACTCAATTACCTAAGCTGTTGAGATTATAGTAATTTCTATAATTTTAGTATGATATCATTAGCTTACACAAATAGTTTCTTTATCCAGACAATCCTTAATGAAATGATGATCCACTTCTACATGCTTAGTTCTATCACAATGAATGAGATTATTTGTGGCTACAACTGCTTTATTATCATAATGTAACATCATAAATTTTTATTACACAACCCAAGATCATGTAAAATGTGTTTTATCCATAAAACTTTAAATACACCATCCATTCTTTGAAAAATTGTCTTTGCACTAGATCAAACTACCTCATTATGTTTTTAACTCCTAGTAATCAAGTGTTTCCCAACAAATATAAAGTAACATAAGTAGACTTTTGATCAATTTGATTTCTACCCCATTATACTTGAATATATCCAATGATATATTGGTCACTATTTTTTTTTTTTTGCAAATAACAATCATTTTCATGGAAAGAGTTTTAGGTACCATAAAATACAATAATTATCTTTTATATGCTTTTCACTTGGAGCATGCATGCATTGATTTACTACACATATAGTGTATGCAATATTCAGGCCACATATGAAATAAATATATTAACAAGCTAACTAATCTTTGATGGCTCTCCTTACTTTTTGGAGTTAAAGTTGAGTAAATTGGTAGTATGTGGTTCATCTCAAAAGGTATTTATGCAGATATATTTGAGCATACTAGATACTTTTTGTAGATCTAATGCATACTTTTCATGGCAAAGAAGAGAGATTCTACGACTTAATATTTAAATGCCCAAGAAATATTTATGGTGTCCAAGATCTTTAAATACAAACTCAATGTTTAGGTTTTCTTGGTTTGCAACTGTCTCATTTGGATCATTTCCTCTAATAAATATATCATCACCATACACAATAAGAGCAATATCCTTATCTAATCTTTTGCTTATGAAAAGGGTGTGAACCGTATCACTTTGTTCATATATAATCTTCTTCATGAAACTTAAGAGTTTTCTAAATCATACATGAGGTGATTATTTTAACCCAAATAATGTTTTCTTTAATTTTCATATCTTTTTGGTACAATTTATCCAGGGTGATAGATTCATGCATCCTTGTTCAAATGTTTCATTGAGAAATATATTCTTTATGAAAAACTATTTTAGAGTCCAATCTCAATTTGTTGCAATCTTGATAAGAATTTAGATGATATTTATTTTTTATACTAGTACAGAAGTTTCCTCATAATTAATTCCATACACCTTTTTGAAGTAAGTTTCGCTTTTTTCTAATGATCTTCTATTTCATCATTAATGACTTTCTTTCATTTTTGATTCATCAATATTTTCTGCATAATACTAGAAATCTTAGAGGTGTGAAGTGGGTTGGGCATGGTATGAGGCACAACTCAATTTGCTAATGCTAGGCTTAACACGACATAGTCAAGACCCATGCATACACCATGGCCATGCTAGCCCATGCCCATGGCATGACGTGTATCGTGCTAGGTCAAGTTTAACAGTGCTTTATGTCTTGCTAGCACTACACGCATCCATGACACATTAGCATTGTTCACACAAGCATGAGGCATGATTTAAAAAAAAACATGTGACCTTCTTTACCCATTATAATAAATGTAATGGGTGATTTCTTCTACCCCAACAAGGACATCAACATGTGTTGTCAAATCACTATCAATATTGAAAAATAAAAGATATATTATAAATTCTTTTTTTCGTTGGATTTCTTCCATTAGTTAATGAGCAAAGATTTGATGGCTATTGAAAATTCACTAGAAAATTATAAAAAGATTTTAAAAAATGAAAAAAAATAATTTTTTTAATAAAAATATCATTTAAATATGATATTAAAATATTTTATTTTCACTTATTTACATTTTCTCTCCTCTCTTTTTTTTGTCCTCCTTTATTTTGGTTGACAGATAGACTATGCTTACTAATTAGTGAAAATGATTACTTTTAAGCCCTAAGTCCTAACTATAATTGCATGTTTACAAGGCAACATGATGTTAGTTAAGTAAAAGAGACTATTGTTATTACACACATAAAGTTAAAATAGACATTATAGTTTTGTTTGTGTTAGAATTAATAAAAATTTAAACTAACAATTTTTTTAAAGGTTAGATATAGATAATAAATAAAATAAAAAAATGATAAATAATGATTTTAATGATACTGAATTTGACTTAGATACAGATAATAATGATAATTTGACTAAAAGGTTTGGGGCCGAAACTAGATTAATTTTAATTGGTCTCAACTCATTTGCTTAAAAAACCTAAAAACTATTATACTTCAATAGTCTAGATGTATTTTAAACTAATTAACATTAAAAATACTTAGTGTGTAGAAGTAGATTTGGCATAATATATATTATAAAAAATATATACACATAAGAGTACTGGTAGTATTAACTATGTTTAAAGGCATGCTGATCAAGATAATAGAAAACATGGAATATTAGATCTCAAACAAACCCAAATATGTGGTGAGACCTTTTAAGTTAGATTAACATCAACTTCATTAATCTCCTTCATTTATCATAATGACTTTGAGAGGGAATGAATGAGTAAATTAATTACTATGATGGGTCTTATGATTATATTTTCAAAAGATTTCATAATAATTAGTATTATATAGACATATTTCTAGTTTATTTATCATATAATTCTTAGGTTTACCAGTAGGAATAAAATAATAAAATAATAAAATAATAAAATAATAAAATAATAAAATAATAAAATAATAAAATAATAAAATAATAAAATAATAAAATAATAAAATAATAAAATAATAAAATAATATAAATTAGAAAATAATTAATGAACTTAGAAAATATAATAGAGTGATATCCATGATGTCTGACATTTGAATTGTCATTAAAAATATTATTTATATACCTTAACACCTACTATATTAATTCTAAGTGGAAACTAAATAAAAAAATTTTAAATTTTTCTATGATCTTCCATCCTCATGATGATCATGCTATATATGGGTGTATGATAAAAATCTTTAAAAAAATATGACATTTAGAATAAAATGTTGAATGTCACATTTGATATTACTTTGAATAATGGTGTCATCATTAACATGTTTATTAAAACTATTAGAGATGAGTCACTGGGTAATTTTTTTTATATTAGGTATATGTGTCACATAAATAACCTAATAGTATAAGCGAGAATGAAAGTTATTTCCCTCATATTAGAAAATATAAAAAATTTACTAAAATACCTTAGGATACCTAGTAGTCAAGAAGAGTTTAACACTCTATGTTTGTTAGTGGTCCTAAAAAAAATCCAAATAGATGTGTGATATTATTGGAATTATTCCTATCTAATGTTATGATCATTATTTGGTTATCAACATGTGATATCCAACTATATCAATAATAAGAGTAGAAAACTTATTATTGATGATTCATACTAGAATACAAAAATTTCATTTTTGAAAATTTTAAAGATTTTTTATGATATGATAAATATATGTTTGTTTTTGTATATTCCCACCACTTACATTACACTTCGGTGGTTATACTTTATTAATGAGATGTTTAGAAAATGTAAAGAACACCCTACATTTAGTATCCACATGCATTTAAAATTCTAGTCATGTATTCCAATTTTTTATTATTTGGTTATATGTATAGATTCTGGGATTAATATAAAAGAGGTGGAAAATATTTTAATATATATATCCATAAGCATGAACCAAGTAGAAGAACTTGATGGTTGGTCACAAAAAAAAGGATAACATCTTTACATATTAAAACAATTGGTATAGTTGTTATAAAAAGGTTATGAATACCGACATAAATAGTATATTTCGAAGATGATGCCTTTTCCATTCAGTTAGCTAGGGAAAAATAATTGGATGGTACATCGAATAAGATAAAACTATCTCAATACTTATATATCAATTACTTATTCATCCTATATTAAAATAATAATAAGAATTTAGATATTTTGAGTTAGTGAAAATCATATGAATACATATTTTATGTATTATCTAAGATGCACATGATTTGTTATCCCCTTTGGTATCTAATATAGTATCAGAATCTACTTTTTTATAGCTATGTTTATTATTTTAGTTAGGATATCTTGGCTATGACTTGATATATTATAAGAATTTTCTTGACTAGAAAGATTTAAGATTGGACATTTAATATAAAATAATAAAATTATTGGCAGATGATGACTCTTAGACATAAAGGATATCGAGACTATGACTACTACAAACTTTAAAGTCATACATGAGCATGAAAAGCATAATATGCATTCACACTATATTTATACCAAAGATATGAACTAATCATAGTTATTAGAGGACTCAAGCAAAATATAATACATATTTTTTTTTTATTTTACTTATATATTATATTTCTATTCATGAGTCATGACTTCTTGTTTAAAATTTTGACTTTTTTTTAAGGTTTATCATTATGAGCATATTGTTATTTTTTGTTTGATATTAATAGTCAAATATAAAACTTTTTAAAAAATTTTAATTTTATTCATTTAAAGATATAGTTTATTCTACGAAGAAGTATTTTTATTTTGATATTTATATTTTATATTAGAAAAAAATTAAATATTTTATAATTTTATATTGACTTAGTCGGCCAGCCAGAACCAACACAACCTAGCATGACCTAGGTTCGACTAGGGATGACCAACATGGCAGTGCCAGACACCAAGCTAATCAAGTTGTACGAATCTCACCTACCATCAAATCATGCCAGCACGACACAATATGGGAACCCTCCTGCCATGTCAAGCACGACATGGTGTCTTGATTGGGATATGAAAACTTGATCATGTCAGCATGACACATGCCATTTGACACCTCTAACTATGAATAGATATAGAGGATAATTAATTCATAATAAGTTTATGTGACCTAGACAAATGGTGGGAGGAAACATAGTTGTTAATGGGATACTTAATTTTAGCTCTAAGATTAATATCATATTATTATTATTTTTTTGAAATATATGTATTAGTCCTAATTAGGTATCTAGATTCAATAATAGATGAAATCATTATTAAAGGGTATAATAATACATGTGGAGGCACATTTGAGATTTCTATGGTATTTGGTGCAACTTCAGAAGTTGGACTATCTTGTTTTCATGATCTTTATCATAGTGACTCAATCTAAGTGGAATTGGTGACATGCATCTTTATTTAATGACTATCTGATTAAAAGTTGATTTCATTCAACAATTCATATTTTCATTACTTTAGAAGAATTTGATTTTTATGGTTCTCAAGTTTCTTTATGCTATCTTCAATAAAGTTCAAATATTTTTTTTTCTAAAGAGAACACGTAGGATCACCAAAAAAAAGGAACTTCTTCATGAAACGAAACATCTCGAGTCACATCATCTTTTTGGCAAGAGAATCATAACATGGATACCCATTTTTAAGATTTACACATAAAATAAAGATGTATCTTACAACACAAGAATCTAAGTTTTTAGTGTCCTTAAGATGGACATATGTAGTATGGCCAAATATCCTTGTCTCAAGATTTGGAAGAGTTGACACTATTACTAGTTCTTGGAATTCTTTAATTGGTTTATGGAAATCAAGAATGTGATATGGAGTATAATTGATAAGATATGCAATAGATCGAATAGCCTCACCCCAATACTCATTAGGTAATTGCATTCCAAAAGAAGCTCGAATAACTTCTAAGATTTATCAATTTTTATGTTCTACCAAGCCAATCTGTTGAGATGCACCTTCACACAAAAAAATATATGGTGATTACCTTTCTCCTTACAAAACAACTCAAGGTCATATTTCATGTGTTCTTCACCATTATTAGATTGAATAACTTGAATTCACCCTTGATATTGAGAAGTAATCATATGAAAGAGCACTGAAGGGATAGAACAAACATATCCCTTGTTGAAATAATAAATATCCAAGGTACATTCATCAATGAATGTTAAAAAATAACAAGCACTAAATATACTAACAATTCGAGTTGGCCAACACACATGAGAGTGAATAATCATAAAAGGAACATTACTTTTTTTATAACTAAGCAAATGAAATTTTGTGGCTTTTAGCTAGTTCACAAATATCACATCTAAATTTAATTTAACTTGTGAAGCTAACTGAAAAAAAGATGACCAATACTATGATGCCATAATCACACCATATCATCTTTTTCCTCCATTTTTTTCATGCATTAGTTTGACCCAAAAATTGAGTTTCTACTGTAGATAACATACTCAAGAATTCTGTGTCATGATATCCTTGAAGAAACAATAATAATGACAAAATTTCATGGAACAATTTTTTACCTTATTAATTTGGTAACAAATAAAAGATTAGAAGAAAGATAAGGAATAACAAGAAAGGTGTCAAGGGTAAGATAGCTAAACATAGGTATTGATCTTTTGTGGGTATCAAGTGAAATTCCTTCATTTGTAGTGAAAATGTGTCATTAGGTTTGTTTGATATTTAAACTTCTAACTATTCTTAGGTACATTTGTATTTTATGATATTATGTAAGCATGAAATGGGAAAAATTATTGAATGATTATATGACTTCGGTATTTTGATAAGTTTTGATAAATAGTCATAAAATCAATATTCATTCTTTGTTAAATTCTATTTAATTGGTCATGAAAATCCTTATATACCACGAAAATACTAATTCATAAGTATAATCTTTTTACCATGCAATGCATTTTTAGTATTTGTAATGCTATCATGGAGTTTCAACTATACCTATCTAATAAAATTTAAATAGCTATGATATTAATTTTATAGAACAATAACCAAATACCCCATTAGTAATCAAAGTCATGATCAAGTCCAAGTGACATGATTTTATCTTTAATATGGCATAGCTATCTCAAGTTATAGATATAACCTTTTGCAAAGCCATAAATTTTGAGTCATAAAACTTAATATAGCCGATATTATTTAGGTTAAAATCTTTGGGACACTCAAAGCTATAAATTAATATTACTCATGAATGATCATTTCCTAAGGTCGTGTCTCTCATCTTCAAAGAAAGGCAAAACTATGACTTTTATAATTGAGCTAATTGCAAGTGCCATGACATTCCTACTTAATTTTGAAAACATGAAATATGAGAGAAGAGAGGGTTAGTATTATGATCACCCACAATATCATTAATACTTGAAGATATATAAATGTAAATTTTGTGTCACAACTATTTATGAGTACATTGGCCATATGATACACAAGACCTTCTCAGTATCATGACTATTTCTATGCACCACATCCTTATAATCATCAAAAAGGTTCAATGCTAATATCATGGCTCTATCACAATGTCAAAGTTGTATATCAATTTCAAAAGATTTTCACCATGTCACATTCATTCCCTAACATTATGGCCCATTATTTAAGAGAAGATAATAAATTCCCAAAGTCATGGTTACTTTATAGCCTCGTGACTTTATTTTATAGAGAAATTAAGCCTAAGTCATGGTCGTTGCTAGAGCCACAACTTCATGTTACATAAAGATTAGGATTGAATATAGAGTCACAGCCTCATTCTAATGTGACAACCTCAAGTTTAAGTGATGAAAACCAAAGTTGTGACTTTTTTCTAAAAGTCATGACTTCTTCCTCTCCCACTTTGATGCAAGTAAAGTCATGACAACTATCAAACTCTATGAAAGAATTTTGCCTTCTCTAGAGATTTCACAACTAAGTATGGGATGCAAAACTTAATATAATTCCTAGAGTTAGGGGGTGCAACTAGAGGTGTCAAATGAACCACTAAGATATGACATCCCGAGCCCAGTCCGAGTCAAGGCCCAACTTAGCAATGCCTAGCCCGACATATAATGGTCCATAAATGTGTTTGGGCATGTGCTGGGCAAGCTCAAGGCACAGCTCGTGCTGTGCCATGTTGTGCTAACCTAGGTCTCATTCCTGGCCAGGCATGGCCCTATACACTAGCCCGAAGGCACAATTCATTGGCACGATCCAAACCATGCCCCACCCTAGCCTCGGATGGCAGGATCTTGGGTTAGTGTTTAGGTGAGTCCGCATTCGAACCCTAAAATTTGAACGACTAAACCCAACCACCCAAACTTCTTACACCATTCCAGAAGTCGAAGCTTCTAGAATTTGTGACGAATGGGTCTGTTCAACAGTCGAACCCACCCAATAGTCAAAAAAACATTTTTAAGCTATTGAATATGGCCACAATGGCTAGAAGCAGAAATCTGACGACTTTTGTTATTCTGCCCAATTAAAATATTTAAAAAATAAAAAAATTGATTCTTTTTAAAAAAATTACATCTTTAAAATTTATATATAAACCTCCTATCATTCTCCAATACATATCTATTTTATCTTATCTTTCTCTCGCTCTCTCACTCATATTATCTCACCTCTCAGCTATCTAGTATATTTCTCTCTCTCTCTCTCTTTTTAGTATTGACTTTTTGGGACTCTGGTGCAGATTATCGATTATGGTGTAGATATCATAAAGCAAACAAGATTTGTTGCATTATGGGTATTAATTTTTAAATTTTGTTTAGTTACAAATTTTTTTATTTTTATTTTAGTTAAAAGATTTAATTTAATTGATATAAATTAATATTTAATTTAAAAGACAAAATTTACAATATAATAAATAACTAATAAATATTTAAAATGACAAATAATAATTATAATGATGATAACAAAATTAATTTAAATATAAACCTCAAAAATTTTAATATGGATAACAATAATCTTGTGGAAAGGTTTGAGGTTGTAAAAACTTTGTTTCCCCCAATCACCTTGACTCAAATATCTAAAAAACAAAAAACTAGAAAAAAAATTATTAGTATGGACTCACTTTAATATTATTCTACATATAAATGTTAGGGGTGCCAATGAAGAATCGATACAATACAAATATTAAAAAAATATTAACCTATAAGAGTTAATGCGAGACTAGACACCTTAAGAGGCATGCCTAATAATGTACCAAAAAATATGGCACATTAGATCCTAGGCAAACCCAACTCAACGGTGGGGTCTTTGAGGTTGGATCTACCTCAGTGGTGGGGTCCTTGAGGTTGGCTCCAATTCAGCCTCTATGTTGACCCCCTTCATATACTACAATGAGTTAGAGAGGAAAGACATGACCAAATTAATCACCATGATGAGTCTTCTAATTAGATTTTAAGAGGATCTAAGGGTACTCAGTATCATGCAGACTTATTTTCAACCTTCTTATCATATAATTCTTAGGTCTATATCTAGGAATGACATACTAAAATATTATAACTTAGAAAAAGAAATATTAATTAATAAATTTAAGGAATATAGTGGAATGGGTGTCCGTGATATCTGATATCTTGACTAATCATGATGATGCATCTTATGCATGCATCTCTCCCCACTATGTGGCTTCTAAATGGATACTAAAAAAATATTAAGATTCTCAAATATTCTCTATCCTTATGATGGCTCGGTCATTTATGAATGCATGATGAGAAATTCTATATAATATAATATTCAAAATAAAATATATAGTATCACATTCGATAATACATCTAACAATGGAGTAGCCATTAACAAGTTTGTTATGACTATTAGAGATGGACCATTAAGAGAGATTTTCTATATTAGATGATTGTGTCACATCATTAATCTCATAATACAAGCGGGAATGAATGTTGTTTTCCCTACTTTATAAAACATATGTATCTAACTAAAATTTATTCATATACCTCACAGACAATAGAAGTTTGGTAGTCTCTATTTGCCGGGGATCTAAAAAAGAAATTTTAATCGGATGTGAGATTGAAATTACACATATCTTATGTTGGAGTTATATGTTGGATACGAACATGTGATATCCAACCAAGTTAATAGTAAGAGTGACAAACTTATCATTAATGATACTGACAAGACTAAAGGAATTTCATTTATGAAATTCCTGAAGATTTTTTTATGACACAATGAACATGTGGTCATTAGTTTATACTCCCACCACTTGCATTGCACTTAGGTATATATGTAATATTAGTAGCATGTTTAGAAAGTATAGAGATGACCTAACATTTAGTGACATAGTTGAGATGGAAACCAAGTGCATATAGTACAAGTCCACCATTCAATCTCTTAATTATATGGCTGTCTGCATGGACCCTAGGAGTTAGTTATGGCCATATATTATTAAGGCATTAGCATGCATAAAAGATTGAGAGGATTTGAGATTGGGCATCCAGGATCATATTGCAACTGTAGTAAGAGCAGAGGAGTTGGTTGTTAATGATGACTAGTGGGATTTTGATGATGATTGAGATTAAACCTACTATATTACCTATGACCAACCGATAGTAATGCCATCATCTGCTTATGAGATTTAATTATTTTTGGATTGTCTTTGTCTATTTATTTTTTGTCATTTAGCTTGTTGCTTTTATTATTATTTTATTCTTTATTTATTCAGACACTTACTTATGAAATGATGTATTATGTCTATGAGTTTATCTTTAATGTATTAATTTTTATTTTTTAATGAATTTATCTTACTTTGCTATTTTGCAATTTTTACATGTTTTTATTTGTTAGCTATGATTTGTGACTTATAATATTAATTTTGTTTTTTTGTTTAATTAATTAATTAATTTAGTATTAAAATTTAAAGTTTAAATTATTTTTGAAGTTTGAAATGAACTTGATTTTGAATGGGCCAAAACAGCACAACTTGGCATGACCCAGCATGTCTCGGCATGACCCAGCATGTCTCGGCATGACCCGGCATGATTCAACCCAACATGGCAAGTTTAGGCATGACCCGACCCAACCAACATATGAACCGGGCCAGCGGACCATGCCACACCATTAGTTTTAAAGCCATGCTATGACTGGCAAGGTACAATTACTTTACAGAGTCATGTCGGGCATGGCATAGTGGCTCGATTGGGCCACCAAAAAATGTGCTGGGATGGCCCAGCTTAGCTTGTTTGACACCTATTAGTGCAACTCTCAAACCCCTCATCTCTAGGGTGAATTTGCATATTTTTATTAAAATAGTATGATTCTAGGGTTTATATAATTTGAATATATGTGATATGATATTGGTTATTTTTGAATGAATATGTTTAGTTATTTTATATTATCATTATTGATAGATAGTAAATAAATATAACTTAAATTATGATTTTGACTATTAGTTGGTTTATGAGAGATTATCATGGTAGATGGTGACGGTAAACCACGAGACTTACTCGTGAATATAATAGGAAGATTATGATGGCCCTTCTAACTATTATGCATGAGATAAACCTACATATTAAAACTTAAAATTAGGGTATGTTAATTTTTATAAGTATGACACTTATGAAGCTGAAAGTATAAATACTTTATATGTCAATTTATTGTACACATCTTATAAGGATTAGTTCTCAATTGGGATGATCATTTTATAGAACATTCTTCTGAGGGGTTCACCTTTAGTATTAGAATTGCATCATCATCGAAAAAGTTGGTGACAAATAATCCTCAGAACATGCAAGAGTGTGTGTTCACTCGAAAGGTGGTGATAACCATTGAGAGTTGATTTTACTCGTATGGTTCCTATTGGTAGGACTTTAGGGAAGTATATACTAATTGTGCAAGTAAGGTACTTATGAAGCTGAAAGTCTAAATACTTATAATTCATGTTAATTTTTTTGCTTTTATGAAAATGGAGGCTAGATAATAATTGTGTGCATATGAAGCAACTATTTAAAGCATATGACAAAATTACCAAAAAAGTATGCGATTATGAATTACTCGAGCAGAGATGAATAATTATTTTGATGATAACATACCAAAGGAATAATTACATGGAGACCATAATTAGGAAATGCTCAATTATGATAATCATATTGTAGCCATTAGGACAACACATAAACCACCATTTTGTGTCCATCATAATATAACTTGATTAACTTAAACATCATCATATAAATTAAATAAATAATATATGACTTAATCTTATCTAACAATCCAAAAAATATTTTTTACTAAATATGAGTTGTCTTAGTATTGAATAATCAAACTACTGATATATTCCCAATCTAATCGATATCCTAAACTAAAGTCTATTTTATTATTTGTATGACACACACACTTGTAAATCTTTATTTATGAGATATACTCATTATAAGGTTTTGGGACATCAATAACTAATAGAATTAAATAGTATAACAAAGTCATAATATGTTTTTGATGCTATTATTGGAAATATTTAGTTTGACTAGTCAACATGAATTGACGTAGTTATCCTTGTAAAAGGATAATTTTTTTTAGTAGTTGAGATAACATTGAGTTTGATATATCTTTTTGAATCTAATTAGTAAGTCTTGTTAACTTATTTAAAAGTGGATAATTATAATTTAACTTTGCTTATATTCTTTGCACTTTTTTTAGCATCCTTGTATGAGCCAAAGTTTTGGGATGAGCTAACCTCTCAGGACCTAAAAATTGAAAGAAATATAAAATCTATTTGCAAACAAAGAAATTATAATTAGCCTATGGAGGGCATTGGTAGTAACAAAGACCCCTAATGTGGTAATGGTAAGGTTATCCAATAGTCCATTCACTACCATATCTTAGGAGATTATTAGAGACTCATGATGATGTACAATTATTCTGGTATTCAATTGCAATGAGTGGATGTCAATTACTTTGAGTTGAAGCCAATTATTATAGATATGATTCAGAAATGCAAGTATAGTAGAAGGACTTTAGAGTACCCTAATGGAAATGTTGTAATGTATTCGAAGCTATGCGGCACTATAAATTTGAATGTAGAATGCCTTGATGTGATAAGTCTATGCTTATTCTCATTTAAATAATAAGGCATGAAGCTGGTTCTAATATTTATCATGGGTTCGATCAAAAATTGAGACAAATTAGTTAGGGTTTTTCTTACTAATTTATTTCAACCTCAAGTTACATCTCAATTATGGAGAAAGATAAGTTAATTTCGATAGCAAGAGCATGAGAATCTATATATTACTTGGAACTATTTTAATAAGTTATTGGGGAGATATTTTCAATATGAATTTGAGTTGTAGTTCCAAGCCCAAACATTTTATTGCTGAAATATATGATGAGGTATACAGTTGATGTGTCTGCTAGAGGGTCAATAATGAATAAATCACTAAATAATGCACATAATTTGTTTTAAGAGCAAGAAAAAAAGAAAAACCAAACTTTAATGGATCACCCATTCGGGAGAAGACAAAATGAGTTGTTGGAGTTAGATCGGTTCACTACCATTGAAATAAAAATAGAAGCTCTTTTAAGGATGTTTTAAACATAAGAATAAAAAAGAAGAATATTGAAGAAATTACCATCTTACATTCACATGAATTATTCGGACCCCATTTACAAAATGGAAGAAGCTAATTCAAAGACAAAGAAAAGGGTGTGTGTTTTGGCCTAATAATAATATTCCAAAACATTACCATCCAAATATGAGAAATTAGAAGAATTTTTAGTTTAGAAGCTATGAGAGTGGGCTATAGAATATCTAGCTATCTTCTAAAAATATTAAAAATAATGCGAAGAGCTACACTAATCAGGAGGCTCAAGTTTTAATTTCCAACAATCATGAAGAGAAGAGAATCCATGTTTATTCAAGGGGATGCAAGCTATCTTAATAGAATTGAAAAATAAGACCAATGGCAAAAACAATCATATGGGGTGCTTAAAATAAGGATGGATCAAATGAGTTAGATGATGAGAAATATTGAGCATCATCTCGGACAATTGGAATTATCAATGAAAGGAAAAAGCTAATGGTGTAAGTTATAGTAAAGCTTTTAGTCTTTCAATTTCCTTAGAAGCTTTCTTTGAATAATTGAACTATATTTCTCAGTAATTTTCATGGTTCCATATATCTTTAACTTTCTCTTACAATTAACTATGTCTTTTATAAATTTAAACTAGTTTAGCATTTGGGGTAAAGCTCTGGCAAAATGTATGTTCATTTCTAACTTATAGAATATATTGAGAAACTCCTCGAAGTATTTGTCCAATTTTTATGTTCTAAAATATTAAGAAAATGAAAGATTCATTTGAATCTTACCCTTAGCTTCATTCTAATTTATTTTTTTACCTTCATAGATCTGGGTAACCACTATTCACCCCTCTTCCTCTTCCCCCCCTGCCCCCCCATCTTTACGTAAAACTTAAGCTTGCACTTCTTTTGGAGTTGTGTCATTGTTAAGTGTCATATCATCATATCTTTTTTATTTGTTTCTCTTTAGTTAGGGACACATCTCTTTGAAATTTTTTAGTAGAACCATTACTTTTGGGAAAGTCATAATGCTATCACCTCCAAAAGTTTCGGAATCCTTTTGTTCAAAATATATATGTAGGTCTGAAGCAATGACATTTCGAAAAGTCAATGAACAATAACCCTCAAAATTTTTAGAATCCTCTTATTTAGAATGCCTTGATAGCTCTTTTCTACTTTGAAATATTATTGAAGAGCATTTCTTCAAACTTGCTTCCATATCACTAAATATTTCATTTACTTCACTACAACAAAAACCATAATCAATAACGCTTAAAAAGCATCATTATATATAAATAATGCCGCTTATAGATAGCATCATCCACTAGCGTGACATAAAAAGTCTATACATATAATGACGTTTTTTTGCAGTGTCGTTGAATCATACATTGACACTAAAATAAAGTGTCATTTTTATTAACAATGATACTTAATTTTAGCGTCAAAGTATTATTCTACGACACTGCAAAAAAAATGTCATTATATGTTGTAGCTATCGTAAATTTTTTTAAAATTATGACGCTTAGTAAAAGCGTCAAGGAAGATTATGATTTAAATAAATTTAAATTTAATAATTATTGTAAATATATTTTCACCTGTTATTGTAATACTGCATGCACATGAGAACATCCATACCAAGAATACAGTTTTCAAGTACAAAGGGGAACTCAGACTTCTTACCAATCAAAAAAAAAATATAACACAATTTCAACATTCATTTCTTAAATTCAATTAAAAATTTCTGATATATGCAACCCAATTGTGCCTTATCTCCATAAAACTGGTTCATGCTAGCCAGACAAAGTTGAGAGTTAATTTCCAAATAAGGTAACCTGCATAAAAAAAGATGAACAATAAATACCTACACTTGCAGTAAAAATTATATTATGGAGCATTGGAAAAAAAAACTTCAATAATAATAACATATCATAAAAATAATTTATATAACAATTGACATATACGATTAAACAAATTTAACAACAACAAAAACAGAGTTAGTAGTAATGGATAAAATATAAAGCAGGAGAGTTATCAATTATGGCATAAAAGTTGATCAAATTTTTTAAAATACAAAACAATAATAATTAATCTAAAACCTGTATGTGTGTAGTGAGTTTAAAGATCTCACAAACAACATGAAAAAACACTACAAAAACCAATTAAATATAATAAAATGAAAAGTTAAATTACTTGTCATCTTCCCAACACATCAAAAAAACTCGATGAGATGCTATGTAATGTAATTTCAAGTTCGATTTGATTACACAAATATAGTAATCCAATCAACTAATAGTTTTAGATTCATTAATAAAATATTGGCTCCATGAAAAAAAAATTGTCTTGCAATAATAATTGTGTTTTATAAGGGTAAAAAGGTAATTTACACTGTTGTGGTAAAGTATTGAAGCCTAAATTCAAAATCACAATTTTTCCCATTTTCAATCTACAAAAAAAAAATCTATGGTTGACAACATAAACAAAAGATTGTATGAAAACTAAAAAATTCTAATTACAAATTCAAGTTTTGAATATTTAATTGAAAGTAAGAAGTAATAACTATGATCTCATTAAAAAAATACCTTTATTAAAAAAATACCTTTATTAAAAAAATACCTTTATTACAAAAAAAACCTTTATTAAAAATACCTTTTTTTTGGTCCATGAACTTGACCAAAAAAAAGTTTACCTTTAAACGCCTTAGAATCATGCATACAATATAATTAGGTAATTCAAGATATGAAAATTATAGAAATATAATTAATGTTTAAGGAAAATACTAAAATGTCTTCAAATGATTATGTCGAACAATTTAGCTTCAGTCATAGTTTGGGTCCAAAGAGATATAAATTACGAACCTAATCAAAAGTTAAAGTTAGAAATGCCAAAATTTGTTCATGCTGCAAAACAAAAAGGTGTCCCCAATGCTTTTCAAACCGAGGAAAGTATTAACTGAGTCACCAACATCACCCATTCAGATCGTACTTCATCCAACTCATCTTTATTGTATGATTCCTTCTCATTAAACTGTTGAAAAGTAAAGTATTATCTTAATCAATAAAATTGAAAAACTAAAAATAACTGATATATTGAGAAACAACAAATCAAAACATACCTTTGATGTTAGACATCCTTGATCAAGAATGATATCTCTCATATATCTCATCGCATAGTATCCACATTCAACACTACCTTGTTGTCTTAGGCACTGAATGTAAAATAAAATAAATAAATAAATATATATATATGGAGTTACTTGCAAGTCATATTGTAAAAAGTTTAAAATTAAGCAAAAGAAACTAAATATTATATTACTCAGTTAATGAGTTATGTACCCCTAGTACAACCCAATTAGGCTCTCTTTTTGATGATATATGTTTTTTAAAGTGAAGATTTCTTTGAGCCCTGCATTTAGAAAAAAATTTATGTGGCCACCAAATACTTCATTCTATAATAAGAAGGGAAAAACTTACCTATTAACAATGTCTTTAAGATCATCTGCAGGTTGATGATGCAAGGAATTAAGGTTATAGGCGATCAAAGTCCTTATTTCAAGTACCACCAATACCCAATGACAACTACAAAATTAACATTAGTGTAACAACATATCATTTATAATTTGTTATATATGCATACTTTTAATCTTACTTATGTTAAATAACTTACCCTGTGTTATATGGAATAAAAATAAAATCTGCATTATTTGCATTCATCAACTGATTAGCTATAACCCTTGACCTATTTTTCTTGCTTATTTCTCCCAATCTAGCTTTGGAAACCAAGGTCGGATTTACAAAAATAAATCACTTTGCCTCTTTAGCATCAACCATCTTTTTATGCAAAAGCCTGATTTAATTTCACACAATATTTAAAAGTTATAATATTTTAATTTAACTAATATTAAATACAATTCGCATAATGAAAAATTAAAGTATAAATAATATAGTTAAAATAAATGAAAAACATATTAAATTTTTATCTTACCATATATAGAACAAAAGACAATTAGATGACACCTCTGTTGATGATATAATGATATCCATGTCTTCTTTCATGAGGAAGGTCTTAAATGACTGTCCAAAACCCTCCTCTATGATTTCTACTGTATGTACGATCTCATCCTTTAACAAGCGCTCAACTAATGTAGCAAAGTTCTTGATATCTACAAGATTCTTATCATTTAAACTCTGTGTTTTCTCTATATTACTATGTTTCTTAAATTTCTTTGAATCCTATCAAACATAAAATATCATTATATAAATAAGAATTGTCCTAGATAAACTAGTATTATTATTATTAAGAAATATTTTATTAAAAAAAACACATACCTGGATGCGAAGAGTAGTAGGAATGACAAATTGGGCATGCCATAAAATTTGATGCCCAATAGCATCTCCAATAGTAGTAATTTGGCTTGGAATAGGTACAGGAAGTAATGCATTTGGATCATAAGAAACATCCACGGCAACAAGGAAGTTAGCACCACATTCAAGTACCATAGTTCCAGCTGTGACAACATTTTCTTTTGTCCCTATGGCCAATTGACAATTTCTTTCCTGTAAAATGAAACTTTGTTGTTTAGTTATATGTAATCATCTAAAGTTGATAATTTCCACGTAGAAAAGAATTAGTTAGACAAAATTGAGTTATCATAACTTAATGAGCTTATTAATATAATTTATCATGCTAACTTTTATTGTAACATTACTTCTATATTTTCATATCAACTAGGTAAGTTGATATGAAAATTATGAGTTTGTGTTACCACATTTATATTAAAGAACATAATATTAAATACAATTTATCTTTTTTGCTTCTAGCATTAGTGGAGCATGGTCTTCTACTCGACGTTTTGGTTGCTCAACACTTTCCGGAAGGACAATATGTTTTTGAAGCATGTTAGAGCTACCAATATCAGATTGAGATGTATTGGGTACCATCTGAGAGAGTTGGAATAAAATCTTTGCCTCAAACTTTGATTGTCACACTTGCAATTCTTTCATAAATTCCCGCAAAGCACTATCATCCATAGAATGAAAATAATGTCATGGAGTATAATGCTTTTCTTTAGCTTGTACTCGACCACTATATTCTGGAGTTCCCAATGCTTATGTAAGTATGTCATTTCCATTAAAACTCAAACGGCGTTCTTGTGACTGTTGCAACTTCATATCTTGATACACAATTATATTATAAAATTAAATTTCATATTGGTTAAAATAAATAAGTTTATACCGTAAATGAAATATTTATTCCATAACTTATATTTACAATCTTCTCCACTACTGGAATGACCACTTCATCATAAGTGCCATCTTTTTTAACCATCGCTTTCTTCCATAATACACTTCTATCAATGACTCTTTTGCAACCAGGATATAATGGTTTTTCTGCATCTTGTAGTAATCTTGCAAACAATTGAGGATCATATTGACAATCCTCATGTGCAGCTTGAACCATTTCTATTGTACTATGTTGATCATCAAATTGAAGTCTATCATAATGTTCTGCTCTTATGGAAGGTGGGCAACTTGGAGCTGCCTCTCCATGCCAATACCATGTATGGTAACTCTAATTAATTCCAAAGAAAAACAAATGATCTCGAATCATTTGAGGAGTATTGAAAATCATATAACTACATTGTAAGCATGAACATTTAATGGAGATTTTATTTGCTGAATTTTGTATTGCAAATGCAAAAAAGCATTCAACTCCATCTTCATATTACTTCGATCTTCTATCTTTTGAGATCCATGAACAATCCATTTTTTTAAAAAAAATTAATTTCAATAGATATCACACTTCAAATGGAAGAACTCATCAACATTCCAATGTTATTCGTTGAGCAACCTCTATTTTATCTGTCAAAAGAAAATTAAAAAATCAATTTAAAAAAATATTTAAATGCATGTCAGATATAAGATAGAAGAGATGAGCATTATTTTTTGTAATATTGTTGAATTTGTTAACATATGCAAAATTATTAAAATAAAATTTAAAAATGAGAAATTATTTCTCACAGTAAGTTCGATTCATAGAAAAAAAAATTTAAACAAAAAAATATTATTTAATTAAACTTTAAATTAAAGTAAAATATGATAAAAGTCATTTTATAGATATGACATTAAATGTCTCTAGGTCCTTAGGCTAATTTTGAAATAGCATGACGATAGAGCACACATTTTTATGAAATATAGCCTCATTTTTTCCATACTGTCACTGTCTGATAAACAGAGGACGAGAGAACAAATAAAATAACATGTATAAAAATGACACGAGATAAAAAAAAGAATGGATAATAATCTGCTCAAAGCCAACAACAAGAATTGCCCACTCTTTATCTCTTGTAATTAGCAAATATGACCTTGCAAGATGAACTGGAGACTGAGCCTGAAAATGGGAAATTGAAAAGAAATCATTATAACTCAGTGGCAGAATTGTAGCCTGAAAATAGGGAGCAGATAACTCAACTAAGGCAAAATCACCGACAAAACCAGCACCAACATCATAAAATCTGCATAGAATGATAGAAACATAACTAATTAAACTTCACAAAGTAGCAACACTAAACATGATGCCGAAGATATGATGCATAAGCCATGTACAACTCCACTTTCCACAGTTTGTAAATCAAAGCCATGTAGAATCTGATGACAAGAGTAATTGACTATAATTTATATCTTTCGAGAATAAGAGAAGATCAAATTCAAGCTAGTATTGGGGGGAGTTAAAACAAAACATATTCTCTAAAAGGTAGAAATGCGATGGAGAAGAAAACATCCATGAAAGTAACTTTCTAATATGATATGATTCTGCAACCTCTACATCAAAGTACAAAATAAATCAATAAAAATGAAGAAAAGGAAACAAAAAACTTACACTTTCGCCCCTAGTTTTACTCTGAATTAAATCTAAACAGAAATCCAAGGGCATTTGATGCTAATTATTTGAGCATCAAAAAACTCACTCAAATTATTTGAGCAAAGACTAATGAGACATTTCCAAAACTTATTTGATGCTACTTTTTAATCAGAGCTTCACATTTATTCTAAAGATGTTCAAATTTTTATTAGTAGATGATGTTTACTCTTCTTGTAGCTGTAATATATGTAAAAAGAATATCTATGTTGAGAAAGTTTTATTGCATAATTCAAAACCTCAATATTTTAACTATAAAAAAATTAAGCATCTATAAATAGATTACAAAATTAATAATCTTAAACAAGCTAATTGTATTAAAGAAAAACCAAGTGAAGAAAGTCTATTCTATATCTATTTTAGTTCCCAAAAATAGATATTCAATGTATGGTTTCTAGATAATAGATGTACTAATCACATGTCTAGAAATAATTTTTTCCATGAACTTGCATAAAGATGAGAAATAAACATCTAGTATTTTATTGATGGGAAAAGTAAAATGAAAGTAAAAACATCTATCGGAGAAAAGCTTATTGAAGATGTATTATTAATTCCAGAACTAGATAAAAATCTACTAAGAATAAGCCAATTAATATAGAAGGATTATAAATTGATACATTAAGAGAATAACTATGTGATAAGGAATCAAGAAGTATACTTTGGAAGGTGAAGATGTCCTAAAATTGAAACATCTCTATCAACCTCAACTCAAGAATCGATTCTACATTGAACATGCATTAAGTAAAATAGTCTAACTTATGACACATAAGGTATGGAAACATGAATTATAAACTCTTTAAGCTTCATAGTCAAAGCAATTTGGTGAAGGGGCAGTCCCTTAATATTGAAGTATAAAATATTGATTGTGGATAATATGCTAAGGGTAAATAGTCCATGCAATCATTCCCAAAAGGGGTTGATAAGACGTATCATTATATTCTTGACTTGGTTCACTTATATATTTGTGGACAAATGTTTGTATTATTCTATACAAATAATAACTATTTCATATTTTTTGTACATGGTTATTTAAGAATGATGTGAGTTTACTTTATTATATAAAAATCTAAAGTATACTTAATATCTAAGAAGTTTCAAAACTTAATTGAAAGATACTCCAAAATATAATAAAAGTACTTAAAAGTTAAAAGTGACAAATGGAAAGAGTCACTGTCTAAGCATTTTGTCTTCTATTGTGAATAAAAATGAATTCATGGATAATTCACAACTCCATAAATTTCTCACTATAATGATGATGTTGTAAAGAAGAAGAATCATGTGATAATAAAGATGCCCTAGGCCCATGATGCCTCAAAAGAGTCTTCCAATATACTTATAAGCCAAAGTATCGACACTTCTATTTATTTGTTAAATAGAAGTCCAACCACAATCTTAATGAATCTCACTCCAATTAAAGTCTAGAGTTGAAAGAAGCCAAAAAGTAATCATTGGAGAGCAAATGAAAGTTTACATTGCTCTCAAATATCCAAGCATAAAAGAAAGAAATTAGGTAATTATCTCATATAATGGGAAATGTTTTCTCTCCATCAAGTCTACAAATGTCACTAAAGATAACTCGAATTTCACTAATATTCAACAAAATTACTCAAAATATATATTTATTAAAATCTCTATAAAAAAATACTCAAATATGCATAACACAATAGTAAATATATAAAAAATATCTCAAAAGAGTTAGTAAATAAAATGTCGAATAATAATTAAAGAAAAAGAAATAATCATTATAATTCACTACTTACTTGCATGGGGACATTACCATATAGGTTCTCGTTTCTTGGTGAGCATGAATAATATACAATTAATTTATTTTCAAACACAATAAAAAATCACTTAAAAAAAGCTTAATGAATGGAGTTTCTAGTAAAAGTTTACTGTGTTAAATTATAAGTTAGAAAAGATTAACATGGTAGCTGATGAACTAAACCATGAGATTAAGCTTGATATAATCAATAAGCTTCAATATCTACAAAAAGAACATATCAAACAAGACTACTCCAAGATTTAATTTCTATTTCATTGATATAATATGTCATTGAAGGAAAGATTCTGAAAGATTATGACATAAGGGAGTTACACAATGTCCAGTGCCATAATAATGTTGATTCTAGAAGATTCTAGAATATCCAAGCTAAGCTCAGCATTATGTTTAGGCCCAAGTTCAATTGATGTTCAATAATTTTTAATGTTTGTGTGTTTTTACAATATAAGAATATGACATAAGGTAGAATTGTCATAAGTAAAATATATCTATCTGTCATAAGGCATAATTGTCATAAGGCTGAATTTTTAATGTTTGGGTACTAGAGAGCACTCGAATTGTCATAAGTAAAATAAATTGGAGAAGAAGTTTGCATTGAATCAGAGATAGAAATAAGAATTTTCAAATCACCACTTTCTTCGAGATGGAATCCTAGAAATGATTGGTGCCAAACTAACAAATGGCCTCGACACCATGGATTGGTATTCTCCAGTGAATGAAAAGGTTTCCAACAAAGGCAGTTCTTATTGTGTCAGTTTAGCCCAACTCTTCCGCTATTCTCGCCGATTGCTCCCGACAAATAGAGCTAAATTACTCTTGGGCTTCTGCATTTTATGCATAGTTTTTTATGCTAAGTTATAAGATCAGCTCTTTCATGGGATGGGTTCCCTATGAATCGTCCTCTGTTTATAATACTACGTTTTATGCTAAATTACTTGGAACACGTTCACATTCATTAATTAGGTTAACGATATCGAAGAGCTCATACAATTATAAACTTAATGGAAAAACTTACAGGATGCTGCAAATATGTCAATGATTTCGAAGACGTGAGCTTGAACCCGAGCTGTTGGAAATGGCCGAACGTGATGAAGAAGAAGCGCAACTCTTTCTAGCGATAGATTATTCAATATAATTAAGTTAAAATAATATTAAATTTTTCACATAATTATATTAAATCACCTTATATTTACATTTTATTTTTATTTCTCTTAGGGATAAATTAAATATTAACAAATTATATTTTAAAATTAAATATTATTACTTATTTTATAAATAAAAAATGCAATTTTGAATGTGTAAATATTTAGATATTTTTTAATTTTATCATAAGTTTCTGTTTATTTTTAATAAATAATTTTGAACTAAAATTTGATAATTTTTTTTATTAATCTAGAGTAAAAATAAAAATATTATTACTTATTAAAAAAAATAAATAAGAAATTTGTTACAAATTTATAAATTCAAAATTAATTTTCACATCCATGACACTAATAAAAGTGACAAGGTTTATAATTTTCAGCCCCTTTTTTCTTGAAAATTTTAAGAAGTTAAGTAATTTTCCTAACCTATTAGTCTTAACAATGACACATCTAGTAAGTGTCATTAAATATCTACTTACAAATATAATAATGACATTTTATAAAAGCGTCAAGATATAAAGCATCAAGATATAAAGCGTCATTAATTTTAAGTTTTATTGTAGTAACAATGACACTTCTAGTAAGTGCCATAAAAACTTAATACATTTTTTCAAATAATGACACTTTTAGAAAAATGTCATTAAATGTCTAATTACAAATAGAATAATGATATTTTCTAAAAACGTCAAGATATAAAGCATCATTAATTTGTTGTTTTGTTGTGGTGTAGAGATCATAGATTTAGAAAGGCATTATGTCATTTAAGATCAAGCATCAACTTGATACCCTTGTTAATTGCATGAAGATTTAATTTTGATAAAATTATTCTAATATCTCTTTCACTACAAAAAGCAGATTAAACTATCAAATGCCTAGATGGAATTATCAAAGACTTATTGGTGAAGGTGAGTAAATTAATTATTCCTATAGTTTTTGTCGTATTGAATATGGAGGAAAGAAACTATGTACCTTTAATATTAGGACAATTATTTTTAGCCATGGGACAAGCCCTTTGGAGCTGTGATAATAATGAAGACAATAAATATGAAGAGAAAGAATTATACTAAAGCTATGAAAATGATGAAACAAAGGAAGATGATAGCTATGAGGTCTCAAAATTCTTCAAAATTATGTTCTCAGAAAAGTCTTATGTTGATAATTCAAAGAAAGCTGAGAAATTAATAGAGAAAGATAAGACTGAGACAATAATAATGAGAAAAGAAAATTTTAGACAAGACAATAGTTGTGCACATACATGTGACTTTGTTATTTTAGAATGAAAATGACCAAGAAAATCTTGAAGACATGGCCATAGTTGTGCATAATGCCATGACTTTGGTGTTATAGATGGAAAATGATCATTGAAAACATGAAAATAAAGCCATGGGTTTTCCCAGCACCACATCTTTGGAGGTATATAATAAATTAGTCCATTAAAAGCTTAGAGACAAAGTGATGACTATACACATCACCATGATTTTTGAGTTACAAAATGTGAAGAACAAGTAAAAGCTTTAAAGAAAAGCTATGACTTCATTAAGAACCATGATGTTAAAGTTACATGAAGAAAAGATCAAGAAAAAGCTTAATGGTAAAGCTATGGCCATATTGAGCAACATTACTCTGGGATTCATAAAGAAAATAGAGAAATTAGCATAGAATAAGAAGCCGAGACATTCATTAAAGTCAAGGCATCCAATGATGAAAAACCTTAACAAACAAGTGTACTTGAACCTAGACCAAAGGAAGAGATAAAAAATAATGTAAAATAATATACTGAGATGATAGCATGAATAATAGGTATCTCAAATGTAAGAAATTAGATTTTGATGGGTTACTTAATAGGTAACCCAACTTTTTTTTCACTTATGTGATGTAATAGACACACACACACACATATTAATACCACATAAATGAATGTACATATCGAATAACCCACAAGTATAGTCATAGAACTCAAATCCTACTAGTACTATCAACATATCTACATGATGTAGCTCCACTAATTTTTAGACCCTATGACACTCAAACCTAGTGATAGTAATTCTTAGAGGTGATTAATTTTTTTAAAGGGGGAAGTTATTGCTCGGGGATTAAAAATTATTTTAGCCATATATTTATTTGGTATTCAAACTATTGAATATTCATATGTATTTTTTTGTACTTTGTGATGTGTAAGAATGGAATGAGTGAAATTATTGATTGATTTCATGACTTAGGAGTTTTGTTGATTTTGATAAATAGTCATGAAATAAATAGGTGTTTAGAGATATTTAGCATAGGAGATAGAATATTGAGTCTTGTGAAGTTTTGATATCCATTTTTGGATAAAACTATATATAACTAGTAAAGGAAATCCTTGCACACCACTACCCTATAATTTATTAGTATAATCATTCCACTATGTGACATATTCTTAGTGGTTATGATACTATCACAGAGTCACAATCATTTATCTCATGAAATTCAAATGGCTAAGACAATAATTCTATATCACACAACCATGTGCCCTACATATGTTGAAAGTCATAGTGTGGCCTAAGTCCAAGTGCCATTGCTTAGTATTATTAAATTATAGGCACTACCCTTTTATAAAATCATGAGTTTTGAGCTACAAAAAGTTATAGAGCGAATACTACTCAAGAAAATGATGCAATAATTATTTAGAGCCATCATTTTTGGGATACTAAAAGCCATAGAGGATATTATTTAAGTATGGTTATTTCTCAGGGTCACAACTTTCATCCTCAAAGAAGACAAATCTATGACTTTAATGCTCGAGGTAATTATGAGTACTACAATATTCTTAAAGAGCCAATGCAACATGATATATGAGAGGAAAGAAGGCTAGTGTCATGGCCACCCATAGTGTTGCAAACACTTGAAGACACATAAGGGCTAATTTTGTGTCATCGCTATTACCTAGTGTCATGGCTGCAAGGTACACAAGAATTTTTTGGCACCACAATTATTTTGCAACATCAAGGCCATATAATCATCAAGAAGAAATGATGTCAATTATTTGTCTTTATCAAAGTGTCATGACCATCTATCAATGTGAGAAGCCTTTAATCATGTTGAGGCCATTCTTGAGCATCATGACCCTTTATTAAAGATAAGAAAATAAATGCTCGAAGTAGTAACCACTTCATTGTGCCTAGACTTTTTGTTATAGAGACATTAGGACTAAGTTGTGCTCATTTCCAACATTGTGATTTCATATTACAAAAAGATTTGGATGCAATATAGAGTCACAACCTCCTTCTAGAATCATGATCTCAAGCTTAAGAGATGATGATTAAAATTATGACTTTCTTATGAAAATATGACTTTCTATTTGGAATAATGTTGAATCACCCAAGTATATAATTGGAAGATAGAAGAATTCAATAAATCTCTCATTCTTCTTCCTCTCCCTTCAAGTTACAAACAAAGTCATGGCAACTACAAAATACTAGTATTCAAAATCGCACACCCTAGGGGTTCCACAAATAAGTAAGGGATATGAGACTTAATGTAATCACTATAATTAGGGGCACCTCTCAGATACCCCATCTCTAGTATGGATTTGAAAATTTTTACCAAAATAGTCTGGGTCTAGGATTTGTGTACTTGAATATATGTGATTTGACATTGGTTATTTATGAATAAATGTGTTTGGTCTAATTTATATTATGAATATTGATGAATTATGATTAAATAGAACTTGAACTAGGGTTTTGACTATTATAAGGTTTGTGTAAGATTATCATGATGAGAGCTAATAGAGAAACCATGAGGCCCACTCATGCATATGTTAGTAAGATACTGATAGCCCTTCTGTATGTGATTGGTGAAATAAACTTATATGTTAAAACATGAAATTTAAATATGTCGATCATAATTATAGTGCTAACGAAGATGAAAGTATGAATGCTTTTACATTCAAATCCATTATACACATATTAAAAGAACTGGTTCTCAATTAGAATATATATTACATATAATATTTTTTAAGGGGTTCACCTTTAGTATGTGAGTCATATTGTCATCAAGAAGGACTGTGATAAGCAATCCTTAGGAAATGCACTAGTGTATGGTGGTAACAACCCTTGAAAGTTAATTTAGGTGAAAAATAGTATGGTTTCCATCATTTTCATCATTGAAACTTTAGGAATATATATGTTAATTATGAGTATAGTGCTTATTAAAAAGAAAGTGTAACTACTTATAAATAATATTAATTTTTGGTCTTTATGATAATAAAAGCTAGAAAATAAGAGTGTGCATAAGATACAATTGTAAAGGATAGTTGAGGAAATTTCTTAATAGGCATCAGATTGTAAATAACTCTTAAGCATATATGAATTACTGTCTCAGTAGTGATGTACCAAGTTGACATCTATGAGGGGACAACCATTAAGGATGAGGTGAATGGTTACAACCACCTTTTACATCATTAGAGTAATGAGTCTTTGCACAACACCTCAATCTTTATTATGAATCCAATATAATATAAGTTGAGAAACTTAAACATCATCATATATATTAAATGAATAAACCATAGCCCTAAGATTGTCTAATAATCTAATATCTATTTGACTGAAAATGAGTCCTCTTAATATTGAATAATCAAACTGCTAATATATTCTAATGAAATTAATATTTAGACTAATGTCTATTTTACTTCTTGTATGATCTATGTTCTTACGAATCTATATTGATTAGTTATTCTCATTAACAAGCTTTTGTGATATCACATAATCAAAAAAATTAGGTGGTATAATAAAGTAACAATAAGATTGAAGATCAAACATATGTAAGGTTGATGTAATCATTTTGGTCAGTTTTACTTGTATAAAAAATTCATGTATTATTCTTAGTAAGACATAGATTTGAATACCAGACTTGTCCTTGATGGCAGTATGAGTTGTGGTTGAAGGAAGTGCATCATTGATTTTTGTGGTACTAATAGTGGCTTGCCAATTTTCCCTTGAGGTTTTCTTTTGAATGTCCACATTCATCATAATGAATACATGTGTAGCTAATTGTTTTGTTACCAAAATTCTTTCTTTTTGATTTTTGAGCATCTCCATTATGATTTCTCATTTGCAAGAGAAAAGTACTTTTAGCCTAGGTTCTATGTTTCTTCATAGCGTGTCTTTGTTCGTCATCCTTGCACATATATGCATAACATGATTCATGATCAAGAGGTGAGTTATCTTTTAAAATTATACTTTGAGATTGATTGAATTCCAAGTCAAGTCTAGAAAAACACCATGTTTATGTTTATCTTTAATGTTTATATTTCAAATATTTATATATAATGTAAACACTACTTACACACACACACACACACAATTATATAAAAATAAATAAATAAACACACACACCCACACACATACATAGTTATATAAATGTAAACACAATGTTATGTTTATATGTAATGTTAACATACTATTTACATTTACATATAACATAAACACTATGTTTATATTTATATTTAACATTTATTTTTATACATGGTTTTATATAACATAAGTGCTATTTACATGTATTTTATACACACACACACACACACACACACACACACACACACACACACACACACATGTATAACATAAATATTGTTTATGCTCATAATAATGTAAATAGTGTTTATATTTTATAAAACACAAACATTTTTTGTCGTTGAAACTGTGTGGTCTTTTTTTTAAAATGTGATGTAGCAGTGTTTTTAAAATTGTTGATGTGGAAGTGGGAATGTATTTGTATTTGATGTATTTTCGTGCACAAAACATAAATAATTATTAGTTATATGTACTTTTTATTTAAATTTCAAAAGTTGATGAGACTTTTTACATATTTTTTACTTTGGATCACCTTTATATATATTTTTTTCTAAATAAAAGATGTAGCCTCTCCAACTTTATTTAATAAAGTAATCGAGATATTAAACACCTATAGGTTTTGTTCTAAAGCAAGAGCCTTGTATATTTCGTATGGGTTCATCCTTTAATATGAAATTTCACTTTGCCATGAAACTTTCATAATAATATAAACTTCTTCATTGGTAAAGCTTTCGTGAAAATATTAGCTATTTGAGCTTCATACTTATAGTAGTTTAAGTTTATTGATTTTTTTAAATAGCTTCTTTGATAAAGTGGTACTTCTCAATAATGTGCATTGTTCTATAGTAGAATACATAATCTTTTATAATGTGCATTGTTCTATAGAAGTAGTGTTGGTTTGATTTGCTTCTTATTGATATCTTATGAGATTGCTCACAGCCATAAACCTTGGGAATTAGCAAAAAAGCTAACATGTATTCTAATTTAGAATTTGATTATGTTATAGATGATTTCTTCTTTAAAACTCATCATAAAATCTTTAGTACATCCACTCTAGTCAGCATATCACAAAATCCAAACAATATTATTACTTTGTTTTTGAAGTACTTTAAGCTAATATTTTTTTTACACCTTATCTCTAGGGTTTAAATTTATTATCCTACATAATTTTACCACTTAAGTGATATCCCAAAAGTTTATTAATGAGAGAACCTCATCAATAGGGATCCACAAGTGCATGATCATGCAAATAGTAAAGTGAGCTTAAGTCTAGATGTCAATTTCATAGGGGTTGTATTGGCATACATGATATTAGATATTAGATATTCGAATTATTAAATAATTTGAGGTCCTTGATTTATTTATTTAATCTACACGATATTGTTTAAGTTAATCCACTTATATTATGTTGCACAAAGATTAAAAGTTTTTGTGTTATGCAATGACTTCTTGCCTAAATGTCATACATGATAGTTGTCATTATTGGGTAATTCTCAATTATAATTTCCTTGTAGTTATCCTCTCAATATATCACTACTGAGATAATAATTCATCTTTGCTCGAGTGTAACTCATAATCTCATAATTTTTAGACAACTTCATTATCTAGCCTTGATAGATATATTATATGTGCACTCTTATTCTCTAACCTTTATTGTCATAAAGGTCAATAATTGACTTTGTTTGTCAGCATTTACATTTTTAGATTCATAAGTTCCATACTCATATAATTATCATATGTTTCCCTCAAGTTTTATCAGTGAGAATCATATGTGTAAAATTAACTTTCAAAGGTTGTCACCACCTTACGAGCCACCACACATTAAAATATGTCTCGATGATTACCTATCACAATCTTTCTTGATAATAATGTGACTCAAAAACTAAAGTTGTACCACTTAAAAGAATATTTTATATAATGTCCATCCTAATTGATAACTAGTTCATTTAAGACATGTACAGTGAATTGATATGTAAAAGCCTTCATATTTTTGACTTTTTAAGCATCATACTACTCATGATGATTAACTTAATCAAATTTTAGGTTTCAACATATAGGTTTATGTCATGCATCATGGTTGGTAGGGCATCACTTCCTTCCTACCATATGCATAAATGAGCCTAGTAGTTTACCTATCACCATCTAGCATGACAATCTCACACAAACATACTAATAGTTGAAACCCAAATTCAAGTTATATGGAGACCAAGAATTATAGTGGGAACAAGATGAGCAAATTGAAATAGTGGGAACTGCTATTGATAATGTTGCATTACTTTCCCAAAAGTAACAACTCCCACCATTGCTAATTCAAAAGTCATGGAGCATAATGCTAGGACATTGCTTGAGGTCATGGTATCTATCTAGTGGAATACCCAACTCATATCCCCAGCTTTGATTGATAGAGAAGGTGAATTGAGGGAGCAAATGCTGACTAATAAAAGCATTTGAATGACGTAAATGATTGATAATGATGCCAAAAGGTCTTCTTTCCCTTAATTTACCTTTTCCATTAATGTTTGGCAGGGGGAATGGGTGGATGGTTTGGTAGATTTCTCTATATTTTCTAAAAATTAGAAATTAACATTGTGTTTGTGGAAGATTTATGCGAGATGTCTAACTATGTAAAGTTCATTAAAGATGTTATGAGTAGTAAGATAAAGTTAGAGACATATGAAACCATAAATATGATGAATAACTATAGTGTAACTTTTCAATAAAATTTTACTATATCATATATGATTGGAAAACACATATTTTGAAAAATATTTTTTGATTTAGGATCAAGTGTCAATTTGATACCTTTATCGATACCTAGGACATTAAAGCTCATTTAAATTACTTCAATCTCTCTCTCTCACTTTAAATGAAAAATTGATTGACTAAGCATCCAACGAGTAATATTAAAGCAATTGATATATTTATTTTCTAATAAATTATATTTTGTTAGATATATAACAAGATTAATATGCTCCATTGATCTTGGAATTATCATTTTTATCCATAAAATTCGAATAGGCCCTGATTCACATGAAGGAGAGTTCATACTTCAAGTGGGAGAGGAACATATCAAATTCATCCTTTAAAAGTGTGTGAATAGTCTAGATGATGATGAGAAAGGTGTAGGAGGATACATAATCTTTTCCACATAAGAATGCAATAAGATGTCAACTTTTAATGGAAAGGCTTTGTAGAAGAATATAGGGTCAATGAAGTTGAGGGAAATGATGTAGAAGAAGAAATATGGAGGTACATAATTGATAAAGAAAAAAGTAATAAAGATTATTATCATTAAGTCGTGAGATTTTTCAAAGTCATGTCTTTATACAAACTCCAAAATAGTGGTTGATAAAATGAAAGATGAAGATATGGTGGGAATGGAAGATTTGGAGATGTATTAAAGAAATGAAGAAAAATGATGAAGTAGTGATAAAAGTTATGACTTCAAATAATGCCAATATTTTGGAGTTCTAGAAGCTAAAGGTGGTAGCCACAACTTCATAAAGCACCATGGAAAATATGTTACAAAAAGTAAATGATCAACACACAGCCTAAGATAGCACGATTGGTACTATCTTGGCTTTCATGGAGTATAAACTTAGTGAAAGAACCAAATAAGTAAGTTATGGGAATGAATAAATATAGAAATACAAATATAAAATTATAATAAAAAGCTAGCTTGGATAGCCAAGATTACCAATGAAGGTACGAACACTTTGATGGACTTATTTGAACATTAAACATAATACTACTTGAGAGGCAAACCAAATTTTTTTTATGTAAGTAAGGGATGGATTACTCGAGGATGAGTAATGTTTTTTTATATATGAGTTTGTTCAGAATGTCAAATACCAAATAATACTAATTATTTGGTATGATTTTCATGAAATATTTTTCCTAAAATAAAGTATTAATTATAAGATTTCATACAAACTTAGTTTTGAAAAAAAGTTGATGATTATTTATGAAATTAAGAGTTTTTAGTATCAAACAGATGACTTGATGAAGTTGATGACTAGAAAGGGAGTGAAAAGTAATACAAATCATAACATCTAACATGCTATGTCTTGATTGCATTTTTGAGTACTTGTAGATTGATTTTAGCATCCATTCTTCGCCAAAACTCTATACACACAGTCATGATGATCTTTGTATGTCATGACTACATCACCTTGTTGACATAATTCTTTTACTGTGCAACATATTCTCTTGGTTGTGAAGATTTCTTGAAGTCAAACCTAAACTAGTTTAAAACAACTTCATAGCAACAATACTAATTTCATATTGTATGAATTTGGTAGCACACTAATACTAAAAGTAGCAGTAGCCTTCAACATCCTTGACTTTCCCATTATCGAACTATAAGATATCCAATCAATAGTCATGGTTATGATCTGGAGTCATGAATTTTAGTTATAGAATATAATAGAGAGCCAAACTTGAATCGTAGCTTACACAAGTGCTCTGACTCATAGCTCAAGAGAGAACAAAGCTGCAACTATTATCAAGCACCATGATTTTGTATTATATAAGCTAAATGCACCATTCCTACTTTTCGCCTACATCACGACTATCAAGTATTGAAAAGAGAACAAAGATACAACTCGTATCTAATGTCATGACTTTGTGTTATAAAACTAAAATACCAAAGTCACAACTTTTATTCAATATCATGACTTCCAACCAAAGAAACTTATACCATAAACTCTGGTATATAAGGAAAACCCTAAAAAGTTAAACACAATTTATGAGAGGCATGAGGAAGATGACCCAAGGGACACCACAACTCCGCTTTCATGGTGATCCATAAGCAATAAGAGCAATACAAGTCTTTGAAGAGGACACACATTTTGAACTCCTCCTAAGGGCAAATCGAAATAGAATTGAGTAAGTTTTAAGAAATTTAATTGTAGAAATCTAAATTCTCTCGAGAGATAAAATTAGGCAACTACATTTTGATGAGATGAATTTGCACTTGTCGTGTATATCATTCTTTCCAATTTTACCCTAAATGAATTATAAGTCACCCCTCTGACATCTCTACTCACCCCTCACCATTCTTCCCTATAACTCACCCCTCAACCCTCTCCCCTATAACTCATCCCTCTTCCCTATAACTCACCCAACTCCCCTATAACTCACCCCTCTTCCCTATAACTCACCCAACTCCCCTATAACTCACCCCTCACCCTACTTATCTATAACTCGCCTCACCCCTCTCATCTATAACTTACCCCTTGCCCCTCACCCCTATAACTTACCCCTTACCCCTCTTCAATCTACTCACCACACAACCCTCTTTCTTTTAAATTACCTCTTATCCCTCGCCCATACCTCCATCGAGCTCATTGGTGGAGCTCGATGAAGCTCGTCAAGCTCCTCGGTGGAGCTCGGTGGAGTTTCTTAAGCTCCAACTAGGAGTTTGGTGGAGCTCCTCGAACTCCATCAAGGAGCTCGGTGGAGCTCGAGGAGCTCCACCGAGGAGCTCCACCGAGGAGCTCGAGGAGCTCAAGCGAGCTCCACAGATGAACTCGATGGAGTTACGAGCGAGGGGTGGAGCAAGGGGCAGGTTAAATGGGCGAGGGACAAGTTGAGCAGTGAGACTAATTTATTAAGGATATTTTGGGATTATTATGGGGCGTGCATTAAAATATAATTCTCCCAAATATAAATCTTAATTGAAATGTAAGTAATGATATTGCATAAAAAAATAATGATATTGCATGTCATCATATTACATTTAATATCTAAAGTCATTTAATATAATTAAATTATTATGGTATAAACCATCATGAATGATGAGTTCTAAAATTATATTTTGATGGACTCCCCACAAAATATTTAAAAAAAACCGAACCCAATTTTTTATATTTGTAAAAAAGTATACCAAACTTTTAATAAATTAAAATTTAATGCACTCAAAGAGTATAATCACAACATACCTTTAACAAATTAAAATAGAACACAATTAAAACTCTTCCCCCTCCCTCACCCTCTCCATCGAGCTCTAGGAGCATCTGAAGCATATAGACGTGCTCGAAGAGTTCATCGCCATGCTCCAAGAGCTCATCGTCAAGCTCTAAGAGATGTTGTAGCTCATCGTCGAGCTCTATGAGCTCGAGGAGCTCGATGGAGACTGGAGAGGGCGAGGAGAGAGAGAAATGAGAGAGGGCCAAGGGAGAGTTTTGTTAGTTCTATTTTAATTTTTTAAGAGAGTATATTTTATTACAAATATAAAAAGTTAGTTTATATTCTTTTTTAAATAGTTTCTGGGCGTGTATCAAAACATAATTCACCTGGACATTTGAGTTCAATCGATCATAAATATTATTGAATTTCAAAAAAAAATATTATGCAATAATATGGAAGCAACTAAGAGTAGCAACACCGATGACAACTTTATTCAATTTAGTAATATAATAAATACTTGTCATTAGTAAGTTAGCATCCGCAAACATCCAGTTCCCAAAGATTACTATAATTTTGAATTCATTAGTAAGAGTGGAGGGACACTTTGTTCATTTTTGAAGAAATTAGCAGGATCAACCATTGTTTTGACGTGAACTAACCTATTAAAGTTACTTTTAAAATACTTGAGGCCCCAAACGCTGGCCTGTTCATAAGTTGTATTCCCCAATTCATTTACTCCTATGTCGAGATCCCTATAATTAAAATATGCCTCCCTGGGGTTCTGTGACACGAATGGAGTCATATAACGATACATCCTTCGTACCCAATCTATGCGCTTCTCAGAGGCATCAATGCTCTTTTCATTCCACGCAACAGTATAAATAACTTTGAACATGTTCCCAGCTCTGTGAGGGAAAGGAATGCTTGAATCTGAAATCTCAGCCATTTTTCCACCATAAGGAACTAGCATGACAAGCGCCGACGCAGCATTATCAAGTTGTTTTAACCGTTTCCATAATCCTTCAAATTGTGTTTCTGGAATGGGTCTTTTAACATAATCTGATTTGATTTTAAAACTTAATTGCGATACCATTGGAGGATTTACTCTGTCACGTAGTACAGTCAACGAAGAATTAATAGGATAGCCGTTATAGAAGAGAATTGCTTGTATCCAGCTCATTTCACTACAATCTTCTCTTTTAATACCAAGTTGAGGGAATGACTTCTTCATCAATGCAAGAACTTTATCTGTTCTTCCAAGAAACAGGGAGTTGAAAGAAGCCTGGATTGTGTTATTAATCCTCGAGACGAAAATATTAATGAAGAATTCATCAGGGAGCTTATAAGCAATGGACTGCCACTGGTGAACAAGCTGTGTGGCATTCTGTTCTAATGTCCTTGCAACTGAGAAAATGGTGACGGTGGATGGAACAGTAACTAAATTAATTCTCCACGCGAGAACAACTCCAAATGTGTTTCCACCTCCACCCAGAATTGCCCAGAAGAAATCTTCCCCCATCTTGCTTCTGTTGCAGACAGTGCCATTGACATCCACCACAAGCGCATCTGTCACGTGATCAGCAGCTAACCCAAATTTTCGCAGCATCAAGCCATACCTGATGGGAATATAAAAGAGAAACAAGGATCAAGCGCTAGGAAAGATAATGTGTGACGGGATAGCTTGAACATTATTCACATTGACAAAACACAACAACAAAAGATGAAATAACAACTTTATTATTAATGAACTCACCCTCCGCCACTTAAGTGGCCACCGATACCTACAGAAGAGCAAACACCAGCAGGAAATGCAAGAGTTCTACTTGTTTTGGCAATTTCAAAGTAGAGATCACCCAAAGTGGCGCCAGACTGAACCCATGCAGAGTTACTAGACATGTCAATGGAAATTTCTCGCAAATTAAAAAGATCAATAATGATGAATGGAAGTGCAGAAATATATGAAAGGCCTTCAAAATCATGGCCACCACTTCGAATTCGGACTTGGAGATCGTTCTTCCTTGAACAGAGGATGGCAACTTGAATGTGAGATTCATTGTTCGGGGTGATTATGACTAAAGGTTTGGGCGTAGTAGTCGTGTTGAACCTTGGGTTTCTTATAGATGACTGCAAGACCGAAATGTAGGAGGGGTCGGTGGGGGTATGCACGATCTTCGAAGTTGATGTGGCATCTTGGAAATAAAGAGAAAAACAACGTAAAAAATCTCTATGGTTGTCGCCTAAAGTTGCAGAGGGAAATAAAAAGATCGTGGTAAAAATCAATTTCAAGATAGAATACACACAAGCATTCATCTTTCCGATTTGCACTCTGCGATGAAAACACGATCACATTTCCTATTTATAACAGTGAGAGTGATTCGCACACCTACTTCTTGAAAGATCAGCGACTTCAATAATGGTCACCTGCTGGAGTTTAATGGCTTCTCAAGTCATTTTTTTTATATGTTATTTAAACGAAAACAAAAAAAAAAGATCTTTGCTAGGTGTTATACAGATATTAGTTAAGTATATACTATTAGGTTGTTGAGAATTCGATCAGCCAACTTGTTTTGGTCAACTAGAAATATTATTCAATGAATCCATATTAATTGTTATTTATATTTAGATTCCTCTGCAATACTTAATAAGCTTGACTAATTATTTGCAGCAACTTGTCTTGTTTCTGCTGATGTGGTCTGCTTCCTTTGACTAATTTTTATTTGATTAATTATTTCAGGGGAGCTCTATGACATGACATAAACTTTATTTACATTATGTATGAAGAAAGAGGTAGGATTCTAAGATTGTAAAATTATTTTTTTTCTCAATGATATGCCTTTACTTCCTCTTTATATAGATGAAGATATACATTAATTGCTAAAATTATAGAAAAAAAATAAGTATTGATGTAACCATCCCTTAATTAGCTAAATCACCTAATCTAACGAGATTACACCAAATCTCACGATTTAAGCAATGAGATTATTATTCCATAATTAATTCAATCCCCTAAATTAATGAGATTACATAAATACCATAATTTTAATAATGAGATAATTATCCCATTATTAACCACAACACCTAAACTAATGACATCACAACAAATCTCATTATTTTAGCAATGATATAATTATTCCATAATTAATTCAATCACCTAAATTAATGAGATTACAACAAATCCCATAATTTAAATAATGAGATAATTATTCCATAATTAACTCAATCACCTAAGATGTTGAGATTATAGTACTTTCTATAATTTTAGGATGATATCATTAGCTTACACAAACATTTATCCTCAAGTTGATGAATATATATCAATCATACTCAATGTGTGAATAGATTTGTTAAAAACAATTTTAGATATTTCCTTCATTACAATATCTATCAATTGATTATGTGAAGAAACAAATAGAAAATTAATAGTTCATTTATCCAAACAATCCTTAATGAAATGATGATCAACTTCTACATACTTAGTTCTATCACAATGAATGAGATTTTTGTGGCTACAACTGCTTTATTATCATAATGTAACATCATAAATTTTTATTACACAATCCAAGATCATGTAAAATGTGTTTTATCCATAAAACTTCACATACACCATGAGCCATTCATTAAAATTTTGCCTTTGCACTAGATCAAACTACCACTTTATGTTTTTCACTCCTAGTAATCAAGTGTTTCCCAACAATTATAAAGTAACCTAAGTGGACTTTTGATTAATTTGATTTCCAGCCCAATATACATGAATATATCCAATGATATCTTGGTCACTATTTTTTTTTTTTTTTGCAAATAACAATCATTTTTATGGCGAGTGTTTTAGGTACCATAAAATACAATAATTATCCTTTATATGCTCTTCACTTGGAGCATGCATGCATTGATTTACGACACTTATAACGTATGCAATATTAGGCCACATATGAAATAAATATATTAACAAGCCAACTAATCTTTGATGTCTCTCCTTACTTTTTGGAGTTTAAGTTGAGTAAATTGCTAGTTTGTGGTTCATCTCAAAATGTATTTATGCAAATATATTTGAGCATACTAGATACTTTTAGTAGATCTAATGCATACTTTTCCTGGCAAAGAGAGATTCTACGACTTAATATTTAAATTTAAATGCCCAAGAAATATTTATGGTGTCCAAGATCTTTAAATACAAACCCAAAATTAATGTTAAGGTTTTCTTGGTTTGCAACTTTTTCATTTGGATCATTTCCTATAATAAATATATCATCACCTTACACAATAATAGCAATATCCTTATCTAATCTCCTGCATATGAAAAGAGTGTGAACCGTATCACTTTGTTCATATCTAATCTTCTTCATGAAACTTGAGAATTTTCCAAATCATACTTGAGGTGATTACTTTAACCCAAATAATGTTTTCTTTAATTTTCATTTCTTTTTGGCACAATTTATCCCGGGTGATAGATTCATGCATCCTTGTTCAAATGTTTCATTGAGAAATATATTGTTTATGTCAAACTGTTTTAAAGTCCAATCTCAATTTGTTGCAATCTAGATAAGAATTTAGATGATATTTATTTTTTATACTAGTAAAAAGTTTCCTCATAATCAATTTCATACACCTTATTGCAGTAAGTTTTGCTTTGTAGCGACCCATATTTCCATTAAAATTGATTTTGACTATGAATATTTATTTACATCCCATAGTTTTTCTCAAATACAAGTTCATATGTATGTATTTTCTAATGATCTTCCATTTAATCATTAATGACTTTCTTTCATTTTTGATTCATCAATATTTTCTACATAATATTAGGAATCTTAGAGGTGTGAAGTGGGTTGGGCAGCTTAGGCATGGTATGAGGCACAATTAGAGGTGTCAAACAGGCCGGCCCGGCACGGCACTGCCCATTTTTTTCCAGCACGATCGTGCTACCGTGACGTGCCTGGCACGGCACGGTTTGAATATAGGCGGGCACGTCACGGCCCGTAGGCACGGCGTGCCGTGCAGGGCCCGCTCGGGCCCGGCCTGGCCATACAGGCCACAGGCCAGGCGCCACCGCGCCAGCCGCCAGGGCATACCGGCATAGCTGCATAGCCACATGGCTGAGGGTGAGACGTGAGAGAGAGGCAGGCGCAGGGCAGGGCAGGCGGGCGCGGGACCGGGAATGGTCGAAGGGACGGGTCAGTGGGTCACGGACCACGGTATGGGAGGGAAGGGGAGGCCATGCAGAAATTGGAAATCCTATTCTCTGAATTCAAAAATCAAAATATTGTATTTTTTTTAATTTATATATTGTAAATTATATTTCTTAATTTTAAGTTAAGTGAGTGTAGTGTCATTTGTCAAACTGTCAATGTGTCATAGTGACTATAGTCTACTCTCTACACTGTGTAGTGTAGACTGTGGAGTATTAATTATTAGATATAATGTATAAAAATGTTAAAAATTAAAATTTAAAAAAAAAACAAATTTTTGAAAATTATTTTTTTTATGAAATTCAACTAAGTATAGCTTTATTTATATTTATAATTTATTATTTATAAATTAAAGTTATTAATTTTTAAAATAAAATTTAAATTATAAAAAAATTAAATCTATACATAATGTTAGGAAAAATTAAATTAAAAAAAAAAGTAAACTACAAAAATGAAAAATTACCAATCATGCATTTGAAACCGATGGTCCGAACAAAACAAGTATAAGTTTCAACACAAGCACAACGTACAGACAAAGCGTATAAATACAATGAATAAAAACAACATCGAAAAAAAACAGCAGATCAGCATCAATCGTCAAGCGGCATATCATGAGAATCATCAGCCGTAATATCAAGATCGGTATCATATGGATCATCATCATCAACAATCAGTTCCTCCGCCATCGTAGTGGATGTGGATGCGACTACAGTGTCTGTCCCAGTCACAGCTTCAGCACGATCATGGATGCTAAACCTCGATTCCTCCCAATCCTTCAAACATGCCAAGGCCTCAACCATATCTGGACGTAATCTCGATCTCCTATCCGAAATCACGTTAACTGCAACAGAAAAAGCAGACTCCGATACTACGCTCGACACCGGAGGAGTCAGTAGATCCCGTGCCATCCTAGATAGCACGGGATAGGTGGACTCATATGATTTCCACCACTGTAATAAATCAAGATTCTTATTATCAGAATGTGATAGGATTGAGCAGTAATCGGTATCTAAGTACCGAGAAAGCTCACTCCTATGTGATGGTCCACCCCTACGTTTCCCCATCGCTAGGTTAATGGAATAATCATCATCTCCGAACAAGGTATCAATGTCCGTAATCACAGTCTCACTACTATCACCACCATACCTAGTATCGTAGTATGTGAATAGGTCAGTAAACTTCTCGTGGATGAACCCTTCAGGTGGCTCTTCCAGGTTCATGCACGAGGAAATGAAAGTCAGGGTGTTTTCAACACCTTCCACCTTAGCCCTAGGGTCCATGCATGCAGCGAGACAATAAAGAGATGGAATGGTGGACCAGTACTTCAAGTACTTGGTCTCCATCTCTGCAACCATATGGCTAAGCATCGGGTCAGCTCGATACTTCCTAAACATGCTACTAATGTTGCATTTGCACCAGAGTGCAATGCAAGTGGTGAGCGTATAAACTGACGAACACATGTTCGTCGTGTCATAAAATATCTTCAGGAATTTCATAAATGAAATTCCTGAAGCCCAGTCAGTGTCGTCAATAATAAGTTCGTCACTCTTACTATGGACGTAGTCGGATATCACGTGTTCGTATCCAACACATGATTCCAACATCAGGTACGTGTAATTCCAATGATGTCTCACATCCGATTGGAATTTCTTCTTCTTAAGATTCGCAGACAAACAGAGATTACCAAACTCTTGTAGTCTGCGAGGAGTACGAATATACTTGAGTGCATTGTGTATATTTTCCAACGCGTGGGAACACACCTTCATACCCACTTGAACTATCAGGTTAATCACATGACACATGCATCTGACATGAAATATCTCTCCTAATGGTGCGTCTCTAATATTCCTAACAAACATATTGATCGCTACTCCATTATTAGCAGTATTATCAAAAGTGACACTAAAAATTATTTTGAATTTTATATTCCCTAAATATTTTCATCATACACTCAAAAATGGCCGGGCCATCATGAGGATGAAGAATCTCAGTGAATCCTAATATTTTTTTATTGATTGTCTAGTTAGAATCTACATAGTGACTCGTGAGACATGCATAAGAAGAATCATCGTGACATGTCCATATATCGGACGTCACGGACACCACTCCACTATATGCCATAAATTCCTTAATTATTTTTTGTTTTTCTAACTTATATATCTTTAGTATGTCACTCCTAGATGTGGACCTAGGAATCCTACGATAGGAAGGCTGAAAATAAGTCTGCATGATGCGCACTACCCTCGGATCTTCCGAAAATCTGATCGGAAGACCCATCAATGTGATGAGCCTGGCCATGCCGTCCCTACCCAACTCGCTGGAGTATATGAAGGGAGTAAACTTTGAGACCGAACTCGATCCAGTCTCAAAAAATGTAGTGCAAAGTTGGGTTTGCCTAGGATCTAAGGGTCCATGTTTTTTGGTGCATAATTCAGCATGCCTCTTAAGGTGCCCAGTCCCACATGTACTCTTGCATGTTAAAAGTCTCATACAATATTTGCACTGTGCCAATTCAAGTTCCTCACCCCTAACATTTACTTGTGTTATGTTTTTAAAATGAGCCCAAACTACATAAGTCCTCCTAGTTTTTTGTTTTTTAGAACTTTGGGTTGAGACGACTGGAGAAACCAAAGTTTCAGCAGCCGCAGACATCTGTGTAACATTAACATTTTCATTTTCCAAATTAAAATACGTGTCAGGTGGATTTGTCATTTTTTTTTGTCGTTTTTTCCTATGTTTTTCTAGAGAGAGAAGCTTTAGAGAGAGAAAGTAAATAAAAACGTGAAATAAATTACCCGGTAAAAGCAATGAGGTCAGTCACGCGCAAGGTGCACCGCAAGAAGCTTTGATGTTCAAAACTAAAGTAGAGTTTCACGAAAATCCAAGCCGAAATCAAAATCCCGAGGCCCGAGAGAGAGATGCACCGTTTATGTGAGAGAGAGAAAGTTTTGAGAGTAGATATGTTTTTGAAAAACATAAATGTAATAGGGAGGGGGGTAGAATTTATAGGCTAAAGAAAGTATTTTTTTATAAAAAAAGAAAATTTTTTATTATTTTTTTGATTTTTTTAAATATTTTTAAGGGGCAGAATCACGAGGACCGTCGGATTCTACCCCCTAGCCGTTGGAGGCGAATCCAACGGCTGAAAATCTGTGATGTTTGAAATTTTTTTTTTGACCGTTGGGATTGGTCGGGTGCATGGACGTCGGGTATCAGCAGTTGGGACCGCGGGTCAGGTCCAATCAGATCCAACCAGTGGTCTTTTTACCGGGGCGGGGGGGCAGGGGACGGTCGGACGGGTCACGCCACGCCACACGCCTGCCACGCGTGCCTGCGTGAACGGCACGGGACGAACCCGTGCCGGCGTGCCGTGCCAAAGCACGGCACGGCACGGGCTGTTCCTAACCCGGGCACGGCACGGGCTCGGGCATGATTTAAAAACATGCCGGGCCGGCCCAGGCACGACCGAACCGTGCCGTGCCTCGTGCTGGGTGGGCCGGCCCGGCACGTTTGACACCTCTTGGCACAATCCAATCTGCTCATGCTAGGCTTAACTTGACATAGTCAAGACCCGTGAATGGACCATGACCATGCTAACCCATGCCCATGGCATGACTTGTGTCGTGCCAGGTCTGGTTTAATCGTGCCTTATGTGTTGCTAGCACAACACTCATCCATGATACTTTAGCATAGTTCACACAAGCGTGATGCATGGTTTAAAAAAAAAACTTGTGACCTTTCTTACCCATTATAATAAACGTAATGGGTAATTCCTTCTACCCAAACAAGGTCATCAACATGTGTTGTCAAATCACTTTATATTGAAAAATAAAAGATAAAAAATAAATTCTTTTTTTTCGTTTGATTTCTTTGAATAGCTAATGGGAAAAGATCCGATGGCTATTGGAAATTCGCCAAAAAATTATAAAATGATTCAAAAAATTTTTAAAATATAATATTTTTAATAAAAATATCATTTAAATATGATATTAAAATATTTTGTATTCATTTATTTACATTTTTTCTCCTATCTTTTTTTTTGTCCTCCTCTATTTTGGTTGACATATATAGACTATGCTTACTAATTAGTGAAAGTGATTATTTTTAAGCTTTAAGTCCTAACTATAATTGCATGATTACAAGACAACATGATGTTAGTTAAGTAAAAGAGACTATTGCTATTACACACATAAAGTTAAAATAGACATTATAGTTTTGTTTGAGTTAGAATTTATAAAAATTTAGAAATAACAATTTTTTTAAAGGTTAGATATAGATACTAAATAAAAAAAAATAAAAAATGATAAATAGTGATTTTAATAATACTGAATTTGACCTAGATATAGATAATAATGATAATTTGACCTAGATTTGACATAATATATACTATAAAAAATATATACACATAAGTGTACTAGTAGTATTGACTATGTTTAGAGGCATGCTGCTCAAGATGCTAGAAAACATGGAATATTAGATCTCAAACAAACCCAATTGTGTGGCGGGACCTTTTAAGTTAGATTAACATCAAATTCATTAATCTCGTTCATTTATCACAATGACTTTGAAAGTGAATGAATGACTAAATTAATTACTATGATGGGTTTTATGATTATATTTTCAAAAGATTTCATATTAATCAGTATTATATTGACATATTTCTAGTTTATGTATCATATAATTCTTAGGTTTACCAGCAAGAATAAAATAATATAAATTAGAAAAATAATTAATAATTAATGAATTTATCAAATATAGTAGAGTGATATTCTTGATGTTTGACATCTAAATTATTCATGAAAAACATTATTTACATTCATTAACACCTACTATATAAATTCTAAGTGGAAACATATTAAAAAAAGTTTAAATTTTTCTATGATCTTCCATCCTTATGATGATCATGCTATATATGGGTATATGATGAAAATTTCTAAAAAAATATGACATTTAGAATAAAATTTTGAATATCACATTTGATATTACTTTGAATAAAGGTGTCACCATTTATATGTTTATTAGAACTATTAGAGATGGGTCACTGGGTAATTTTTTTTATATTTGGTATATGTGTCAAATAAATGACCTAATATTATCAATTAGAATGAAAGTTATTTCCTTCATAATAGAAAATATAAGAAATTTACTAAAATACCTTAGGATACCTAGTATACAAGAAGAGTTTAACACTTTATATTTGTTAGTGGTCCTAACAAAATCCAAATAGATGTGAGATATTGTTGGAATTATTCCTATCTAATGTTAGGGTCGTTATTTGGTTATCAACACGTGATATCCAACTATATCAATAATAAAGTAGAGAACTTATTATTGATGATTCATAATAGAATACAAAAATTTCATTTTTGAAAATTTTAAAGATTTTTTATGATTTGATAAACATATGTTTATTTTTGTATATTTCCACCACTTACATTACACTTCGATGGGTATACTATATTAATGAGATGTTTAGAAAATGTAAAGAACACGCTACATTTAGTATCCACATGCATTTAAAATTCTAGTAATGCATTCCAATTTTTTTTATTTGGTTATCCGTATAGATCCTTGGGTTAAGAAAGAAGATGTGAAAATTATTTTAATATATATATCCACATGCATGAACCAAGTAGAAGAACTTGATAGTTGGATTCACAAAAAAAAGGATAACTTGTTTACATATTAAAACAATAAGTATAGTAGTTATAAAAAGGTTCTGAAAACTGACATGGATATTATATTTCAAAGATGATGCCTTTTCTATTCAATTAGCTAGGGAAAAATAATTTGTATGGTGCATCGAATAAGATCAAACTATCTCAGTACTTAGATATTATTTACTTCTTCATCCTATATAATAATAATAATAATAATAATAATAATAATAACAATAATATATATATTTTGAGTTGGTGAAAATCATATGAATCAATATTTTCTGTATTATCTAAGATTGACACATGATTTGTTGTCCCCTTCGATATCTAATATAGTATCAGAATCTATTTTTTTATAGCTATGAATATTATTTTAGATAGGAGATCTAGGCTGTGACTTGATATATTATAAGTATTTTCTTACTTAAAAGACTAGAAAGTTTTAAGATTATACATTCAAGATAAAATAAAAAAATTATTGTTAAATGATGACTCATGGATATAAAGGATATTGAGGCTATGACTACTATGATCTTTAAAGTCATACATGATCATTAAAATTATAATCTACATTCACAATGTATTTATATTAAAGATATGAACTAATCGTAGCTATTATAGGACTCAAGCAAAATATAATACATGTTTTTTTTATTGCTTATATATTATATTACTATTCATAAGTCATGACTTCTTGTTTAGATTTTTGCCTTTTTCTTTAAAGTTTATCATTCTGAGTATAGTGTTATTTTTTTGTATGATATCAATAGTCGAATATAAAACTTTTGTAAAAATTTTTTATTTTATCCATTTAAATATATAGTTTAGTTTACGATGAAGTATTTTTATTTAGATATTTATATTTTATATTAGAGAAAAATTAAATATTTTATAAATTTATATTGGCTTAGTCTGCCACCTAGAACCAGCACAACCTAGCATGACATAGGGCCGACTAGGGATGGTCAACATGGCAGTGCCAGACACCAAGCCAATCAGGTTGTACCAATCTCATTCTCACCTACCATTAAATCATGCCAGCACGACACAATATGGGAACCCTCCTGCCATGTCAAGCTTGACATGGTGTCTTGACTAAGATATGAAAACAAGATCATGTCAGCATGACACATGCAATTTGACACCTCTAACTATGAATAGATATATGGGATAATTAATTCATAATAAGTTCATGTGACCTAGACAATTGGTGGGAGGAAACATAGTTGTTAATGGGATACTTAATTTTAGCTCTAAGATTAAAATCATATTATTATTATTTTTGAAATATTTTTATTAGTCCTAATTAGATATTTAGATTCAATAAAAGATAAATCTTTATTAAAGGGTATATTGATACATGTGGAGACAGTTGAGATTTCTATGGTATTTGGTGCATCTTCAGAAGTTGTACTATTTTTTTTTCATTATCTTTATCATAGTGACTCAATCTAATTGGAATTGATGACATACATCTTTATTTAATAACTATCTGATTAAAAGTTGATTTCATTCAACAATTAGTGTTTTAATGACTTTTGAAGAATTTGATTTTTATGGTTCTCAACTTTACTAATGCTATCTTCAACAAAGTTCAAATATTTATTTTTTCCTAAAGAGAGCACGTAGGATCACCAAAAAAATGATCATCTTCATGAAATGAAACATTTCGAGTCACATACATCTTTTTGGCAAGAGAATCATAATATGGACACCCATTTTTAAGATTTACATATACAATAAAGATGCATCTTATAACACAAGAATCTAATTTTTTAGTGTCCTTAAGATGGACATATGTAGTACGGCCAAATATCCGTGTCTCAACATTTGGAAGAGTTGACACTATTACCAGTTCTTGGAAATTTTTAATTGGTTTTTAAAAATCAAGAATGTGATAGGGAGTACAATTGATAAGATATGCAATAGATCGAATAACCTCACCCCAATACTCATTAGGTAATTGCATTCCAAAAGAAGCTCGAATAACTTCTAAGATTTATCAATTTTTATGTTCTACCAAGCCAATATGTTAACGTGCATCTTCACACAAAATTTTATCGTGATTACCTTTCTCCTTACAAAACAACTCAAGGTCATATTTCATGTGTTCTTCCCAATTATTAGATTGAATAACTTGAATTCACCCTTGATATTGAGAAGTAATCATATGAAAAAGCTCTTGAAAAATCCAACAAACATCTCCCTTGTTGAAATAGATATCCAAGGTATGTTCATCAATGAATGTTAAAAAATAACAAGCACCAAATAAACTAACAATTCAAGTTGGCCAACACACATGAGGTGAATAATCATAAAAGGAACATTACTTTTTTTATAACTAGGCAAATGAAATTTCGTGGGTCTTACCTAGTTTACAAATATCACATCTAAATTTAATTTAACTTGTGAAGCCTACTGTAAAAGAGATGACCAATACTATGATGCCATAATTGCACCATATCATTTTTTCCTCCATTTTTTTAATGCATTAGTTTGACTTGACCTAACAATTGAGTTTCTGTTGTAGATACCATAGTCAAGAATTCATTGTGTCATGATATCCTAGAAGAAATGATAATAATGACAAAATTTCATGGAACAATTTATTGCTTTAGTAATTTGGTAACAAATAAAAGATTAGAAGAAAGAAAAGGAACAACAAGAACAATGTCAAGGGTAAGATAGCTAAACATAGGTATTGATCTTTCGTGGGTAACGAGTGAAACTCCTGCAATTGTAGTAAAAATGTGTCGTTAGGTTTGTTTGATATTTAAACTTTTGAATATTCTTAGGTATATTGGTATTTTATGATATTATGTAAGCATGAAATAGAGAAAATTATTGAATGATTATATGACTTTGGTATATTGATAAGTTTTGATGAATTATTATAAAATCAATCAGTTTTTGGAGATATTTAGTAGAAAATATAGAATATTGAGTCTTTCAAAGTTTCAATATTTATTCTTTGCTAAATTCTATTTGATTGGTCATGAAAATTTTTATATACCACGACAATACTAATTCATAAGTATAATCTTTTTACAATGCAATACATTCTTAGTAGTTGTAATGCTATCATGGAGTTTCGACTATACCTATCTAATAAAATTAAAATAAATATGATATTAATTTTATAGCACAATAACCAAGTACCCCACTAGTACTCAAAGTCATGATCAAGTCCAAGTGACATAACTTTATCTTTAATATGTCTTAGTAGTCTCAAGTTATAGTTATAATCTTTTGCAGAGCCATAAATTTTGAGCCATAAAACTTAATATAACCAATACTATTTTGGTCAAAATCTTTGGGACACTCAAAGCTATAAAATAATATCACTCATATATGATCATTTCCTAAGGTTGTGACTATCATCTTCAAAGAAAGACCTAACTATGATTTTTATAATTGAGCTAATTGCAAGTGCCATGACATTCCTACCTAATTTTGAAAACATAAGATATGAGAGAAGAGAGGGTTAATATTATGATCACCCACAATATCATTAATACTTGAAGACATATAAAAGTAAATTTTGCGTCACAACTATTTATTATCACATTGGTCATAAAATACCCAAGACATTCTCAGTGTCATGACTATTTCTAAGTACCACATCCGTATGATCATCAAAAAGGTTCAATACTAATATCATGGCTTTATCACAATGTCATAGTTGTATATCAATTTCAAAAAATTTTCACCATGTCACATTCATTCCCTAACATTATGACCCATTATTAAAGAAAAGATAATAAATTCCCAAAGTCATGATTACTTTATAGCATCATGACTTTATGTTATAGAGAAATTAGGACTAAGTCATGATCGTTGCTAGTGTTACAACTTTATGTTACATAAAGATTAGGATTGAATCTAGAGTCACAGCCTCGTTCTAAAGTGATAACCTCAAGCTTAAGCGATGAAAACCAAAGTCATGACTTCTTCCTCTCCCTTTGTGATACAAGCAAATTCTGACAACTATCAAACACTATGAGAGAATTTTGTCTTTTTTAGAGGTTTCACAAGAAAGTATGTGATGCAAAACTTAATATAATCCATAGAGTTAGGGGGTGCAACTAGAGGTGTCAAACTAGAGGTGTCAACCAGGCTTGGCCGACCCATCCGGTAGGAGGCACGGCACGATTCGGCCGTGCCTGGGTCTGGCCAGCATGGGAATTTCTCGTGCTTGGGCCCGTGTTGTGCCCGACCACCGCACTAACTGTGTCATTCCGTGCCTGGCCCGGCCCGGTACCATGGCCCTTTGGCACGGTACCTCTACATGAGCCAAGAAACCCCAATTCTTTTTAAAATTAGGGTTTCGGCATCACGGTGGCGCGACAACTCGACAGTAACCCATATTTTTTTAAAATTAGGGGTTGGTGGTGCGATGGTGCACATCGAAATCCTATTTTTTTAATTTAGGGGTTCAGCTATGCGGTGGAGTGACGGCGCATGCCGAAACCATAATTTTTTTTTAATTTAGGATTCGGCCCGAACTGGCCGAACCCGACGGATTGTGTCGCGGGCCCATGTTGGGCTGAACTCCACAAAACCATGCCGGGACATGCACGGCACGGCACGGTAACCGTGCCGTGCCTGGCCCGACACAAAAGTACGGTCTGGGCTTAAAAAAATAGGTCGGGCCAGTCCAGCACGTCCCGTTTGACACATATATGTCAAATGGGCTCGGCATACATAACATCCCAAGCCAAGTCCGAGGCAAGGCCCTATACTTTAGTCCGAAAGCACAGTTCATTGGCACGACCCAAACCATTCCCAACCCATCCTCGGATGGCAGTATCTTGGGTTAGGGTTTAGGCAAGTTTGCATTCAAACCCTAAAATTTGAACGACTTAACCCAACCACCCGAACTTCCTACACCATTCGAGAAGTCGAAGCTTCTAGAATTTGTGATAATTGGGCCGGTTCAACGATTGAATTGACCCAATATTCAAAAAAAATGTTTTAAGCTATTTGATCTGGCCGCAATGGCTAGGGGCATAAATCTGATGGCTGTTGTTATTATGCCCATTTAAAATATTTAAAAAATGAAACATATTATTCTTTTTAAAAAAATTACATTTAAAAATTTATATATAAATCTCATATCATTCTCAAATATATATCTATTTTATCTTATCTATCTCTCGCTCTATTACTCATATTATCTCACCTCTCGGTTCTCTAGTTTATTTCTCTCTCTTTTTTTAGTTTTGACTTTTTGGGACTCAGGTGCTTACTACTGATTATGGAATACATATCATAAAGCAAACAAGATATGATGCATTATGGGTATTAATTTTTAAAATTTGTTTAGTTTATATTTTTTTATTTTTATTTTAGTTACAAGTTTTAGTTTAATTGATATAAATATTATATTTAATTTAAAAGACAAAATTTACAATATAATTAAATAACTAATAAATATGTAAAATGATAAATAGCAATTATAATGATGATAACAAAATTAATTTAAACGTAAACATCAATAATTTTAATATGGATAACAATAATTCAACGGAAAGGTCTGAGACTGTAAAAACTTTGTTTCCCCTAATCACCTTGACTCAAATATCTAAAAAACTAAAAACTAGAAAAAAAATTATTAGTTTGGATTCACTTTAATATTATTCCACATATAAATATTAGGGGTGCTGATGAAGAATCGATACAATACAACTATTATAAAAAAATTATTAACCTGTAAGAGTTCATGTGAGACTGGACACCTTAAGAGGAATGCCCAAAAATATACCAAAAAAATATAGTGCATTAGATCCTAGGCAAACCCACCTCAGTGGTGGGGTCTTTGAAGTTGGATCCAACTCAGTGGTGGGGTCCTTGAGGTTGGATCCAATACATTCTCTATGTTGACCCACTTCATATACTACAATGAGTCAGGGAGGGAAGACATGACCAAATTAATCACAATGATGGGTCTTCTGATTAGATTTTTAGAGGATCCAACGGTTGTCAGTATCATGCAGGCATATTTTCAACCGCTATATCATATAATTCTTAGGTTTATATCTAGGAATGACATACTAAAATATTATAACTTAGAAAAAGAAATTTTAATTAATAAATTTAGAGAATATAGTGGAATGATGTCTGTGATATCCGAAATCTAGACTAATCATGATGATGCATCTTATGCAAGCCTCACTACCCACTATGTAGATTCTAAATGGATACTAAATATAAAATATGATGGCATTGTCATTTATGAGTGCATGATGAGAAATTTTATATAATATAATATTCAAAATAAAATATATTGTATCATATTCAATAATACATCTAACAATGAAGTAGCCATTAACATGTTTGTTATGACTAGTAGAGATTGACCATTAAGAGAAATTATCTACGTTAGATGATTGTGTCACATCATTAGCCTCATAGTACAAGTGGGGATGAAAGTTATTTCCCATGCTTTGGAAAACATATGTAACTTACTAAAATTTCTTCATATACCTCATAGACAATAGAAGTTTGGTATTCTTTGTTTGCTGGGGGTCTAAAAAAAGAAATTTTAATCTGATGTGAGATACCATTGGAATTACACATACCTTATGTTTGAGTCATATGTTGGATACCAACATGTGATATCCAACTAAGTCGATAGTAAGATTGATAAACTTATTATTAATGATGCTGACTAGACTAAAGGAGTTTCATTTATGAAATTCCTAAAGATTTTTTATGACATAATAAATATATGTTAATCAATTTATACTCACACAATTGCATTGCACTAAGGTATTTATGCAATATTAGTAGCATATTTAGGAAGTACTGATATGATCTGATATTTAGTGACATAGTTGTGATGGAAACCAAGTACATATAATACTAGTCCACCATTCAATCTCTTTATTAACTGGCTGCCTGCATGGACCCTAGGAGTTGGTTATGGCCAGATATTGTTAAGGCATTCCCATGCATAAAGGATTGAGATGATTTGAGCTTGGTTATCTAGGATCATATTACAACTATAGCAAGATCAGAGGGGTTGGTTGTTAATGATGATTTGAGAGACTTTGATGACGATTGAGATTGAGCCTACTATACTACATATGGACTACTACTAGTAATGCCACCATTTGCTTATGAGATTTGATTATATTTGAAATTGTCTTTGTCTATTTATTTTTTGTCATTTGAGCTTGTTGCTTTTATTATTATTTTGTTCTTTATTAATTTAGACACTTACTTATGGGATTGATGTTTTATGTTTATGAGTTTATCTTTAATGTATTAATTTTTATCTTTTACTGATTTAAACTTACTTTGTTATTTTGTAATTTTTACGTATTTTTATCTGAGTTATGACTTGTGACTTATGATAGTAATTTTTTTGTTGTATTAATTTGATTAATTAATTATTTATTTTAGTATAAAAAATTAAAATTTAAAAATATATTTAAAGTTTGGGATGACCTGAATTTCAATGGGGCGAAACAACACAACCTAGCACATCCCAGCACATCCTGGCATGACCCAGCATGTCTCAGCATGCTCCATCATGATTCGATCCAACTTGGCAAGTCCAGGCCTGACTCGACCCAATTAACATATGAACCGGGTCAGCGGGCCATGCCACACCATTAGTTTTAAAGCCATGCTGTGTCTGTCAAGGGACAGTTACTGTACAGAGTCATGTTAGGCATGGCATTGAAGAAAAAACTTAGTCTAGTTATTGTGGATCTCATATTGTTATTCAATAATCCTCATAGTATCAATAAAAGAATTTGTTGCATCAAAGTGTGGCAGTCATAATATTTTAGGCCATAAAGCTTCAATTCTTCCATAGAAACACAATTTCTTAAGTCATAGTAGTATTCATTAGGAACTTTAAGTGTAGTTAACATCTTGAAAATTTTGATTTTCTCAGGTTCAAAAAGTGTGTAACTTGCAGCAGGCAAATATGTCCTTTTTTCTCACACTATTGGTTGTAGCTCACTTCAAATTCTGAGATTTACTAAATCTAAATGACTATTTAGTTCATCCTGTGAATTTCCGGATATATCAAGAAGGATTTCCATTATGCTCTTATATATATATATATTTCAATATGTATCACATCTAAGACATGACGTACATGAAGAAACTTTGTCTTTGCCTCTCAAACCTTGTCCTTCTTTTTTAAATTCTCAACATCATTGTATTTGCTTATTTTTTTTACCATACATATAATTAATATTTTTGGTATTTTGTAAAATTTTTGTTCCAGTTAAATATTTAGGCTAAATCTCAAACTCTTGACAACTTTTAAATATCTTTTTTTTCCTCTTCTATATGGATGATTTTTGTGCAAAAGATATTATATGATTTCGGTACACATTTTTTCAATTATGTTTCAAATATACATCATGTATTTTCAGCACAAATTGTACAAGCCAAATAACCCTTAACACTATAGCCACTCAAATTTCTATATGCAAAAAAAAATCATTTATCATCCAAAGTAATACGACCTTTAAGGTGAATACCTTTTATAAATATGCATTGTAAACTTCAACGCAAACATCCTATAGCATTTTTAAATCCTCAATAAGTGATTAAAAGAAGATGTCAATAACATTTCATGGCTACTTAGGACCCAATATCAATAAGATAAACATCACAAATGTTTGCCTCATACACAACTATGGTGAAAGATTGAAGGTAATAAGTATGACAATCCATGTACTATGATGACTACTTAAGGTGCTATGTAAATTTATCTCATCTGCATTAAGTACCAAATTAAGATTTTGTGGCTCACTTGCAAAATTAGTCCATTTGTAATCTATTAATTTCCAATGATGTTGCATTGATTGGATGTCGAATATAATTGTCAACTTTTCTTTCACTAGAATGTCATGTCAATTCATTTAATTTTTGACGAGTGTCATAGATTCTTCTAAACCTAGGTATTAAAAAAAATACCACACAACTTTTGTTGTCATGCCTACTTTTGGATTATTAGATCCTTAAGAAAATTTTCATCATGATTCAAAATAATTTGGACATACATTAACATCCTTGTATGGATATCTATACAAAATGCAATCATTTGGACATGGCTCTCTTTTCATATTGCATTCCTAAGGCACATGATGACTTTTTTTGCTTTATTTATTGATGTTGGCATCAACTTTTCTTTTGAAAGCACAATACCCCAAAAGCTTAGTAGCTCATTGAAACTTGCATTGCATCACCCATATTTTGTTTTAAAGTTGTATAATCATACCAAAATAGAAAGTATAGTGAACCCACTACAACCAGTATACAAAGGGTGTTCCGCTTTATCTAACAAGTTCATGAATTTCTTAGGTTTACATTCAAATAGATCTCTAGATGTTTCAACTATTTTCTTATCATTAACATCATCATTATATTGAAGATAACATTCTTTAGCATCTAAGGTACACTTATGTCCCTCAACATTACATATATTTTTGACATGTCATGTCCATACATCATAATTTGAGTCGATACCATTACTAAAATGTTGATCTTTGTCCACTATTATATCATGAACTTTCATATTCATATATTTTATCCATGGACATTGTATGGAACTAAGGTCACCTAAATTTTGTTTAGCAAAATTTAAAAAACTTCAACACAATCATCGTATCTTTTTGTATGTTTATCAACATAGTTTCGTGACTTATCTAATTTGTTAAAAGTCAAAAAAAAACAAGTAGTTAATTAAATCAATAAATATAAATGATTTTATCTAACAAACTAATTAAAATTTTCAAACCATATACAAGTTTAAAAAATTAAAAGATGAAAAGTAAATTATAAAGATAAATAACAACTTAAATTGGTTTAGCTTTCTTTGAATTACTTTCCACGCCTTGTGAATCCACCATTAATGTCTCTAAAATGGAAATAGAAGTTATATATATATATATATATATAATTATGCTCACTAAATAAATATAAAAATATGATGCAGTACTCTGCGTGATTTATTTGCATTTGCATTTTCTACTATAGTACTATAGTATAGAACGAACTCTAAGATATAAATAACTAGAAAATGAAAGAAATATCAATTCAAAATCTCACTCACATGATATCAATTAAAGGTGTCAACCAGGTTGGAAAACCTGGGCACGGCTCATGGCATGACATGGTCTAGTCATGCCTATGCCGGCATAGAAAGGTTAACAACAGTGCATGTTCTTAGACTATGCCACCCCATGGCATGGCTCATGTCATGCTAGGTCGACACACAAGTTGTGGCTCCTATCGGGCGAGGCATGATCCACTAGCCCAATGATCTAAGGCTATGGGTCAAGCTCGATCGGGTGACTACCTAATGGGGCAGGTTATTTTATTAAAATAAATTTCACCACATAAGATGGATCTTGCTTATGTGGCCGATTGCAAATAGGTAGCCACCTAAGCCAGCCACCCATTGCATTTTTATGCAATGGGTTCTGATAGAAATGGTCCAACATGGTCGGCATGGCCTTGCACTCAGATGTGCCACCATGCCATGCTAGGATGGCTAGCTGGTTCACATGCTTAGTCTTGTATTGTGCATTCCATGGTAGGGTTTGTGTCATGTGGGGCCAACATGAGGCATGCCTCATGTCGAGCTTGTCATGACTTATGTGCCATGCCCAATGACATGGTCATCTAGCCCGGAGATCCAAGACTGGCTATGGGTTATAGGTCAAATCTTTTCGGGTGAATGCTCGATGAGATGGATTATTTTTTTTTAAAAAAAAATCTAGCCACGTAAGCCAAATATTGCTTACGTGGCTAATTGCAATTTGTCGGCCATGTAAGTCAACCACCCATTGAGTTTTCATGCCACCGCGCCACCCTTTTGCTGCTATGCTTCTTCACTATCAGGGGTTGGTGAGTTTTGCTCGTCAGGCTCAACTTCTGCCGTTGGGAAGGTTTTTCGGCTCGTGCTAAGATATCATACCAACGAGCCACGGTACCGTGCCGGGCTAGGCACGACACAAGGTCTGGTTGGCCTCGGCACGGCACAACATAGTTGGTGCCGTGGATAGGCACGACACGGGAAATTCTCGTGCCAGGCCGGCCCAGGCACAACCGAATCGTGTCGTGCCTAGTGTCGGACCGGGGTGGCCCGGCCTGATTGATACCTTTATCTTTTATCAGTTGATTTTACTACCAGGCTTATCAATTATTCATGTAATATCACATGTCTATATGCTCTGGAAGTATACTCTAGATTTTACCCATTTAATAGACTAGGGTGTTTTTGTTGTTGATGATGATTGTACTTTTGAGGAGGGATCAATGTAAATTATGAATAGATGGAAGAAGTTTTGTGAGGCAAGACTATAAGGCTAGTAAAAATATTATGACAATATTGAGGAATAAATAAGGCAACATGTGATGATTAGAGTATTATTCATGCTAATTATCCTTTCATGTTTGAAAATGAAGGTATATGATAGTCATTCAATGATTAATGATGACTGCATATGCATATGAATTGAAAGTAGAAGTGTGTGAATTTTGGGGATGAATTTTGTTTGGGGGTGAATAATGTAAAACCCAAATAAAACCCAAATAAAATTGAATTCGCCAAACAAAAATATTTTTTAGATTCTTGAAGGATGAAATGAATGTGTGATAGATAGAGATAGATTGTTAGAAGTGAGTCAAACTTGGGGTTGATACATGATAATGATGTTTGTGGCTGTGATATCATGTTGTGAGTTACAACCTTGTTCAAATAAAGAAGGTTCACGACATCCCTTTTGGCTCTGGAGGAAGGTTCCTTTCTATTTGATTTAATTCTAATCTTAAGGGTTTGTGTTGAAGTAATTATTGTTTTTCTTTTTCCTGGTGTATTCAATTAATGCATTAGGGATATATTTGGAAATTCCATGGTTATGAATAATAAATTGGTAAATATATTGCATGATTGTATTAGAATTTTTTTTTAGAAATTTTCTAATAATCTCAATTTTATTTAGTCATAACTTGGCCTACGGATCTCCAAATTGGAGGTAAAGGTGATGAAGTTCTCTAAAAAATTTTAGAGGATACTAAGAATCAAATTATCATGATTATATTATACTACCCAATTTTATTAGTTAAACAATGTTTTATAAGCTTATTAGTAAAGATCTCTCAACAATAAAGATCCAGAAACATATGAGTCTTACAAGTAGTAAAGATGACTTTTATCTAGATATTGATCCCACATGAATCATATAAGTAGCACATTCAACCAATGGTAAAACAAAATAGTTCTAGTAGATAAGATAATTCAAGATTTTATTAAGAATCTTAGATCCTAGGATTTGCATATTTTCATTCATATGATACATGATTAAATAATCTAGTTCGTGTTGTTGGGTTTGGATAGAAAATCAAGGTTTGTTTATTGTTAGAATGTCTTATTTTCCTAATGGCATGGAAGGTGGTTTTCACCATTGATTTTATCCCAATGATAGTCTCATTGTAGTTGTCCCTTGGTATTTTACCATAATGACCATAAATTATTTATGCTTGAGGAATATTCACAATTTCATACTTTTTATGTAACTCATCAATTTTCCTTAATAGTTACATTATACGTATATTCTTATTATCTAATCTCATATGTCTTATAGACTTTGAACTAAGCTGGTCTTTAAAATATTTGTACTTTTAGCTTTATAAGTATCGTATTCACATAATTAATATATGTTTTCCCTCAAGTATTATTGGTGGGAACCATTTGAATGAATGTAACTCAAGGGACATCACTACTTCATGAGTCACAACTACTCATGCATGTCTTATGAATTATATATCACGATCTTCCATAGTGATGATGCGACTTGTAGATTAAAGGTGAAACTCTTAAGAGAAAATTTTACAAAATACAAATATCAATTGAGGGTGGATTCTTTTAAGACATGTACAATGAATTAGCATATAAAATTATTCACACTTTAGGCTTTGTGAATGTCATACTCACAATGATTAACATAACTTAATTTTGAGTTTAGACTTATAGGTTTGTCTCATATATCATAGATAGAAGAAATGTCACTCATTTCCTACTATATGTGTGAATGAGTGTTGTGATTTACAAATCATAGTCCACCATGATAATATGCACAAATTAACCAATAGTCATCCCCTAATTTTAGTTCTATAAAATCACCAATTCCAACAATATTCATTCCACAACATAAATCAATATCATATTTATAATCAAATATTTTTATATCACATAAATCAAAATAAGCATATCTTAGAACTCAAATTGAAAATCTAGGATTCAAAACCTAATTCCCCATGCTATTTTAATTTAATTTCCAAAATTTACCCTAGAGAGATGAGGTTTGAAAGTTTATTATGATTTTATTATGCTATCTAATTTTATTGATTAGGTAGTCTCTCAAAAGCACATTGGTGAGAATATCTCATCAAGAGATATCTAAAAATGTATGAGTCATGCAAGTAGTAAAGAGAACTTTCATCTAGATATTAATCTTATAAAAATTATATCGGTAGTTAGGTTATTCAATAGTGAGCAACTCAATTCTAGTAAAATGAATATATCAGATTGTGAAATCAATATTACATCCTTAGATTTGTTCATTTAATTTATGTGATATATATTCAAATAGTTCATATTATAATAGATTTAAACACAAAATGAAGGTTGGATTGTTGTGTAATGACTCATTTTCCTAATGGAATATAAGGTGGATAATCAATATTAAGTCCATCCCAAATGGTGGGTCCCTCATGCTATTACTTGGTACATCATCATCAAGACAATAAATCATCTCTACTTAATTATCATTTATATTCTCATATATTTTAAGCAACTCACCAACTACATTTGATGGTTACTTCATTTGCATACTTTTATTCTTTGGTCTCAAGTGTCATCAAGACCATGAATTGACATAGTTTGAAATATTTGTAATCTCAGCTTTATAAGGATCATACTTATATAATTAATATATAATTTTTTCAAGTTTCATTAGTGAGATTCATATGAGTGAAAGTAACTCAAAAGGGTCATCACTACCTTATGAGTCACAACATACTCATGCATATCATGATGATTACTTGTAATCATTTTCGTTGGTAATAATATGACTTTGATACTAAAGATGAACCTCTTAGGAAAATATTCTATTTATGCTCATCTCAATCAATAATCAATTCTTATAAGACATGTACAATGGATTAACATGTAAAAGCATTCATACTATTGGCTTCATAAGTATTATACTCACAATAATTAACATACCCAAATTTTGGATTTTAACATATATGTTTTCCTCATGCATCATAGTCAAAAAGGTTGGCACTTCCTTCCTAATATATGTCTGAGTAAGTCTTGTGATTTACCTATTACCATTTACTAAGAAATCTCACACAAATCTACCAATAGTCAACCCTCTAATTCAAGTTTTATTTAATCACTCATCCATCAAAATCCATAACACAACATAAATTAAAATACATCCATTAATATCAAATCATTGTTACATCACATAAATAAAGTTACACAAACCCTAGAACACATGTTTTTCTGATAGAAATTTCTAAATTTATTCTAAAAGTAAGCTTATGTCTTGCGTCCATTGCTTACTTGTGGAGCTCCTAGAAAGTATGAAATTCAACCCTAGGATTTTGTAGTTGCCCCATGGATTTTGCTTGTTGCATGGAACAAGAAGAATGTGGAATACTTAAAATTTGTCTCTCTTTCTCTTTTATACTCGAATGATAATACATTATTTTTAATTAGAAATTCATGTCATTTAGAAGAAAGTCACTACTTTGGTCTTCATCTCTTAAGCTCGAGGTCATCACTCTAGAATATATCCAAATAATTATATAACACAAACCCATAGTCCTAGGAAATATCAATGACTTGGGTCAATATCTTTATAACACAAAGTCATAGAAATAAGGAATAGATGCGACTTCAGCATTTATTTATTTTTTGTTCTTCATACAAATTTACAGTACTAGGAATGGTCATGTTGTTGTATACAGCCTCTAATGTTATAATATGGATGTGGCATTGTAAAATGGTTGTGGCATTGGTATTGATCTCTCTTGATCATCTCAAGACTACAACATTAGGAAATGGTCACATTACTAAGAATGTTTCTCATTGGAATCATATGGTCGCAACACTAAGAATGTCTATCATCTGTTTCATATGCCTATGATATTGAGAAATGATCATGACACAAAGAATAACCTTTCTTGTGTCTCAAGTATCCATGGCACTGCAAATAGTCATAGTTCTAGTTTTTACTTATCTCATATATCATATGGTTATGGTACTGCAAAGCTGCTATGACATTGGAAATTAACATGAACATAAATATTATGACATTGTCTTCTCTTGAGGACTAGAGTCATGGCCTTAGGAAATGATTGTGCTTGAGTAATATCCTTTATAATATTTTGTATTCTAAAAATCAAGATATTTAGTACTTGATGTAACTTTGGTTTGAGTAGTTTTGACTCTATAATTTTTTATAGTTCAAAAGTTATAGCTTTGTAAGATAGTTGTGGCTCTAACTTGAGACTACAAAATCATATTAAATATAAATTCATGGTACTAGGATATGGATGTGACTTTAAAATTAGTGGGATACTTGATTATTGTGACATAAAATTAATTTTATAGTTATTTAAATTTTATGAGATAAGTATGATTATGACTATGATCATTTCACAGCCATAAAGAATATTTTGTATAGTGAAATAATTTTGCTAATAATTTGGTAGAATCATGACATACAAAAAAATTCATGACCAATTAGCTAGATTTTTAGCTAAGAATATATTTTAAAACTATGTGATAATCCATAATATACCCCTCAGCCAAAATTCTATAAAAAATTATTGATTTCACAACTATTCATTAAATTCTACCAAAAACTCCAAAGTCATGAAATTTATTATAAATAACCATTTTCATGCTTACATATTATCATAAATTACCAAAATATGTAAGAATATTTGGTAGTTTGAACACCAAACAAAGTCTTGCTCTCAACTCTAGGATTTAATAATGAACTTATATCCCTTGTTTGAACATAGATTTCCTATGGAGTGTGAAAATTAACTCAATGGTTGTTACTGCATGTGGTTAAAGGAAAAGAGGAAGAGAGAATGTCAATTGTTTTTCATTTTATTCTCCTTACATTCACCATGTCTCTTCTAAGTAGGTATTTTATAAGTAGAAAGTTACGGCTTTACAACAATGTCATGACTTTCGCCTTTGGTCTCTTAAGCTCAAGATCATGATAATGGGAAATGGACGTAGCTTTATAATGCTCCTTAAACTTTTTGTGCCCTAAAATTTTTGGTATTGAGTAATGACTGTGACTTTTGAAAATAGCTTATACATCAAAGTCATGGCGCTTAGACATGGTGATAGGTTTCCTTCTCTTGTTGGAAAAAAAATCATGGCCTTAGAATTGGGTGCAACTTGAGTAATGTACTCTTTAACTCCTTATACATTCATGGTACTTGGAAATGGTAATGGCTCTAAAATTTTGAATATTATGCTTTGGTAAAGAAGAGGCTGCATAACTAAAAAATAATCATGATTTTTTTTGGCACTAGTAGGGTATTTGGTTACTACGATATGAAATTAATCTCACAGCCAATTAAATATTATAAAATAAGTATGATCATGACTCTAAGATAATATCCTAGTCAAAAAGAATATATTACATACTAAAAGGATTATGCTAATGAGGTTAAAGAGTCATTATATAAAAATTATCGTAGCTAATGATGTAGAGTTTTAGTAAAGAATATATACCAAAACTATTTGATATGAGGAACTATTACCAAGTCAATAATACTCTTCAAAAATATAATAATTTTACTATTATTCATCACAATTAATAAAAACTCCAATTTTATTATCACATATTTTTGTATTACACACCATTATAAACCACCCAAATACAATATAATATTTGATAGTTAATATACAGAACATTAATCCTATTGGAAAAGCATTGAATTAGAGGTTTATTTCATAGTGATCATTATGTTCCCAACACATAATGATTTAAATCACTAAGTGAGTTGTGGTGACTTAAATCCCTAAGTGAAGTTAACTTAAAGGGTGATAATTTCTAAAAAGAAATATTTTCGAAACATGTTAATTACAAGGATAAATTTGTAATTCAAGTTGGACTTGGGAGCTTCTCAATTTCTTCATATAATTATGGTTAAAGGCAAGTTTATGCCTAACCTTGCAACATGATGAATATGCTAAATCAATGTCTTTATATACATGAAGTGATTGTGGTCATGTGGATTACCTTGTGATGTGTATTGAGATTGAATATGGGTTGGAAATTGTATGCTTATGGAATGGTTACCTAAGGTGCATGTTAAGGTACATGATGTGATTGGGCTTATGATTTTTGTTCATAAGTGGCATTACTTTAATATCAATTGGGGCATTCCATTGCATATCCATATGAACATCGCATCTACATGGGTATGAGTGCATGATCATGAATGAGTGGACTTGGTACTATTGGACAGTGACCAATAGAGTCTCCAAACATTACATAGCATGGAAAAAGGATACATGTGGATAATAAGAAGCAAGGATAAATCTTTCCTTGGGTAAAAGGCCCAGACTAGTTAGACATTTTATTGATAAAAGGTCATAAAATATTGGTAGGCATGTGGTATTTTTATGATGAGACCCCAAAAAGATTTATTACCCAACAAGCACATGGGATTTGAATTAAAAATAATTCTGAAATGGTGACATCCATCAAATATTTTGTTTATAAGCAAATAAGTTTTATTTCTTAAAAGAAGTCATTGGATATATATATTAATGATGTTTTTACCATGAAATGGAATGTGCATGGTATGTTGGGAGCTAGTGAAAGATCATGGCATGTTTTAAATTTGAGTCTTGCCTCATTACTCACCCTTTCCTAACATGCATAAAACTTCTTATTCTCAAAGGGGACAAAATTGGTGATTTTCCTTTTTAGTAAACTTATATATGTTGACCTAGGGAAAACGTATTTAAAAATTCAGCTTGCAAATCTTTCCAAGTCTGATTGTTGCATGATCCCAAAGAATCAAGTCATATTATTGCCTTAACCTTCAAAGTAAAGGAATATAAGTCTCAATCTTATCAAATCAATGGATGCCCCAACCTCTTGAAATGTGGATCATATTTCTTCAAAATTTTTGATATGTTTGTATGGTTGTTCATTTCTCATACCAAAAAATAGTGGAACAAGTGTACTAATAAATATAGCTAAATAACGAGTTGCTCAAATAATGGCACAATATAGGAATGCATATTTGTCCTGATAAGATACATACAATCTCTCATAGAAAATACATATTGAAGTTTCTTTAATGTAAATGATAATGAATTTTGTTGTTTCTCTTTATTGAGGCTCAAAAACTCCCAAGGATACTTCTAAATTGAATTCTTGGATAGGTAGATCAACTTTCACTATTATTTTCAACATTATATGACTTGTGAGAGAATTAAAGGATTCAACCTGCAAAAAAAAAAAAAAGGTTCATAGCACAAACAAAAATAACAATATATATACATATACATACATACATATATATATATATATAATATGAAGTAAAAATAAATATAAAATTGAAAAATAATCATATGAAGAAGTGATACAAGGAAACTTTACTCACTTATGATTTGGATCACAAGCGTCATCTCTTAAACTTAAAAATTTTACAAATACCTTATTTCCATCATCGACAATGATGTCACTTGATTATTCATGTAGGTGGGATCAAACTATTTACAACCTAAAATACATAATCAAAGGTAATAAATTAACCATAGCATATCACTCTAGTATCATCTTTGATATAATATTATTGGCATTCAAAAAGAAGAAGGTGAGATATAAAAAAAAATTAATTGATAATAGAAATAAAAAAATAGACTAACAAATTTAGGAAATCCCTTAGAATGAGAATCTATTAGACAACAATGTCTATGAATAAATTATGATTTTGGATCTCTATCCATTCTTTTTAGAATCAAAATTCATGATTTATTTCTAAATTGATATTTGGTTTACATTTAACGATAGGTCCATAGAATTTATAGGGTAAATAATTTATTATAAATAGTTAACTCGACATTTTACTTGAACTCATTTTTTAATTACTTTCTAAATACCACTAGCCCAATATGACTCATTTGATATTTCTATCTATGTGGGATGAGTCATCAATGATCCACTTGAAAGTTTTTACAAATTATATCATGTAATTTGGTTAATACTTGTTAGGGTTGTTACCTATCTTTGATAAGTGTCACTAATATTTCTTTATTAAAATTGCCTTATGTTTTATTTTAATAAGCTAGTTGGTGTAATAAAATGATTTTTTTATACATCTTGAGGATACATCATGATCTTGTGAAAGTTAGAAAAGGCATCACGAATGATAACACCTCGTAACTAGTGGTTGCATCCACATTCTGATCTATTTGTAGCAATGAAAACTATCATTTGTATAGGCTTCAATAAGATTTATATATCCTACCTAGACCATCTAATTTTTTCTTTTCTTATATACCACTAAGATAATTTTCAACCAATCTTATATAATGTTGGTAAAATTTACTCATCTATTGTCAGATAGGCCTTGCTTCTAAGAGAAGAGTTAGTCATTATGAGACTATCAAGAAATTGACATCCAATAAGTCAACGTGTTACCTAGAGGTGTCAAATGGGCCGGGCCGGCACGGCCCATTTTTTCCAGCCCCGAGCGGGCTTTCTTGCCGGGCAAGGCACGGCACGGTACAGTAACCATGCCGTGCCTGTCCCGACACGGTTTTTTGGGGGTTCAGCCCGGCACGGGCTCGCAACACGATTCTCTGAGTTCGGCCCGATCGGGCCGAACCCTAAATTAAAAAAAAATTAGGGTTTCAGCATGTGCCGTCGTGCCGAACCCTAATTTAAAAAAAAATTAGGATTTCGCACGACCGAAACCCTAATTTTAAAAAAAAAATTAGGAATTGGGCATGCCCGAAACCCTAATTTTAAAAAAAATTAGGGTTTCGGCACCCAGTAACCCTAATTTTTAAAAAAAATTTGGCACGGCACGACACGGCACGGCCCGGTTGGCCTCGACACGGCACGGTATGATTGTGCCGTGGTCGGGCACAGCACGAGCCCGGGCACGAAAAATTTCCGTGCCGGGCTGGCCCAGGCACGGCTGAACCGTGTCGTGCCTTGTGCCGGGCCAGCCCGGCCCGATTGACATCTCTAGTGTTACCACAAGAATACATCACTATTTTTAAAAATGGCTTGCTTCAAATATTTCTTTTCTTCTTCATGTAATAAAGAACTAATGATATATTATTATTAATCCATCAACATGTATATCTATGAAAGGATCTAGAAAGACATGTTGTTTCTCCCTCTTGTAATTAGGTGGGAGCATTAATTACTATTTAGTTTTTGAGTTTGACAACTCTGATATTTAGGAATAGTTGATCTAGTTAATTATGTAATACCACATGAATGGTATTGGGCTTCCTATTGATTTCAATGGAGGTGTACCCAATTATTTTTAGTTAGCTAACTTTTTGTTTGATAATAAGTGAAAAAGATAACTTTCATGACATATATCTAAGCTCATCATATTACATTATATTATATGTGCCAAGATATTCAATCACTGAGAACTTTACTGATTTTATAATTAGGTTTGTAATCATTGGAATTAAGATGACATCTCAATTTATAGTTTCAACCCTATTGAATTTAGAAAGAATTCTTTCTCAATGAGCATAGTGGTTTCATTGGGTACTTCATTGTCATATCATAAAGGTTAACATCTACAACAAGTATGTTGCATTGCCCATATTTATTAATACATGTGTAGCATTTGATCCACTAATAAAAAGAGTGAGCAATGGGGCATGTTGATGTGAAACATCTACCCAACTTTTGTTTAATGGATAGAAGACAATAGGGGCATCAATTGTAATAGCTTCATCCAATGTCATATCATTGTAGATAGTATAAGTTTAGTCTTTTTCTTTAATAATCCTCATTAATAATTTTTTTCAAATAGTTTAAAAATAGTTATCAAAAGGTCCTTTATGTATGTAATTAATTAATAAGAGAGATTCTATTGTCATATCCAAACTCACAATGCGGTATGGATCTATTCTCTTTATCATACATTGTATCATGTGAGTATCCCATATCTATTATCTCAAAAGTATGGAACTAATAAGCTTTTTAACTTGGGATGTGAGGCTCCTTTACATTTTCTTTTTTGTGTAATGATTATGACCCTTTTGATACTAGTCAAGCTATCTTTTATCCTTTTCTCTAAGGATCTAAGCACTTATGGTACAACCACTTGAGTCATTAAATGTCCAAGATCATAAATAAGATATATGTATCAATGGTATTGATAGGGATTACTTGCTAATAATTTTTCCTTGGTTTTGATTGGCTAACAAGGCATATTTGTTCATCTCCCCAATTAGGCTTTCTTTTCAACTAGTTTTAGCAATTTCTTTCTTGGCCAAGGAGATTCATTATCATCACCTCCTTAGTGACTACCTGCACATTGTCTTGTATGAAAAACTATGTATTATATCACCAAAAAGATTCTTCCATTGTAGCTTATGGCCTTATTATTGGAGATTCAAAAAGAGAAGATCATGTCCAAAAGGTTTTTTAAAGAATTTGAAGCATTATGTCCATGCTATATGATTCCATCTATTGCATGGTATATCCAAATATTCTAGTAAAACTCTGCATCAATTTATATTATTCAATTCTGATACCATGAAGATAACATATTATTTTACCTCATCAAGCAAATAAATTAGGCCATGAATACTTCTAATATATTTTTAAGGTACTTGATTGATCACTATAGTAGTTTATTAAATCAAGCTAAGAGGTGGTCGCATAGGCTAGGTGGAACACTTTATGCAATAATACATCATCTCTAGCATTGAGGATCTTGACTTGATTGAAATATAGCACATTGTCAAAGAGATCAAATATCTCATCAAATATAATGAAGGTGAGCAACATAAATCCATGTAGATATTATTAGTTTAGTATGTGTTAACTGAGAAAAAATGGGGAGATGTTAGCTAAGAATTGTTTTATACCTTCTATAGGTATTTCATATGTAGTTTTTCCTTCATTCTCCACTAAAGCCAATTACTTTTTTGGTGTTCAATTAGTAATGGTCATTGGAAAAATTGGTAATGCTTGGGGAACTTCTATTTATTATCATTATTTATCTTTTTTTTTTCTTCATATGACTGAATGGGCCAATAATAACATCTCTCATGTATCTTTGGACTTTTCCTAAGACCAAACCAAGGAAAAGGGATGGCGTGACATGAGTATAGGTAGACTATCAGGAGAAAGCTTTTCGTTTGTGGAGGGATAAACATCCTCTTCAATAGGAACATGTCTTTTTCCTTAATGGTTTTGGGTAGTGATGCTTGGTTACAATTTTGTCACCTCACAACTCCCAAGCATGTTCTAGTTGACTCATAGTTGGGAGATCAATTACTTATTTTCATGATGTAAGCATTTGATTAAAAAAAAGCAGTTCTCGTAAATGTCATACTTTTTTATTGTCATTGAAAAGCTTGTCATCTATGGAAGGATAAATATCCTCTTCAATATGAATAGATCTTTTAACCTTATTGAATGCATAAAGTTATGATGCTTGATTAGAACTTGGTTACCTCCTACGAAAGTTCTAAGTAACTCCTGATTGGAAGATTAAATCCTTGATTTCATTATATAAGCATTGGACAAGTGAGGCTCATTTACTTTTATACATTGTGGCCATTGTCATAGTGATGTTGAAAATGAACTCTTATATCCCTTTTTGATATATATGAGCACATAGGTCTATCTAGCTAAATCAATGAATTTGTTGGATCATCGACAAGTTTTGTGTATAACTAATATTGAGAGGGGTTACTTGCTGAAAATTTTATTTAAAATGTGGTTGGATGTTAAAATGCAAGTGTTCGTCTTTTCACCTATCTTCTTTTTTTAGTAATTCTAACTTTTCTTCCTTGGATGAGAGTTCATTATTATCACCAGCTTGGAAACTACTTGTACAATATCTTTTGAATAGAATATTTTATAGCTCGCCAACATAGTTATTTCATGGAAGCCAATAGCTTTAATGATAGAGATTCAAAGATAGAGTTTCCTAGATAGAAACGCTTTCATATGATTTAAAGTATGGTGCTTATGCTATATGATTTTATCAACTACATGGCATATAGAAATTTTCTAGTAAAGTTCAAAATTAGTGTTCCTTCTTATATTTTAACATTATAGAAGGAACTAATATTTTATTTGTTTCATACCAAACATAGAAATTATGCCATTAACACATATCATAGATCTAAAAAAAGATTAATACCTCTGACTAATTATGAAACTAGGCTAAGTCATGGCCACATAGGTAAACTGGGAAGTATTATAATAGGTTATTTATCAAGTTTACTATCATGACTTAATTGATATATAGCATATTGTTAGAGAGATAAAAGGTCCCTTCAAATATAATGAAGATGAGTGGAATACAATTTGGGAGAGGTTGGTCATTTTAGTATTTTCTGACTAAACAACATTGAGAAGGTGTTGATCAACCACTTTGTTATGCATTTGACAAGTAATCGGTATGGGATGTCTAATTCATTCTCTACTAGACTCAATTTCTTTTTTGGTGTTCCACTAGTTGTGGCTTGAGAAAACATGAGAAATTTCAATTTGTAGTGATTGATCTTCATTTTTTGAGATGGTTGCATTAACTTAGCATCACTAATGTGGTTGACATGCCAATTATTGAAATTAGAATCTTGTCAAAAGCTAGTCCTAAGATGAAGAGGGCACATTTAATAATTTTTCTTTTTGTTGGGAAGTAGTGAAATCGACAATGGCTTTTTTACCAATTGTTTGAAAGCAATAATTAAAATTGATGATCTCTTAGATCCATGGGTCTTAGGTTGGTTGAGAACTTTGAACCTTGAAACTTGATTTATCTTTATTAAATGAACCTTCTTCTCTACAAAAAAAAGCGAAAAGTTAGGCTGGTAAGCCACATTTTCCAATGCTTAAGTTAGATTTGTAAAGAAAATGAGTAGAGTTTTTTGCATGTAAAAAAAACGAGTATTTTTTACATGCCTATTTGCATGTCTGATCTTTTATAGTTATAGAGTAGCAGCTATGATACTTTTTTTTACATAAATGATAGAATACTAACATTTGACAAAATTGTTTTTAATAAAGGTTGAGTGTCAATTTTATTGGACATTTCCATTAGCATTACTCTAGATTATGAATAGACATCATATTTAATATTTATTATTCTTGCTTATCCAAGAAGAATGTAGTCAAGGAATGTCTATACAAAAACTATGTACTAGTTGGTTTTCTCTACATGCTACTCAAACATGGTCACTTTATGAGGAGTTTTCCTTCAAAGGACAAGTGAGATTCTATTCATGTAAAATATATTTTCATGAAATATTACAAAGTATGATGGAGTATAATTTATCAAGTCTCCATACACGTACAAACACAAAATTTGGGTTCATGTATAGGATAATCATTCCCGAATCGATGTGGTGTGGCTTTGTCATTAATTTAATGATTAAATCATGAATGAAATTGGTTAATAAATTCCTAAAAAATTGGTAATGATAGATTATTCAAGAAAATGTCATGTTGAAATCTTAAGATATTATAAAGATGAAAACTTAAAAGCTATAAGACTTCTACTATATGTGGAAGCAATGTAGGATTCTGCAAATCAGTTGCAAAAACAATTTAAAATGTCATCTAACAACTTTTTTGATAATAATATAAATAACTTGAAAAATATTGTAATTTTTTTTAAGTTTTTTATAATTCCATTGTCATTTTATTTTTATATTTATTATCCAAAAATTTTGTTAGGATTACAATACATTTTTGAGATTGAACTACATTTTGACTCATATTATTTATGATGAAATAATATCAATCATCTAAAATGGTGATTAAAAAGTTTTTATAGTTCAGAATTAAATTCCACAACTATATTGTTTGTGATTTTATTAGCTTTAAAAAAATAGAAGATATTGATTACGCCCTTATTTCTCTCAATAATTTAGTTAGAATTGAATTTAAGAATCAATATCATGCGCATCGAAAAAAAATTGATATATTTTGATTTTAAAAAAAATTATAACATTGATGTTAATCAAAAATATTTTTCTATTTGAACAAATCAAAAAAAAAGGAATGTAATATAAGGATGAATGCTTCTAGTTTGAGTATAATTTCTTTTATTGATTCTAGTGATCTTTATCTAAAATTAAAGAAATATTTATTTTTAGATTTTTCATTCATTCTTGAATCTCTTGATGAAAATTTTCACATAACTATCCAATGAAAACTTTATCTACATAGATTTTTATTTCATACAATGTTCTCACATGAGATTCTTCTTCAATAAGATTATAAATATCCTCATCAACAAATTAATGAATGAAATTGCTTGCTTGTGAATGTTAGAAATTTCACTCTTCATAATATATAGACTATAGTTTTTGAGTAGGAAACACGTATTTCAGAAGTGATTTTACAAATAGAAGATCCTTTACCTTTCTCCTCAACAAATGATAGTTAAGGAAATTCAAAGAAAACATGCTACATAAATTTTCCTCAATAATTTGAACAAATCAAAAAAAAACACACACACAAAATGTAAGCTCTAATATCAATTGATGGAGCAATTAGAAAAAATCACAAAAGAATAGAAAATATATTTATCCACAAACATTCAAAAGCTAGATTAAAACTCAAAAGTGGGACCACATAGCATAAAGTAAGCAGATAACAATTCAGAAGAGAAATTGAGCATTAGAAACAATATTCAAGTTCTCAGATACTAACATCAACAATTTTAATGTGAAAAAAAGAACTTTCAAATATTAGAATTAAAAAAACTCATATTTAGAGCTTAATTTAATGGATCTTCACAATCATTATAATATATTACATAGGCAAAAATTTCATCATGGATATACAATTTGACCATCAATAGAAGGGGAACAAAATAACATAGATTGAACTTTGAGTTGGCCAACATTGAGTAAATCATTATCTGGGAGTAGCCTACCTATAGAGAAGCATTTTGTTGTTGTTTTATTTTCCATTCTAGTTCATCAACAAACTCGTGATACAAGGGTAAAACTACACGCACGCACGCACGCACACATATATTCCTTCAAAGAATTTAGCCTTATTAAATTGATTACTTAAGAAAAAAATAACAAAAATGTGCTCCAAAAAATAACACCCACTAATTGAATGCCATTTAAAATAACAATATATATATATATATATCTCTCTCTCTCTTCAAAAAAAACTAGTCTATTATATTAAATAATTAAGAAAGAAATAAAAAAAAATCTACTTCAAAAAAACAACACCAACTAATTGAACACCATAAAAAATAACAATATGTACACACACACACACACACACACACACACAGTTTTTATCCACATTAAATTGGACCCACGCTCGAACACTATATTAATATATTGCTTTGTAACAAATAGTGGGCCCCACTCAACCTCATTTGATGAGTCCTTCCCAACCTCCTCTATTGAGCATACTTATATTGTAGGCTTTGCCCATTAGGGTATATGATTTTGCATTTGGGTTAGAACTTATACTCACATTGCGTCCCCTAGAATTTACATAGGTCAACTACCAGGTGCTAGGAGTTTCAACTATAGACTAGAGGTCATAAGTTCAAATTATGTGAAACACAACATGAGAATAAGTCATGACCTATGTGTAAAATTATGTGCCCTAATGGGCAAAGTGGATAATATGAATATGCCTAGTGGAGGAAGTTGGGAACTTGGTAACACTAGGGAGGACCACTCTGATATTGAGGTCAAGTGGGGCTGATTATTTATTACACATAAACATGCTTATAAGTAACTAATGGTGGACCCCACTCAAGATAGGGGGCACATGGTTTTACACTTGAATCATGACTTATTCTTATGTCTTTAATGTCGTATCTCCTAGGTTTTGAACATATGACCTACCTAGTCAACTTGTACTCAGGTGCTATGGTTTGGAACTATAGACACAAGGTCATAAGTTTGAATCATAGGGAATATGACATGGAAGACATTAGAATAAGTCATGACTCATATGTAAAACTATGCACCATAATAGGAAAACTAGACAATATGAGTATGCCTGATAGAGGGGGCTAGGCAACTGGTTAACACTTATGAAGCTACCTAGGGACTAAGGTCGATTGGGACCTAACATTTATTACAAATAAACACATATATGTGCAATATAAGGTGGGTCCCACTTGACCTAAAGGTGCATGATTTTACACATGGATCAGGACTTATTCTAATAACTTTCATGGGAGGCATGTGAATATGTGTCAGGATTTGGAACTATAAACAAGAGGTCAGAAATTCAAATCCTAGGGAACGCAACATGGGAGGCATGTGGATAGGTCTTGACCCAATTGTACAACCATGCGTCATAATGAGCAAAGCAGACAATATGCGTATGCCTAGTGATGGGAGTGAGGCAACTAGTTAACACTCACGAAGTCATCAAGGGGTTCAGATCAATTGGGACCCATGTTGGTACATATAAACACATTTATTTATAATAAATGATTGGCTCCACTCGAACGCAATCCCTGGGTGGTCCCTGAATGTTAACTAACTTGCCTAACCCTCTTTAGTGAGTATATCATATTTTCTACTTTTCCCATCATGGTGTATTGTTTTACAAATGGGTTATGACTTATTCTCATGTCTCTTATGTTATGTCCCTTAGAATTCGAACTTGTGACCTCTTGTCTATAGTTCAAACTCCTAACTCATGTGTTAGGAGTTTGAACTATAGACAAGAGGTCACAAGTTTAAATCCTATGAGACGCAACATGGGAGACATTAGAATAAGTCTTTATCCATGTGTAAAATCATGCACCCTAATAGGAAAAATGGATAATATGAGTATGTCCTGTGGAGGGGACATGGCAAGATAGTTAATATTTAGGGACGACCAGAGTCTAAGGTTGAGTGGGGCCTGCCATTTATTATAGCTCATCTCATACATAATTTTAAATTATTTTAGTAGAAACGAAGCTAAAATTTTTTTTATTAGATTAGAGCTATATATGATTTTTTAATTATTGAAATAAGAGATCTCTAATGAATGAGATTGATTTTGGTATAATATTGATTTGAGCAAAGGTTATCCCAATACAATAACTATTTTAAGATTATCTTTGTTTTTAAATTAAATTGTTTTTAACATTTAACAAAAAAAATTATTTTTGATTTTTTACTTAGGCACACCATAGCCAAATTATTATCATCTTTTATTTTTTTTTAACTTAATTTTATTTCTTTGGGAGATTTTGGTGCTATTTATTTTTAACATTGTTTTTTAAATACGATTGATTTGAGCAATGGTTATCCCCATACAATAACTATTTTAAGATTTTCTTGATTTTTAAATTAAATTGTTTTTAACATTTAACAAAAAAATATATTTTTTTTATAATCATTCAATGGTTTTTATTGAAATTTCAGTAATAAATATTAATGGTATTATACTTTTTTAGATATTCATTGAATGTTTTCCATGAGATATCAAATATTTGGACAACATTTGATTATAATTTGATATTATTTCATTTAGATTGAAGTTATTAGATAACATATAACTATGAATCTAGTTTTAAAATATATTTTAGAAATTTCATTGATATTTAATTATATCCAGTCCATTTTTATATATCTTGCATCATTTGAAAATATTTCACTAAATACTCTTAGAGTCATGCAAGTAAAGTAAGGTGTTTATAAAAATTATGGATGCAAAAATGCTCAAAACAACTTAGTTTTATAAATATTTTGCTCATCACTTGAATGAACATACTAGTAAACTATTCATACCCATTTATATGATTATATTAGGTTGCACGAAAATACAAGCATATAACCTAAACTAATTATAGGCCACATATTGTTGTATGATTTATAGTGATGATGTTTAAATATCACAAACCCAACATATCCCATTACAGAGTGATGCTGATGATATTGACTTTTTATTATCACTCAACCAACCAAAGGTGCCCATTAATTAGTGATTATATACATAGTGGCTTCTTATTATCACTATTTATTATATTTTACTTCAAAAATCCAATTAAAAGGTTCCCATTAATTGGTGATAAAAAAAGTTGTGCCTAGTACACAAGTCTCTCATACAGTATGAGATTTGAGAGATATTAATATCTCAATAACCTTATCTCCAAAAATCAGAGTCTAAAACCCAAGACTCATACACAGCACACAAGGCTCCTACATAGTAATGATAAAAAAAGTTATACCAAGTACACGAGGCTCTACACTAGAGCCTATACTTAATGAGTCTAAAATCTGAGACTTATCGCTCATGAACAAAGGTATTTATCATCACACCAATGCATGACTTCTCTATTAATTCGTGATAACTAATAATATCTAATACTCTTTCTTATCACCAATCTTGGTCTTCTTTGTAGAACCAAGTAATTATTAATACTTTGATAATTTCATGAAACTCATGTTTTTCGAGATTATATTTGCAACTTGTTTATCCATTTTGATGGGCTTCATTTGAATTTGATCGTGCAAAACCTTCTTCATGAGATAATGATATGAAACATTAACATATTTTTTCCTCGCATGAAACATAGGATTTTTAGCCATGTACTAAATGAATATCACAGGAAAACTATAATAAAAAATCTATTGGTTTCTGCATTTTTTTTAATTAATACTAACCACTCTCATTATGTTGGTGTCATTGTTGTTCTATTTTTGTATCCGTGCTTGATAAGGATATTACATGTTGTCTTTTATTGGGCCAAAAAAATGCTCCTAAGCCGAGATTAAAATTATACATAGTAAATGACCTCGTAGGATCAACATATCAATCATAATTTGCCACAATGTACCCTTGAAATTCACATGTGCTAATTTTTTGTATAGAAAACACAAATATGAATAATTAATTTAATATATTTTAGTATCCATCTATTAGTTTACCAATGAGATTTATATGGTTCCTATGCATAAACCAACTTGTAATGAAAATAGAATATAAAAGATTCAGTTGTCTTAAAGTAAGATGAATCAAATTGATAACTAACTATTTAAACATTATTACAACAATTAAAGCATCCCATTATGTACAACAATTAAAACATCCCATTATGTACAACAAGCACTTGCACTGACTTCCACTAATGTTGATATAAGTATTCATTCGAGCATTCCAAATTTATGCAACAAATTATTTTCATACTTATGTTGCCACAAGAATAACTTATATCCTAATCATTCAACCTTTTGATTAAGAAAATGCTTCAATTCTTTAATCTAACTCATTTAAAATCATACTCTCGTATTTTTGTTTGTTTGATGAATCTTTTTTGTGTTAAATCTAATAGTAATGAGATAGCTCACATGCACAAGCATGACTATTATGCATAACCATTATAGGCTAGAAATATTACATTGTTGTAATACCAAGCTCTTGTGCTTATTTTTAACATGTACAATATTTTTTTTTTAATTTACAAACATATACTAGAAGATTACTACTTTCAAACCCTTTTGGTTGTTCCAATTGGATGGCTTGATCTAACTAAAACCCTACATAATTCTCATAAGTTATCAATTGTGCAATAGATATAAATTTTTCTTTTATTATATGAATATGATAAATATTTTTTTAATCCACTTGATGGTTGGACTAATATGAATCAATGCTTTTCCAATATGACTAATTGAAATTTTTGAGTTTTTTACATATAATATGACTTATCTCCCTATTGGACGGGCATATCTAGTAATTCATCCTTTTCCAATATCAATAAATATTTGTTTATACATGTAGAATCAATCATTCAATCATTTATGAAATTAATTGAATTAATATATGGTAGCTAGTATTATTATGTTTTTAATGATGTTTTTTATATTCTTGCTCCTCATAATGATATTCTCTTCTAGTTGCCCTTGTTGGAAGCCTTCTCCTCCCTGTTGGCCTCTTTTTCATCCAACCTTTCTTCACATTGATTTGTTACCACCATCTATAGAAAAGAGAGCTTTTACCTCAACCTTGATTGTAACTATTGATATTTATCTTGTTAAAGCTTCTTTATTAGCCAACTAACATTCAAACTCTACTAGATTTGATTCATGAGCTCATCCACGTGTTTCTTAATTATCCACATGTAATAGTGTTATCAATGTATCCCAAGTTTCCTTTGATTCATACATATTTGTTGTATTGCAAATGATCATCCTTAATTGTGGTTAAGAGTAAATATATAGCTTTTATACACTTAATCTTGACTTTTTTTGCCTTCCTCTAGAAAAGTTAATGGCATATTTTCATAGCAATCAATGATACTTCAAAAAGTTTGAACAAGTAGATAAAACAGATAAGAGTGGACTAGTTATTAATTATTGTGATTGACCTTCTCAATTGAATAAGATGAACTACATAGATCTATCATAATGACTTCATAATTTCTAAAAATTTATTCAGATAACTTTTACCCCATAAAACTTAATAGTCCCTCATTGTGTACATTCATCAAGTAAAATATTTTTAAACCAATATCACTCCAATACCACTTGTAGAGTTTGGTTGGGTATCCATACAAATTATGGATACCAAAAACTTTGCTGAAAAGATCGTACTATATAAGTATTTTGTTATACTTCGATGATGTTACTCACAAACTAATCACGACTATTTATATTAGTTTTGAAGCTATTGCAAATATACAACTTAAACTAAGTATTGGCCACATTATGTTGATGATTATGGATATGTACTAATTTAATACCATCAAACTAACAAAAATGTCTTTAATTATTTAATGTTGATAAAGATTATGACTCTTCATTATTACTAAACCAACCAAAATCTAGGCTATTAGTTAGTAATGATAGAAATATTGAATATCATAACTAATAATAAATATATCTCTTCACCAAACCAGTCAGAAGCTTTCCCATTAATTAAAAATTATATTTTTTCTAACACAATAGTGATGATATTTAATGTCTCCTCGCAACTAATTTTTTTTTCTTTTATGGCACCAAATAATTGTTGATAAATTGAGAATTTCATGAAACTTAAGTTTTTGGGCATATATCTACAATTTGATCATTTGTTTTGATTAATTTCTTTTAAATTTAGCATTGAAGAACCTTCTACGTGAGATAAAGATAATGATTGTTAATAAGTTTTATCATTGCATGACCATAGGATTCTTAGCTAAACATTTTTGTGATAGATTATCATAATATAACTGTATTAAATAATATGTTGGTTGTTCTAAATCATTTAATAATTATACTAACCATGTGCATTCTTGTGATCTCATTGTTACTTATCTTTATTTTGTCAATACACTTGATAAGGGCATTGTATGTTGTATTTATTGCACAAAGGCAATCATTCTTCAACTAAGATTGAACATAGAGGTGTCAAACGGGCCGGCCCAGCACGGCACGGCCCGTTTTTCACGTGCCCCGCCGTGCTACCGTGCCGTGCCCGGCACGGCACGGTTTTTTAAAGTCGGGCACGGCGAGGCCGTGCCGTGCCCGGCCCGCTCGGGCACGGTTGTCTTGGCCAGGCGGCACGGGCCCACGGCAGGGGCATGGTAGGCGAGGCGGGGCGGGGTGGGAGCCGCATGGCTGGACCTGGTCTCCTGGACCGGCTCAACCGGGGTCCGGGTCCCAGGAACCAAGCACGGGCACGGCCCGTGCTTGGCACTTGGCAGATTATAAAATTTTTTTTTTTTTAATTTTTTTATTAAGTTTCTGTTTATCTGTATTTACTTTAGAGTTTATGTAATAAATAAAAAATAAAATTTTTTGTAAAAAATATTACATTTAAAATTAAATGTAAGTATGTAACAAACAAAAATTAGAAAATTTATTTTTTTTTTCAATTAAGTTTAGCATATTTTAATATTATAATGTATTAATTAAATATTAAAATTTAAAATTAATAAATTTTAAAATAAAATTTAAATCTTAAAATAATAAATAAATACATTAAGTTAGTAAAAATTTTAATTAAAAAAAATTTAAACTACACAAATAAAAATTACCATTCATGCTTTTGAAACCAATACTCCGAAAAAAAAAGTATAAGTTTCAACACAACGTATAATACAAAGTACAAACAAAGCGTATAAATAAAAAAAATAAAAAAATATCGAAAAAAAAGAGCAGATGAGCATCAATCGTCAAGCGGCATATCATGAGAATCATCAGCCGCAACATCAAGATCAGTATCATATGGGTCATCATCATCGGCAATCAGCTCCTCCGCCATCATAGTGGATGTGGATGCGACTGTAGTGTCTGTCACAGTCCCAGCTTCAGCACGATCACTGATGCTAAATCTCGATTCCTCCCAATCCTTCAAACATGCCAAGGCCTCAACCATATCTGGACGTAATCTCGATCTCCTATCCGAAATCACGTTCACTGCAACAGAAAAAGCAGACTCCGATGCTACGCTCGACACCGGAGGAGTCAGTAGATCCCGTGCCATCCTAGATAGCACGGGATAGGCGGGCTCATATGATTTCCACCACTGTAATAAATCAAGATTCTTATTGTCAGAAGGTGATAGGATTGAGCAGTAATCGGTATCTAAGTACCGAGACAGCTCGCTCCTATGTGAAGGTCCACCCCTACGTTTCCCCCTCGCTAGGTTAATGGAATAAGCGTCATCTCCGAACAAGGTATCAGAGTCCGTACTCACAGTCTCAACACCACCACCACCATACCTAGTATTGTAGTATGTGAACAGGTCTGTTAACTTCTCGTAAATGAACCCTTGAGGTGGCTCTTCCAGGTTCATGCACGAGGAAATGAAAGTCAGGGTGTTTTCAACCCCTTCCACCTTAGCCCTAGGGTCCATGCATGCTGCGAGGCAATAAAGAGATGGAATGGTGGACCAGTACTTCAGGTACTTGGTCTCCATCTCTGCAACCATATGGCTGAGCGTCGGGTCCGCTCGATACATCCTAAACATGCTACTAATGTTGCATATACAACGGAGTGCAATGCAAGTGGTAGGCGTATAAACCGACGAACACATGTTCATCGTGTCATAAAATATCTTCAGGAATTTCATAAATGAAATTTTTGAATCCCAGTCAGTGTCGTCAACAATAAGTTCGCCACTCTTACTATTGACGTAGTCGGATATCACGTGTTCGTATCCAACACATGATTCCAACATCAGGTACGTGTAATTCCAACGATGTCTCACATCAGATTGGAATTTCTTCTTCTTAAGATTCGCAGACAAACAGAGATTACCAAACTCTTGTAGTCTGCGAGGAGTGCGAATATACTTGAGTGCATTGCGTATATTTTCCAACGCGGGGGAACACACCTTCATACCCGCTTGAACTATCAGGTTAATAACATGACACATGCATCTGACATGAAATATCTCTCCTAAAGGTGCGTCTCTAATATTCCAAACAAACATATTGATCGGTACTCCATTATTCGCAGCATTATCGAAAGTGACACTAAAAATTTTATTTTGAATTTTATATTCCCTAAATATTTTCATCATACACTCAAAAATGGCCGGGCCATCATGAGGATGAAGAATCTCAGTGAATCCTAATATTTTTTTGATTTATTGTCCAGTTTGAATCGACATAATGACTCGTGATACATGCATAAGAAGAATCATCGTGACATATCCATATATCGGACGTCACGGACACCACTCCACTAAATGCCAAAAATTCCTTAATTATTTTTTGTTTTTCTAACTTATATATCTTTAGTATGTCACTCCTAGATGTGGACCTAGGAATCCTACGATAGGATGGCTGAAAATAAGTCTGCATGATGCGCACTACCCTCGGATCTTCCGAAAATCTGATCGGAAGACTCATCAATGTGATGAGCCTGGCCATGCCGTCCCTACCCAACTCGCTGGAGTATACGAAGGGAGTAAACTTTGAGACTGAACTCGATCCAGTCTCAAAAAATGTAGTGCCAAGTTGGGTTTGCCTAGGATCTAACGGTCCATGTTTTTTGGAGCATATTTCAGCATGCCTCTTTAGGTGCCCAGTCCCACATGTACTCTTGCATGTTAAAAGTCGCATACAATATTTGCACTGTGCCATTTCACGTTCCTCACCCCTAACATCTAATTGTGTTATGATTTTAAAATGTATCCAAACTACAGAAGTCCTCCTAGTTTTTTGTTTTTTAAAACTTTGGGCTGAGATGACAGGAGAAACCAAAGTTTCAGGAGCCACAGACGTTTGTGTAACACTAACATTTTCATTTTCCAAATTTAAATATGTGTTAGGTGAATTTTTCATTTTTTATTTTTCGTACGTTTTTCTAGAGAGAGAAGCTTTAGAGAGAGAAAATAAAAAAAAAAGTAAATTATATTACCCGGTAAAAGCAATGAGGTCACTCACGTGCAAGATGCACCGCAGGAAGCTTTAATGTTCAAAACTCAAGTTGAGTTTCACGAAAATCCAAGCCGAAATCAAAATCACGAGGGCCGAGAGAGAGAAGCACGGTTTATGTGAGAGAGAGAAAATATTGAGAGGATTTATGTTTTTGAAAAACATAAATTTTATAGGGAGGGGGGTAGATTTTATAGGCTAAATAAAGTTTTTTTTAAAAAAAAAAATTATTTTTTTATTATTTTTTTGAATTTTTTTAATATATTTAAGGGGCAGAATCACGAGGACCGTCGGATTCTGCCCCCTAGCCGTTGGAGTCGAATCCAAGGGCTGAAAATCGCTCAAAGTTTGAAATTTTTTTTTTCCGTTAGAAAATTCGAATTTCTCGGTTCTGAGTCAGTGGAGTCGGTTTTCGGCAGAAAAGACCGCGGGTCGGGTCTGTTTGGACCCGACCCGTGGTCTTTTTACCGGGGGGCCCGGATGGGTCGAGTCACGACTCAGTGAGTCGCGACTCGTGAGTCGCGACTCACGCCACGGCACGCATGGCACGCCGCCAGTGCCACGCGTGCCTGCAGGACCGGCACGGGATGGACCCGTGCCGGCGTGCCGTGCCTAGGCACGAGCCGTGCCGGGCCAGGCACGGCACGGCTCGTGCCATGCACGGCACGGAACGTGCCTTGCTTCGCCCGGGCACGGCACGGGCCCGGGCACGGTTTTTGAACGTGCCGGGCCGGCCCGGCCCGTTTGACACCTCTAATTGAACATACAATTATTATTGATCTAGAATTAAGATCACTATCATAATTTGCATCGATGTACTCTCACAATTCACATGTGCTTCATATCTTATAGAAAACACAAAAATTAATTTTCTTTTAAATATATCTTAGTATCCATCTATTAGTTTCCAATTGATCTTTCTTTGCCCCTTATGTAAACCTACTCATAACACTAATGAATTATGAGATATCCATTCATGTTAATGTAAGAGAATTCAAACTCCCAAAAAACTAGTAGAATATTATTATATCTTATAGTTCTTGCATTGTGTATAACACGACCCTTTGTTGACCTCCTTTGGTGTTGAAATAGGCTTGTAATCAACCATTCTAAATTTAAGCAAGAATTTATTAGCATACTAATGATGATACAAGAATAGATAAAATTGTGGTCTTTCAATATCTAGACTAGATTTCTCAAAGGTCCTCCTAAGAAGAAAATTGATTTGCCTTCAAGTCTAGCGGAAAAAGTGACACTAAAGTTTTTGGTTTTAATTATAAATTTCATTCAACCTTTTCATCAAACTAACAATAATCAAATATTTTATTTCAAGTAATTTCACATATATAACAAAAATATAAATAATCATAAAATATTCAGTTCAAAGACTATATAATCAACCTATGTCATGAAAATGTCATCATCATTCTATTTTTCCCTTTTTGATATTGTGGGAAAATAAATGCAAACGATAAACATCACAAACAAAAGCATGACCTTCCATAAACTCATTTATCTTTTTTAGAATATACAAACAAATGAAACTTAAGTCTTTTTGATTCTCTCAATATAATAATAGGAACAATTGAAAAGAAAAAAAAACATTATTTTTAAAAAACCAATTCATCTAATGTGATTCCTAAACCAAATATTACATATATATTTATAGACTCCAAAATTTTCCACATTTATGGTTTTGTTTTAAAACAAAAATAAACTCTATAAACTTTCCAAACAACAAACATAAATAAAATAAACCCAAAAATTGTTAATGTAATAATCTTTTTTTCTCCTTGTCAATTTCTTGTTAGCTCCTATTGAGATATCACACCAAAGCATTGTCTTTGTGAAACCTTATGGTGAATAAAATTTCATTAATGATTCACATACATTTGAAAACTCAACTTTTAAGACTCCATGGAATTTGGGCATGTTAGTTTGGAGACCATATTTCTAACTTCTAGAATTTCATTGTTGGCTATTTGTTTTCTTCTTTGAGATGATTGTGGCAATGAGATGGTAAATAAATTTTATATTACAAATTTATTCCTACTAGTCATCTATCAGGAGCTTCAATCCACTAGCTTATAAAAGGTAATTGTTCAATTAGAAATTCGACATATTAAGGTTGACATGAGACCTCCTTTTATGAAAAACAATCTTGTTTTTGAAACAAACTAATGGAGTGTTAGAGAATATCAAATGATTCCCAAAATAGAAAAACTTAAGACATCCATTCCAAAGTCCATTGATTTCTCAAAATATAAAACCTTAAGACACCAAAGATTTCATGATTCCCTTAATAATGCCAAAAACAATGAAATAGGAATAGAAAGTCTCATGCCCCAAAAAACTCATTTCAAATAACTAAAAACTCCTTATTTTGTGATGTGGTATAAAAATGAAAAAAAAAATAACTGGTATTTTCAGAACCCAAAAGATGAGAAACATTAACACCAAGGATTACCTCAAAATTCTTCAAAAATTAAATATTAACTCATGAGATTTTTAATCAAAAAGAAGAGATTTTTGAGCTTTTATCATCATCTCTCAAGTTAAACACATGATGTTTGTTAATTTTGCTATTGTTGTGTGAACTTATTTTCAAAAATGGCTACATCATTCCTTTGATAAATAAATTTTCTCTTGGATTTTGGTTAATATAATGATCAAAATTATCTTATGAAACAGAATCATATATTTCAAATGAAAGATATAAGATGTGTGAAAATGACTTGGAAGCTTGGCTCAATAATCACTTGAAGTGACCTCTAATATATGCAAGTGCCGATTTTTTTTTTTTGCAAATACACAATTTTACTCAGAGAAATCAATCATTTTGAAAAATAGCTCAAACAAAATCTTTCACATTAAAATCCACAATTCCATAACTCGATTCAATAGCCTGCTTGTTTTTTTATGATCGAGTTCCTGATATTTCATATATTTTCTGGTAAATTTATTGTAGTTATTATACAAAATCTTTATTTTTTTTTTTTGAATATGAGTGACCAAAAATGAAGCTAGGTCAATAGGATAATTAGTATGAAATGACTTATGACTTTTATAAATATTCTCCAACCATACTATTGAATATGACTTTTTTTTTGTAAGTATGAAATGGTTTATGACTTTTATTACCATTTTACCATACAAATGAAATCATGATCATGTTGAGCTTGTGGTGGTTCAAGCATTAGATCTTACTAAATTTTGTTTATTATTGGCTAGGAATTGGAAATGGCATATATAAACTAGCATTGATAGCTTCTCATTTTTACATTTTATATTTGTATGTTATCATATTTGTGTTGATATTAAAGGGTGTCTTAGCTAGCTTATGCACACATGTTCTATTCCCACATAGAGATGAACCTTCCTCCTAGCCCTATCTCTAATGTCATTGGAAATGGGATTCAAACTTATGTTGTCCCTTCCAATTGGAATAATTAGTAAGGGTAAATATAGGCAATACTTTTTTTATTACCATGTTACCATGAATTTTTGATTATCAGAGAGAGCTTTGTGTATACCTCAACTAATCATATAGTCTGAGTGGGATAAATACTTTTAGTATGATAGGCCTTGAAATCAAACTTAGGACATTATTATCCTGAACCAACATCGACCACTCGAACTAACTCTTGCAAGCTAATTCTAGGCTACCACCATATTGAAAATATGATTTCTTTTCTTTGAAAAAGAATGCATCCAAGTGAAAGTAATATCTATGATTTGTTGAATATAAATGTTTCATTATAAAATAAAAATAAAAATTAGTTATTACATGTTTTTACTTGTTGAATATAAACTTCCATGGTATTAATCTATATGGATTGAGGCTAATTTTGTAAGAAAATAATTTCTTGTTCTCAATTCACATGAAGTTGGTCAATCAACATAACTCAAACAAACTCTAACATATAGAGATCTGAAGCTCAAATATTCATATGAACAACTTGTGTGTACTTTAGGATTGGGTTCTTAGATTATGGCACACTTGCTATTTACTAATGAATCTATCATAATTATTCATATAAGTCATTAGTCTTTTCTAAAAAATGAGTATGATTGGAACGTGGAGCAAGATCAATGGGATGACAATATTTATTGTCATATTTTTGATAGTTCATTTTGTCATTGTAACTTGCATTTAATAGCACATTTGATTTGGTGTAATATATTGTCCCACATAAAAGATATTCTTTAACTAAATTACATAACAAATTATCCAAATAATGAAATCATTCTTGTTGTCCATTTTTTTTGTTGATGCAAATAATGACCAACTTCATATGAACATGTTTCCACAAAAATTGATAAAAAATGACTAGAAATCATACTTTGACTATCAAAAATAATAAAAGGAATACCCGTGTAAATGATATATTGATCTAAAGAATAATTATACAATATTGAACATGTTAGTTTTCTTCTTGCATGGAATGTAGCACTCTATTTTTAAGAAATGGTCAATCATGACAAAAAAAAATCATAGTGATGTTAACTCCATGGTGGTTGAAGAACATAATGCATCCTAAAATTTGTCTATTAATAGCTTGGAATGAGAAATGTCATGTATAAATCAACCTTAAGATATGTGGTATTAATCTACAAAGTAACCAATCTATTTTTATAGTTTCCAAAAAAATGAGAATAACAATCAATTGTAAATTCCCGATGTGGCCCATTTGTTATGAATGAGAACAATCAATAAACACAACAAAAAAAGTGAAAAATATCACACACAAATGCATGTGACCAATGATTGTGAAATGCTACTAATTCTTCATAATGAGAGAATAATTACATATGGGTGAGAATATAGGTTGGGCTAGGCACCAAAATTGGATGAGGGTCCTATCATGTTTAGGTTGACCTAGGTGCCTAGCCCCATGGCTTGCCTAGTGCCTAGGTACATACTTATGCGTCTATGTGTTGGGAAAGTCTCAATGACTCAAAAAAAAGTTGTTGGCACCCATGCAAATGCAAATTCATTGGTCATGCATGATACATGCACAATGCCGGCTAACCCCCAGTGGCTCTTTTTTGAGTTGTTGGCCCTTTTGTTTACTTCTAGTCATTGGATGCCTACATCCAATGATTAAATTCTTTTTTTTCATAATTATTTTTTACTTTTTTTTGTAACTAAAGATAAACACTTATTATTTATTAATAGTCCTAATTCATTCTTTTTTTCTCTAAAGACATATCTTCTTATATTCTTCTTCTCTCTTGTTTCTCACAATTATCTTCACAAATAAATCATATAAGTAATCTAATACCAACTCTCACAAATACAAGTACAAACTCATCCTCTATACAAATAAAACTTGTGTGGAAAGCACAATTTGCATGACACAGTAATCATCCAAAAATAAAAACTTGCCAAGACTATAATTTTGACTTAACATTCTTGGAAATCATTTGAGGTGAAGTGAAAAGGAAAAGACGACAATATCACATCAAAATAGGTAAAATGTAAATTTTGTAAAAAAATATAATTAGAAATGAATCCTATTGAACCCGACATTCAGTGAGTCATGATAAAAATCTAATAAAAATTATCATTGAGGAAGACACCTGGTATTAACAATGTTGAAGTTCAATAAATATGATTTATTAATTTTTAATGTGATCCAATGGTGGATATAGATTCTTTAGATTCTTTAATATCTATTATTAATGTACTAATTAGTTTTGAAAAAGATAGAGGTGTCAAACAGGCTGGGCGGCCAGGGTCCGGCCCGAAGCCCAGCACAACATGGTATGGTGTCGTGCCTGGGCTCGTGTCAGACAAACCCTAGGCATGAATCGTGTCGTGCCATATTGAGGGTATTTGGTTCTTGTGTTGTGCCAGGCATGGAACAGGTGCCTGGCACGTGAGCACAGCACGAGTGACCATGCATCGAACGATGCCCAATGGGGGGACGATGTGGTGATGCCCAACGGGCGACGACGACATGGTGACACGGTGCCCGAAACCCTAATTTCCTAAAAAAATGCTCGACCTGACCCGAACTAGCTCGAACCATGGCGGATTTTGGGCCATGGGTCATGTCGGGCCTGTCCTCCTAGGAACCGTGTCGTGATATGCACGGCACAGTACTATAGGATGTCATGCCTGGCATGGCATGCCAGCCTGGTTGGGCCCGAAAAAATATTTCGGGCCGAGATGGCCCGGCTTGGCCCATATGACACCTATAGAAAAAAAATAGTTATTATGAAAAACATATTCGGCACTCATTTTGTTCAGAATTTTAAAAATGTAGTAAAAAAAATAACGTGGAATGGTATTTATTGTATTATCATAAAAAAACGCATTGCAATAATGAGTTTTTTAAACTCTAATAATTTTTTGTATAGTTTCATATCAAGGTTATTTTAGTATAGTTTCATACTAATTAGATCCTCAATAGAAATTACAAAACAAGTTTATTAGTTATGAAATAGTTCGTTGTAGTCATACTGCTCGGACTATTATTTACCATATTTTGAGTGTTTTAAGTGAACTTAGAATTATAAAACTATTATATTAATCATTCTTCATAATGGATATATGGATATAAAGGTTATGACTCTGCAACACAATGAGTTTATGAATATCTTGGTGGTTGGTTTGTATCACACCAATGTTATACATGTCATATCACCAACTTTGTGGTTAAGACATGCATGAAATTAGTAAGTAATCATTTAAAAAATATCAATGATGCACTTCTTTTAATAAATAGTTCAAACTCCCATATAGCTAAATTTAAAAGATATTGCTAAGGAGATAATTACAAATCTTGAAAATTTTGAATAGATGTTGAGGTAAGGTGAAACTCTACTTGTTAATGTTGAAAAGAAATTAAATGATATAAAATTATTATTTCAACATTTTATAATGCATCAAAAAAAAAAAGATCTTATTAACTGATGTTGATTGGATTATTAGAGAAAAATGCTTAAAATAAATATGAAGTGTCGATTTTATTATCTTGTATTTATTATCCAATATCCCATTTGGTTTTTTCTCAATTAATATTTATTACTTTATTATTTGTGAAAAGTAGGAATGATGACTCATTTAGACCAATAATAGAATAAAAGATAAAATTTAAAAAGTATTGGAATTATGATAATATTCTTATATTATATTGGGTGGTTGTTGTTTTAAATTATAAAGTTAAATTAATAAGTTTATATAATACTCTCACTCATATTAATGAATATATGAAACTAAATTTTACATGCACACATTTTTATGTTTGTACTAATGTGAAATATATATTATTTGAGATCTTTAAAAATTATGAGACCAAGTTTGGGAAGCAACCACATAATCATATGAGTCAAGATATTGCATTTGTCGACCAAAAAAAGAAATAATTTTTAGATATTTTTGTTGCTTCTTCAAGTAAAAGCTATTTCTCTTCCATACCATATAGTTCGAGTATAAATATAACTCAACAAACTACAGCATCCCAAGGTAGTATGGGTCTAACAAACTTAAAATATTTATGAACTAATTTTTTTTATATGAGCTTTACTAGTAATTACGATGGAAAGATCTTAAATTGATGAAAAATACAATCGATAAATTTTTTGGTGCTACCCTAATTGACACATTATCACTTAACAAATCTTGTTTCAATGATTTCTTATGAATCAACTTTTAGTTCAACTTGTAAAATAATTAACAATAAAAGAATACAACTAATATAAGAAATGGTGAAAGTCATTATATGCATAAAAGATTTGGAACAAGATGATAAAAGAAATCAATGTACCATTGAAGATGAATAGCTTCTTTTATACTTTGAAGAAATCGGCGGGGGGGGGGGGGGGGGGGGGGGGGGGGGGGGGGTGTGTGATTTTGTGGAATAATTGTATTATTTTTCCTTTTTATTTTATTTTATTTTAAATTTGTTGTTTATAGATTTAATATGAAATGCCATTATTTTTTTGACAATTTTAATATCTTAGAAATTTAATATTTAAAAAATTATACTTAGATTGAATGTTGGGTACACTAATTACTTTATATATGCATAGTGTATGGTGTAAAACACAATCAATGTAATGCAATAAACATTGTCTAGAGTACTAGTTTACTACATTGTGCAAAGCCAAAGCTAATAAGTTAGGCTGGCTTAGTGTATAAGTTTGAGACCCAAGTGACTCAAGATTGAGGAATTTGGGTGCTAGCAATGGGTGCAACCCAGAGCCAGTCACCCATATGCCGAAGTTGGCCATATATATATATATTATTAACACTTGTGATCTTCTCCATATAAGACTATAATATTCCTTAAAAAGCAAGCTACAGTATGGAATCAATCACATGTTATCATTGAAAAGAAATCCATCTAATACAAGTTAGATGTCACACTTCAATTATTTCAAGGTGGTAAATTAGTTTGTTAACTAAGAGTATTTACTACTATATTTGAAGTGTTAGTTTCATGTTTGACAAAAAAAAAAAAAACTCCAATTTATTAATAAGAGAAAATCTAAAAAGTTTAACCATAAGATATGGTCTACATCTTAAACATTAAAAAACCTAGGCTAAATCATGAAAGATATGAACGTTATCAATTGTTTTAGACATGAGTCATCAATTAGTTTTTTCTGCAATGAATTCATCTATTACTTAATTACTATCAATATGAAACATCATACCTAAAAAACAACATATTATCTATCATTAAAAAATATTTTGTAGCAATAACAAACTTTTTCTAAGCATGCATGCCAACAAATTTTAGTTAAATCCAAAAGATGTAATTCATAATCAACATTATAAAATAAGAGATCATCAAAATAGTCAATAATAAATTTTCTAATTAAAGTATGTAATAGTTTATTTACAATTAACACACATGCACAAAGAATTTATTGCAACTACCTGAATTTGGTAGATTAAGCTATTTGCTTTGTAGTCCAATTTGATTTATTTTATAATTATCATTTTAATCCTGCATATTTTATTATTTTTAGTTATAGTAGTTTTTGGTTTTTGTTTTTATTTTTTTGTTGGCGAGGTACATACTAAACCAAGAACATTGGATATTTTTTCACACTCAATTTTGGAAAAAAAAAATAGCAAACATGGAAATCTTCCCATTTTCCTAAAATCATAAAGGCTGCTCTTGGAATGAGAGAGTATTCCCATCTCCTTGTTAAAAGAAAAGAAAAAGAATATTTTTTTTTTTACAAAATATTATCGAAACTTGGTTTTAAAAGAAGAAAATGGTGTTTTAAATATTATATGGGCATGCATTTATCTTTCTAGAAATTGTTTCTACGTGAAAAATAATTTTTTTTCAGAGCCGAAAGTACATAATTTCTTTCAAGAATCAAAGACTAGAATTAGTGTGTGTAAGATAGAAGTAGGTTGTTGAAAACCTTTCCTTCACTCTCTCTCCTCTCACATTTCTTTTGGGTCTCCATTATGGTTGATGTTGTGCAGAATCTTTATATATAAACTTTTCTTTTATCTAAAATTTCTTTTTTAAAGAAATCTTGCATGAAGCTAATGAACTTAACATTTAACCTGATGAATAACATGGAACAAATCTTGGGCATTCTTTTCAAAAACTCTGTTTAAATAACTATTCTTGATTTTATGATTTCCATAAGTTTATATTCTAGAAAAATTATCTTAGTTCAATACATAATTTTTATTATTTTATGTTTTATGAATTTTTAGTATGAGAGAAGAAATATTTAATATATGTTGTTCATATAGAGATTGCATTTGAACTTTAAATGTGCATTGTATATTTTCTATTTTTGGAATTGTTGATGAATTATAAATTTGAGTTTGTGTGGATATGCATTGAATAAATATATACTTATTATTAAAAAAACAAAATTTAATTTAATTGTTTTAATAAATAAATTTCAGACATAAAGTATAAAATTAAAAAGTAAGCAATTCTAGAAATTAAAAATTTAATCTCATTTAGGTTTTGAGAATTTAAAATGTTCTATTGTGCCAAACAAAAATTATATTTCTCAATATTTTTAATATTTTCAAAATAATCACTGAACTAACTCAATTGGCTTCCCAAATAACATGTATCAGAGTAACTTATTGATACCAATTATTGATATCAAAGTGAGTTACTAATATCAATAGTTAGTATTAGAACCTCTGTTAAAAAGATCATTTTGTGATACTGATATGATATTAAGTTTATTTCATATCATCAAACTAGTATCCGATTATTTTGACACCAATAAATTGATATCATACATGATTTAGGATGTTTTTGTTTGTATTGTTTATTCATGGATGGCTTTAACTTTTTTCATTATGGAGAACTACTTTGTGATAAAAAATTGAAATACAATAACTATTTTATTTGAAAAAATAGAATACATGATTTTGTAATGGATGATACTTATCATGTTACCGATGATACTTATCATTTTAGAGTAATCTCTATCATTTTGTAATGGGATGATACTTATCATGTTAATGAAGAAATGAGGATAGACATGTCAAAAAAGATATATGAAATAATACACCAAAAAAACTATTATTTTTGAAAAAGATTACAACAAAGCATATGAGAGGAGATGGACCTAAGAAAGAGGCTAACTTGCCTTGGGAGATAATTTGATGCTAGTTAGCAATGATAATTCTACTAAACTAGTGTATTAAGAGACTGATTGACTTATTGACTCCAAAGTTTTATTTAACATCTCACTACATATTAACTTCTCTATTCTGTACACACTTTGTGATTATGATATAGGAAAGAAAAATAATAATGGGACATCATAGATATTGGACATGAGAGATATTTGTTTACTAATAGATATTGAACATCAACTGATGGTAAAAAATATTTGTTACATATTACATGTTCATGTGAATCATTTCACATATTATTGGTGAAAACTAGTCAAGAGCTCATTAGTCATTGTGAGGTGTAGGAATTAGAGTTCATTAAATGTCACTCGTGCAAGAGTGCCTAGAGATCATGTTACTATTATTTATCAAAAAAGTAATATTTTCCTCTAGGATAAGATGCTTGCTCATGTAAAAATTATATGGTTGGAAAAAACCAGAAATTATCATTTCATTGTCTTCTTTCTTCAAGGAGAAATAATATCTTCAATCTTATGCATATCAATGTCTATTATATGTAGAGTAGAATAATTGATAGGTACTTTTACTTTGTGACATTCGTTTAATCACTATGTCCTAATCATGCCTCATATATGTTCCCAAATAATTTAGATAAGAAAAGATATCTCATATGATCACTTGAAAATATTTAACTATAAAACTTTTGTTCACATCCTAAAAGATTAAAGATCAAAAATAGAAGATATTACACATCCATGCATTAATTATAAACACGAGGAGTTTCGAAATATTGTGGGACCTAATATCTAGGAGGCTTGTATAGAAAAAAGATATAATTTTTCTTAAGTACTAATTAGTTGATGATGGTCATCTGAGTAGGGAGGAGAGCAACCCTTTAGAGATTCCTATTCACACAGATCTAGTATCTCTTTTTTATAGAGATTAGATAGATCAATGAGGAGGAATTGAACAACTGCCGAATAAATTTGAGCCACATGATTTCTCTAATGATGCATGTTACTCTAGGTTGAGAAGATCATCCAAACCCCGTTAGGTATGCTCTTGATTCCATGATTATGTATTGCTAATGGATACTGATGAGCCCAAGATATCAAGAAACTATTTTCCTTGAGAACAAAGAGGAATAAATTTAGGCTATTTAGGAAAAGGTAGAGTTTATTCATATCAACCAAACATATAAAGTGATACTTTTACCTTTAGGGAAGTAGATTTGTATCAGACATATAATCTAGTACTAAAACTTAGAAATGATTCTTTAACTAAGACACAAAACTCGAGAAATTTTGAGTATAGATGTTAGCTTGGATTAATAAATTAATTAATTCGATGTGAATACAATATTTTTTTTCATTATGACTTTTATGATACTCTCTAAGTGAATCAACTTGAGGGATTTATTATAGAAGAAAGAAAAAGATTCATATGAAAACTCAAAAAGAAATGGTATGGATTAAAGCAAGCTCAAATGGAGAGATGGGAAAAGTCTTGTCAATGAAAGACTTAGGCCCAATCATACAGATTATAGGAATAACATCATCCAAGATAAGCTTTCTAAGGGTATCTAGTTATCAAAAGAATATTATATCATTAAATTTTTGAGAAATTTTTTATAAAATGGACTAGCTGGTCTCAATTCCCTTAAACAAATATTTTAAGTTGAGTATCGAGCATTATCTCAAGTCTAATGAGGAAATGAGAAACATAAGCCATGTTCCTTATGCCTTAATTGTCAATAATATTATGTATGTTTTAATAGAATATATATAAAATGTATTATTGATATTGTCAATCATTTTCTCTTGAACCCAAGAAAATATCACTATGTTATAATGAAATTTATCATGAGGTATCTAAGAGATATATCTCAACTATATTTGTGTTTATATAGATAAAATTTTCTACTTCTCTAATACAGTGATTTTGATATGGTTGATAATTTAGATTCACATAGATCTACCTTAGGTTATATAATAACATTTGGAGAGCAATCAGTATTTTGATAATCTAAGCTATTTAAGTATAAAGTATATCTAATGTTGAGACTCAATTCATTGTAGCTATTGAAATTTGCAAATTTACTTTATAGATACAATATTTTTTAACATATTTGTATCTGTGACATGATACATTTACTATATGGTATAATAGTCATAGTGAACAATATATTTGTCTAAATTTTTAATATTTCACAATAAGTCAAAAAATATGATATTATTGAATATGAGATGTAATAGATAAAAAGTCAGTTTACTCAAAAATATATAAACAAACATAAATAATACTAATACAGTTACTAAATCTATGTCATCAAAAAAAATATCTTCTTAAAAACTCATGTTGGTATGTGACTCTCTGCCAAAGGTAGCGAGAAAGATTTGTTGGATATATAAAAGTTCGGTAGAATAAAATTGTTTGATTTTACTGGGGTAGCTTATATAAATTTTAAATAGAAATATGAATCTAATTTTATTATGAAACTAACTTTATTAAATAGAAATATGAAATTGTTTCCTATTTTTTTTTTAAAAAAAATAGGAAACACAGGAAAAGCACACATCAAATTGTTGCAAGGAGGGAGATTTTTGGGATAATTATGTTTTGGGGTGTTTCCCTAGAAATTTTTAAGATTTAGAAACTAAAATTTTGATATTTTAAAAATAGTCACAAAATTAAAAATAAATTAAAAATAAGTGCACCCAAATTCGTAAGTACTAAACTACCCACGCCCCTCTCCCTCGCCCCTCGCCCTCGCTCTCGCCCTCGCCCCTCGCCCCTCGCCCCCCGCCCTCGCCCCTCGCCCTCACCTGTCTGCCTTCACCTCTCGCCCCTCTCTCCCCACCCCTCTTCCCCCGCCAGTCTCCACGAGCTCCCTCGTGGAGTCGTCGTCGAGCTCTTGGAGCTCGACGTCACTCTCGATCGAGCTCCTGGAGCTCGAAGGAACTCGACACTGAGCTCTTGGAACTTGAAGGAGCTCGACGCCGAGCTCCTGGAGCTCGATGGAGCTCGACGCCAAGCTCCTTGAGCTCGATGGAGCTCGACTGAGAACAACATCGAGCTTCTGGAGCTCGACGACGAACTCTATGGAGCTATCGGTCATGCTTTATTTTTAAGTTGGGTACACTTATTTTTAATTTATTTTTAGTTTTGTAACTTTTTAAAAAATATCAAAATTTTAGTTTCAAAATCTTAAAAATTTATTGGTAACACCCAAAACATAATTCTCCTGATATTTTTTATAGAACGTTATAGAAGCTTTGATTTTAAAGATATTATGGATGCTTTTTTATTTTCTTGGGCATGCTTTTTTATTTTCTTGGGCATGCTTTTTTATTTTCTTGTGCATGCTTTTTTATTATCTTGGGCATGTTTTTTTATTTTCTTGAGCATGCTTTTTTATTTTCTTGGGCATGCTTTTTTATTTTCTTGGGCATGCTTTTTTATTTCCAGAAAATAACTTTGCGTGAAACTCAGGAGGCATTTTTCAGGACATGAAGCAATAAGCTATTTTTTTTTTTTCCAGAGCCAAAGAACCAGAAGAAGCAGTGTGCGTGACAGTAGAAGAAGGTTGTCAACCCCCTCTTCCTTCTCTCACTCACATTTCTCTCAGACATCCATTATAGTTGTGAAGAATTTCTGGACAGATATTTTTCTTATGTCCAGAAATTTATTAGAAAAAAACTACGTATAGTATCTCAGCAAACACTCATGTTTATTATTTAGATAATTATTCTGAATTGTATTATTTCTATAGCTTTATATTCTAAAAATTTATATTGGCTGTATAGATAATTTATGACATATGATACAATATTTTTTGTATATATAAAGAAAACTTTAGGACACATTGTTCTTATAAGTATTCTATAAATGAGCATTGTATGCCCTTTATTTTTGGAATTGTGGGTGAATTTTGAATTTGAGTTTATGTAGATTATACTTATAAGCATATAAACAATTTTTTATTGTTCTAGTAAAATTCAGAATAAAATTAAATTGTTATTATTAAATTGTTCTAGTAAAATAAATTTCGTATAGAAATTATTTATTAAAAAAATGGCAAATAAACGATTTTTTATTGTTTCAGAATAACCATTGCCAGCTATCTTACTTAACAAAGCCAATTATATTATAGCAGAGGTGTGTAATAGGCAGTATATAAAGCATATTCCATTTGACAAATGAATATTATTTTCAATCTATGAATATAAGTAAGGAATTTAAAAACAACAAATACATTTTTCACAATATTAAAAAAAAAAAGCTTTCTATTGTAGAAATAAACATTCTAAAATAATAATAAAAAAACACTCAACTACAAAAAATAAATCTTTTCCATTGAAAATAGATACAATTCATTTTGTGCAATATTAGCAAGCCTCGTCTTGAGAACTATAATTCTAGACAATAAAAAAAGAAGAAGAAATAACCACAACCAATTTTAAAATAGTGGCAATTCAACTCTGAAAGTATTCAACCAAAAAGGATAAGCACTACCAGCAGAGTGGTAAGGGCAGATCCTCCTAGCATTTAAAGTAACTCTAGATTAACGTTCTAACAGGCACATAAACTCCAATTTTGCTACAGCATTTGTTTTTCATCACTTGAATTTGACAATCTGATTTTTCCAACTATGAATTTGAAGATTCAGAAGTCTTAACGATTTGTAGAAAAGCTTTGTGATCCTGCGCCAAGGACTTAAGATCACGAGCATCTGCAGATATCACCATCAGAAGTCCACCGAAGGAAATATAGACTGACCTGAAGAAAAAAACACCACCATAGAAAAGGGTATTCAGCCACGTTTTTGTGACAGCAATAAAATAAATAAGAAAAATAAGAAAAAAACAAATTTGAAAACACGCTCAAATACTGCCAGGTTGGACAACGCATCACCACAAATGAGCATGTGTAGTTAATGCAGTCCAACAATAAAGACAGATGCCCCCACGTGGCTGGTGGTCCTCATCGACATTGACCAATGCCAGAGTGTGGACTTAAGCTAATCATTCTGGCTAGATGGCAGGGTCCACCAGAATGATGACCCGGGACTGTGCAATGGCGGGTCATGGGCCGCGAGTCATGCCCCATCGGGGGTGAACTCCCAAAAGGACCATTTAAAAAAAAAAAAAAACTGGCCATGTAAGCTGGGTTCTGCCCATGTGGCTGGCCATCATTGACCCCTGTGGTTGTGGCTGTGCGTTATGCCCTGCTCGTTGCATTTTTAAGACAAACAGAGAAACTCAAGGCCTGTCGATGTCACTGCCAGTTTTTTTTTTTTTTAATTATAATCATGTGACCATCGGATTTCATCCAACAGCTACTGGCTGGAATCCAACGACTGTCATGACTGGACAAAAATAAAACTACAGGTGTCAAAATCCAACAGCGATACCTGACATGCTCACGTGCCGTGTCAGGCACGGTTCACTAAAGAAAAGACCCGACACGGCCCACGGCCCACGGCCCCAAATCAGCCCGGGTTCAAACTGATTCAGGTCGGATCAGACCGTTCTAGGGTAAGATAAAATTATGGTTGCGCCGCCATCGCCCGTTGGGCATCGCTGCATCGGGCATCACTGCGTCGGCCATAGTCCGTCGCTTGGCACGTTATCGCCCTTGCCGTGCCACGTGCCAGACACCCAAGTCGTGGCTGACATGGCACACGGGCTAAAGACCCTCAGCACAACACAGCACAAATTGTGCCAAGAGTCCACCCAGCACAGGCCCAGACACACTACAGTACCATGCCGCGCCATGCTTCAGGCCGGGCCTGGGCCGCCCAACCCTTTTGGCACCTCTAAACAAAACCCAAAAATTTTTTTTTTTTAAATATGTTTTTTCATTATTTCAAATCTCTATAAATAGAAATAATGAAATTTAGAATTTTCATTCTAAATTTCTTCTCAGCTTTTTCTAGAGGTGTCACATGGGTCAAACAGCCCAGGAATTGCCCGGGGCCCGACCCAGTTCAGCTGTGTCTGGCCCGACAATTTGGAACTTCCCATGGACTGGGCCGGGCCGAGCCTCAGCACGGTTAGTGCCTGGCCAGGCACGAAACGTGTGCATGGCCAGACGGCATGGTAAACCAACCCAGGGATCCAGCTGAATTTTTTTTAAATCCAGTTGAAAACCCGGGTATGAGCCGGGCAACAGGCCATGCCGGGCTAACACTTCTCAAGCCATGTCGTGCCAGGCACATCACGATGGCCCGATTGGGGCACAAAAAAATGGGTTGGGTCAGGCTGTCTCATCCTGTTTGACACCTCTATATTTCTCTCTCCTTTTGTAATTTCTCTCCTTTGATAAGTGTTTTTTAGATTTATTTTTAATTGTATTATTTACTTTATGGTTTATAGTTTACGTTTACTCATGTAACATAAGTAGTTGGTCTAACTTATAGATATCACACAAGCCGGTCGACCTTAGCCTGGCACAAGGCACAACCCTTTTGAGCCATGCCAGGCCCAACACGCCATGGTCTAGGACCGTGCTAGGGTCCGCGTGGGGCAAACTCTCGGCACGACTCATGATGTGTCGTGCCTAGCAAAGTAGGCCCGCATGCCATGCCATGCACGACCCGAGTGCCTAGTACGTGGGAACGGCACGGGGCACAACCTAGGTGCCTGGTCGTTGGAACGGCACAAGGCACGACCCGACACATGCCCCAGAAATCAGCCAATCGTGTTGGGAATCAGGACTACGCCCAACTTAATACCCAACATGGCGACAGCATGAGGCCCAAAGGACGAAGCGACGAGCGGGTTAGCAGGAGCACCCGCTCAGCTTTGGGGAGCGCCTGTATCCCCAAAGCCTGGCACAAACAGGCTCAAAACTGGGCTAACTTCGAGCAGAGGGCCGTGCCGGGCCAAGCCTATCCTCCAGGGAATGTGATATGCAAGGTACGGCACAGTTCCTGAAGCATATCGTGCCTGACACAGCATGCAGGCCTATACGGGCCTAAAAAAATGGCTCGTACAGACCCGGCATTATTGGTTTGACCCCTAAAGTGTAACTATGTAACTTTCCTAGAAGTTAAATTTTAGAAATAATGAAGGGGTTACTACAATGAAGTTATGAACTATGATTTTTTGTTTTTTTTTTTTATTTTTTTTTTATTGTTTGTGAGTTGTTAATTTATTTAGTTTTAAAATATATTTTATAAATATAAATATTTGAAATTAAAATATCAAATAGTAAATTTAAGGATAATGAATATGAAATTAACATAAGTGTTAATAATAATCTTAACAGAAGATCCAAGGCAAAAACTATATTTTCTGTAATAACCCCAACTAAAACTTATTTATCACCTAAAAAATAAATTAAACGAATATCAGTAGTATGAATGCACTTTAAAATAATAAAAAATAAAAATTCTAATGATATCAAAAATAAATTAACACAATACTTTTAAATTGACATCAAGGATATTCTAATTAAATTTTCTAAGAATTCTAGAGTTGTCAGTATTATGTAAACTTATTTTCAAACTACTAATTACAAGATTCTTAGGTCCACAATAATAGATAACATCATAAAATATTATAAATTAAAAAAAATAATTAATATTTAATAAATTTAGTTAAGTGGTATCCATAACATCCAATATATGAATTAGTAATAAGGATGCATCATTTGTACGACTTACCGCCAACTATATAGAATCGATAAAAATTTAATAAAAAAAATTTAAATTTTCTAAGATTATACATCCTCATGATGACTCTTCCATATAAAAGTATATGACGCGAATCTTTAGGAAATATGAAATTTAAAATAAAATATTTAATATTACTTTTGATAATACTTTATATTATTAACCTGATAGTACATGTGAGAATAAAAATTATTTCTACAATTCTCCCATATTAGAAAAAATAAGAATTTTAATAAAATACCTTAAAATACCTAATAGACAACAAGAGTTTAGTAGTCTTTGTTTGTAAGCGGGTATAAAAAAAATTTCAACACAAATATGATACATCATTAGAATTATACTTCATGTTAAAATCATGTATTGAGTATAAATAAGTGATATCCCACTATGTTAATTGTAGGAGTGACAAACTATTAACATAATTCAAATTGATATAGAAATTTATTTTATAAAATTCCAAAATATTTTATGACACGACAAATATATATTTCTTTGTTTACATATTACAATACTAGGTATGATGGTTATAATTAAACTGTGAGTACGAACATGAATATATTATTCGAAGACGATAATTTCTATATTCAGTTAACCAAAGAAAAATGACAGGATAGTCCGTCAAATAAGAATAGGCTATTTTGATACTTATATATCAATTATTATTTCATATTATCACATATGATTATAAAAATTTAGATATTTTATTATGATAAAAATATGCGAATCTAAATATCTCGTGCTATCTAAGGTAACACGTCATCTACCGACCCCTCAGTATCTAACAAGCTAGAGGTGTCAAACATGTATGATAGCCTAGGCACGGCCCATGGCCCGGCCAGGTTCAACAGTACCTGTCCCAGCATGGCACAGCCTAGAATCATGCTGGGCCGAGCTACCTCATGGCAAGCAAGGTTCGTGTCATGCTGGGCCGACATGAGCTGTGACTCATGTCATACCAGGCACGACCCATGTGCTTGGCCCGACAGCATAGTAAACTAGCTTGGGTGACCACATGACAGAATCCTCATCGTGCGGTCACCCGAACAATTTTATTTTTTTTTTAAAAATTGATCACCTCGTCACGGGGTGACCCATTAAAAAAAACCAGCCACGTGGCCATTTGCAATTAGCCAGCCATGTGGCCAAGGAAGCACGGACATAGCACCCTACAGCCGTGTCCACGTGTCTGACACCTGGACACATGGACACGGTACGGATACGTGTCCGATATACCACGTGGCGTATCATTGATCAATCCGTATCCGATATGTCACGTGACATATCGGACGGTGGCGTATCGGACGTCCAGTGGCCAACGTCCCCGCATGGGCAACATTGGCCACTCGACGCAGGCGACGGGCACGATTTGAGGGGGGAGGTAAAGGGCGCGCGCGAATTGAGGGGGGGAGGCAGGGGGCGGGCGAGAATTGAGGGGGGGAAGGCAGGAGGGCAAGAATTGAGGGGGGAGGCAGGCAGGCAGGAATTGAGGGCGGAGGCAGGCGGGCGGGAATTGAGGGGGGAGGCAGGGAGGCACTAAAATAAAATAAAATAAAATAAAATATTTTTATTTTATAAAATAAAAAAAAATATATTTTTATATAATATAAGATGATTTTAAAATATTATTTTATAAAATAAAATAATTATAAATATTATCTTATAAAATAAAATAAAATACAATATTTTTATTTTATAAAATAAAATATTTTAATTTAATTTAATTTATTTTATAAAATACCTTATTTATAAAGAAAATAATTTTTATTTTTAATTTTATTTTTTTTATCATGTCAATCCTAGCCGTATCCGTATCCTAATTTTTTAGAATTTGTCGTGTCCCCGTATTCTACTGTGTCGTATCCCCGTGTCCGTGCTTCTTAGCATGTGACCAACTTTTTTTTTGTTCGGCACACTAAGCATGACCGTGCACTTTTCAATACACTTTGTCATGCTCACCATGTTGTGTTGGGCCGGTGGACTACATGGCATGCAGTAAACCATGTCATGCATCGCATAGTGGCATGGCCATGCCGAGAAAAAATAAGTCGTGCTAGTATGACAGAGCCCATTTGACACCTCTAAGCATAGCATCAAAGTGATTTTTCTACGACAGATAATATAATTTCAGATAATAAATCAAGACTATTACTAAATATCATAGATATATGAAAATGGATAAAGTACTAGAAAAATTCAAAATTAAGTATTCAAAATTACCTTCAAATTTTGGCATAATAAATAATGACAAATAATAATTCATTATATATGAGCATCAAGGATATTGAGGCACTAGCAACATCTTCATATGAATTTATGATGATGACGATATGTATCTGCATCCGAACTATCATATCAGATACTGATTGATAATTCCTAATTCATGTGATAATGATATTGTGTTATAACTTATTTTTATAATTTTTTTTATTTTATTATGAATGTATTGAATTATACTTATTATCATTTTTATTTTACTATTTTTTTATTTCATTATGATTTATGTATTAAATATATTCTGCTTTTATTTCATAATTAAAATGATATAAATTTTTAAATTTTTTATTTGAGTCAAATCAAACATGATATTACAGTCACGATTCACAAATGCATAAGCTGGATGCCAAAATATCATATTTTTTTTACTTTGTATTTTCTAAATTTTTTAAGTTTCATATTTTATTTTTTAAATAATTAATAAAATAATAAATAACAAGTTACAAAATAAATTTTTTTAAAAAAATTAATATTTTATTCAAATTTATAATTTTAGCTCAAGAGGCCAAAACCAACAAAAAATGATCTAGCTCATGCAGGTACTACCAAGCACGACCCAATATTTTGAGGGTCAATCATGTCGTGTTGGGCCATTATTATGGTTATCATGTCGGGCACAAAACAACAAGGTGGTAGGGTCGTGCTTCACTAAAATAGGCATGCCAACACAACACAACTTGTTTGACACCTCTAATGCACTATCATATACCTTATAGGTAAATTTTTAACCTATGTAAGCCTCCTTAATAAAGAATTTATATTGATTGCATCATTCTCAACAAAATCTTCACTATATATATATATATATATATATATATATATATATTTTACCTTTTCATCAAAAGAAAATGTACTACCAATAAAATGGAGTCACAAATCCATTGCGATATTGCGAGAAAAAAAATGTTGTAACTCATTATTTCCATGTCATGACTCTACTTTTCCAATAGTATCATCCATGTCACAACTTTTGGTAGAGGCAAGCAATTAGAGGTGTAAAATTAGTCATGCCGAGCCGGAAAAACATATTTTTGATAGCCCCACTCAGGCCATCATGGCATGCCAGGCACGTCATAGTACGGAAGTCATGGAGTGTCTAGCACGACACGACTCAAAAAGGGCAGGCACTGCAATGATCAACTAAGGTATCAAATGAGTCAGGCTGAGTCTGATCAGCCTATTTTTTGGCTGGCCCAACACGGCTTGAGTCGTGCCTGAACTTGTCAAGTTCAAACCATGTTCGGGCCATTAGGAATTAGGTCGTCCTAAACTTCAAAATTATTATGAATTTAAAATTTTAATACTAAAATTAAATCAATCAATTAATTAATTAAATTAATAAAATAACTAACAACTAATAACTAATAACTCACAACTAAAAAATAAATAAAAATTATAAAATAACAATTAGCAAACTAGGACCAAGATTAAATAATTAAAAAATAATACATAAAAATTAAACTCATAAATATAAAATAATAATCTAATCCCATAAAAAATATCTAAATAAAAAAAACATAATAAAAAAAATAATAAGCTCAAGTCTCAAAGTCAAATGATAAAAATAAATAAACAAAGATAATCCAAAAATAATAAATAAAAATAATAAATCTTATTAGTGTATAATCAATGATAATATATGATATCAGTATCACTAGCAATAGGCCGTAGGCAGTAAGGTAGTCTTAGTTTAATGTATCAATCTCATCTCAATCATCAATCATCGTGACATAAACTAATGAATATATATTCACTAAAGTATAAATACAAATTATGAGAGTATAAACTAATGAATACATATTCGACGTGTCATAAAAAATTATCATAAATTTCATAATTAAATTTTATATATCTCAGTCAGTTCATCAATTAGTTCATCACACTTATTATAGATGTAGTTGGATATCATGTGTTTATATTCAACAAATGACTCCAACATAATATATGTATAATTCCAATAGTGTCTTACATCCGATTATAATTTCTTCTTTAGATCTGCAAATAAATAGAGACTACCAAACTATTATTGTATGTGAGGCATACAAAAAAATTTTAATAAGTTATGTATTTTTCTAAAATAAGAAAAATAATTTTCATCCCTACTCATACTATAAGATTAATGACATAACACATGCATCTAGCATGAAAAATTTCTCCTAATGACTCTTCTCTATTGGTCCTAACAAATATATTAATGTCTACTCCATTATTAGATGCATTATTAAATATAATACTATATTTTTTATTTTGAATATTATATTATCTAAGGATTCTCATCATACGCTCATAATGACCAGGCCATTATGAGAATAAAAAATCTTTTAAAATCTTAATATTTTTTTAGTATCCATTTAGAATCTAGATAGTGGACGATAAAATATGTATAAGATACATCATCACAACTTGTCCAGTTATCAGATGTCACAGACATCACGCTACTATATTTCAAAATTTATTAATTATTATTTGTATTTTAAACTTATAGTATTTTAATATATCATTCCTAAATGTGAACCTAAAAATTAATAATATGCATGCTGAAAATATGTCTGCATGATATTGATCAATCTTTGATCCTCTGAAAATCTAATCAGAATATCTATCGTGATGATAAGTTTGGTCATGTATTCTCTTAATAATTTATTACAGTATATAAAGGGGATCAACATTAAAGCTAAACTTAAACCAACCTCAGAGACCCCATAACTCAATTGAGTTTGCCTAGGATCTAATGTATCATATTTTGTAGTATATTATTTGGAATGTCTCTTAAGGTACCCAGTCTCGCATGTAGTCCTATAGATTAATATTTTTTTACAATATATGCATTGTAATAATTCTTTATCGACACTCTTAATATCTTTATTTTGTATAATATTAATATAAATCTAACTATTAATTTTTTTTCTTATTTTTTATTTTTTAGATGTTTGAGTCAGAATCATATGGTAAAAAAATATTTCAAAAGCCTCAGACTTTTTCATGGGATTATTCATATTAAAATTATAGATATTTATGTTATCATTAATTACGTTATCATCATTAAAATTATTATTTGTCATTCTTTATTTTTATTAGTTTATTAATTATATTTTTTAAATTATATATTATTTTATATTAAATTATTAATTACAATAAAAATAAAAAAAAACTAAAAAAATTAAAAAATAATACCAGTAAACCATAAACTCATTTGCTTGACAATATGCGATATCCAATATCTAAATCTAATGTTAGCATTATAGAACGCACCCGAGTCTCGAGAGGAGAGAGATTAAGAAATAAGATGAGACAAAAGAGAGAAAAAAATATGAATTTACGGATATAGATTAGGGATGAGAGAAAAAGATATATATAAATTTTAAAAAATAATCATTTTTTTAATATTTTTTAAATTTTTTATTAAAAAAATTGAGCAGAAATCTAATAGTAGTGGTGTCAAACGGGTAATGTCGGGCCGGCCCTGCAGTTTTAGGTTGCCCAACCGGGCTACCGTGTCGGGCCAAGCACGGCACGGTTATTGTACCATGTCGTGCCTAGCCCGACACGATTTTGAAGAGGTCGAGTTCGGCACGAGCCCACAGTATGAAATTCATCGGGTTTGGCCTAGTTGGGGTCAAACAAAACCCTAATTTAAAAAAAATTAGGATTTTGACGGTGCACTGCCGTGCGTCTTCGCCCTTTCAGGGCTTAGCTAGCCTCAGCTGTCGGACATTAGCTCGTTGTGACCACACTCAGTACATGGTCATGTGTGTCGTGCCCAGCACCACATGCGGGCCGAAAACTTTGGCTCAGCACAGCATGACTCATGCAGTAGGTGCGTCCGATACGGGCTCGAGCACGACTCTGTAGCATGTCATGCCAAGCCAGGCACAACTGAACCATGTCATGTCTCATGCCGGGTCGGGCCAGCCCTACCCGTTTGACACCTCTATCTGACAGCCATCAGATTTCTGCTGCTAGCTATTGGAGGCACATCCAACGGTTAGTAGAAGTACAACTTTTAATTTTTTTTTACCATTGCCAATAGAGTCATGCCATTGGGGCATCAGGTTTGGTTCACACGAATGCCCGATAGATGTAGGTGTGGTGGAACATGCACAATGGCACTATGGCTGGTGTAGGTCATGAATATCACGGGTGATCAGGTTCAGATCATGCCCGAACCTGATCCAAGTTTCGAGGCATAATTTGGTTCGATTCAAATAATCATACCTTTAGGCCGGACAGCCAGGTCGTACATGGCCTAGAACAAGGCCTGGAAAGCCTTGGCACGCCATGAACCATGCCTCGAGGCAGCCCGGCATGAGCACATGCATGGCTCTAGACCATGTAGTGCCAAGCCACGCATGATTTTTGGTAGTGACGTATTGAGCCAAGCACAGCTCAATCGGGTCATGTCTCGTAAAGTGAAGGTGCATATTGAGTCAAGTGTGCTAGCCGGCCCACTTGACACCTCTATATGCAATGCACAGTGAAGGTGCATATTGCACAATAGATTTGTATCAACAAACCCTAAAGATGTATGGGAAGAACAAAAAATAAATGTCTCATTGAAAAACTCATAACTCTACTATAAATGAGTATTCTACAATATTTTTTAAAAAAATAAATTAATCATAATTTACCTTATTAATTGAATATTCTATTGTATCTTTTTCTTATTGCATAACCTTTCAAATATTATATTCGGGAGAAACATAATTTATTTTGGATCTCAAAACTTTTTAATGTACTTATTTTATTCTTGATTATTTCGATACAGAATAAATTAGCATCTATGGTGTTAGAATTTACTCATACTGTTGAAATTATCACTATGTTAAGGAGTCATGACCATGTTCCATAGTATAAGTATCACGACTAGACTGAAGCTGAAATATCTGCAAAAGAAACAACCATATTTTATGATATTACAACTAGACTAAAACTAAATATCTGCTAAGGAGTTGTTACTAAACTAAAAGTTGTAATAATTACTAAAGTTCAGTGTCGAGATAAAAATAAAGTCATGATCATAGTTATTAAAGGTGCACCTATAACTTAGGTGCCAGAATGCCGAGGCAAAAACGTATCACCTGGGGCGAGGCGTTGTAGATGCCAGAAAATAATAGCCAGATGGTGCAGTTCATTCGTGGAACAAGCTGGATGGCACAGCTAATTCATGAAACAAGCTGGCTGACGCAGCTCGTTCGTGGAAAGAGCTGCGCCAGCTCGTTCATGGAACGAGCTAGCTGACGCAGCTCGTTCATGGAATGACCTGGCTAATGCGGTTCGTCCATGGAATGAGCTGGCTAATGCGGTTCGTTCATGGAATGAGCTAGCTAACAGCTTTTCGGTGAAACGAACTGGCTGATGCAGCTCGTTATTGGAACTAGTTGGCCGACGCAGCTTGTTCTTAGAACATACTGAAGCAAATCATTCTTAGAAAGAGTTGTCCGGCACAGCTAATTCGTTGAACGAGCTGACTTGAACAGCTTGTTCATAAAAATGTAAAATGGACTGGTAGGTCCGGGCAATGCGCATATAGAGGTGTCAACTGGGGCAAGAAGTCGGGGCCCGGGCCGAAGCTCAGCCCAGTTCAACATTGTCTAGGCCCGTGCCGGGCGGACTCTCAGAACAGCTTGTGTCGCGGCGATCCGGGTGCCTGGCACATGAGCATGGCACGGATGATGCCTGACAGACCACACGGCTAAGACGCAATCTATGTCAAGTGACAGAGGGACACGGCTATTGCCCAACGAGCGACAAACGATTCGTCGACGCCCGACAGGTGACGGCGTGGTATCTCAATTCTAGGTTAAGAATTATCTTAATCGAGAACTAGCCCGAACATATATTTTGATTATTTTAACCGGTCCAAACGTATATTAGAATTATCTTAACCTAGAACCAGCCCAAAACTAGGCTGATTTTGGATTGCAAGCAGTACCGGGTCTACCCTCCAGTGAATCGTGTATTGTCAGGCATAGCATGGTTATTATAGTGAGTCGTGCATGACACGACACGAGGGCCCATACAAGTCTGAAATAAATGAGTCGTGCCGACCGGGCATGACCGGTTTGACACTTGTAGGCCCGTGCCACCCCTTGGCATTGCTCATGTTGTGTTGAGCAAGCACTAATCATGCCTCGTGTCGGGTCAATCACGAACCGCGTGCATGGCCAAGTGGCACGGTCCACTAGTCCGATGACCTGGGACCAGCTACATTCGGGTCTAGGGTCACGGATCATGTCTAGTTAGGGTGTGTTTTTAAAAAAATCTAGCCAGATAGCCAGTTGCAATTGGCCAGCCATTTGAGTCGATCACTCATTACGTTTTCATGAAACGGTCTTCTGACATAGACAGCAACAAGCTACAAATACCAAAACCCGACGACTATCCTGATTAAGTCCTTTTAAATTTTTAAAAAATATTAATAAAAAAAATATTTTTTTAATAAAATGTAATTTTCTTTTTTCTATAAATAAAGAATAAGTTTAAAGATTCATTCACAATTTCTTCTTATTTCTCTCTACCTCTCTAAGTTTTCCATATTTTGATCTTTTAACTTTAATAATAGTGTAGTCTTTCTTTAGTATATCATTTTGTAATATACATATTAGATAAACATATATAGTATATTATACTTTTTTTTATTTCAATTTATGTTCAACCTTCGATGCTTGCACATACAAGAATAGGATACATAGATCATGATAGTATGGATGTTCTTCTCAGTCTATGCAAGTGTAATACTACAAGTTGATTGCGTGGACTTTCAACTCTAAATGTTAGAATTTACAATGAATAAATTTGTGGTTATGTAACTAATTTTAAATTTTTTTTATTACAATGTTACTCTAGAACATTAAACTTCGTAATTTATTTTTATAATTTTCATATTTTATTTAAATAATATAATTAAATACAAAAATATCACATAATAAAGTTAATAAAAATTAGTATCAAATTGACATATACTTAAACGTAAATAACAATAATAATAATAATTTAAAACTCATATGCCCCAAAACATGAACTATATTTTTTCTAACAACCTCGATCTAAACTCATATATCAACTAAAAAAAATAGACAAACATTAATAATTTGGACACACTTTACAATAAAAAAAAATTCAAAAAATATTAATAAAGAATCATCATGATATATGTTATAAAAAGATATATACATATAGAAGTACATGTAGAATTTTTGAGTCTCCCAATTAAATATTTTGAAAACACTAGGATAGTTACTATTATGCAATCATATTTTTAGCCTATTTATCTTATGATTCTTAGGTAAAAATGTAAGAATGACATAATAAAATTTTATAAATTAATAAAATAATTATAATTATAGTCAGACTCTCAGTATGAATATAAATACCATATTTAGAGGCAATAACTTTTTTATTCAGTTAAACATGAGCAAAAAACATGATAGTTCATCGAATATGAGCAAGCTATCTATGTACTTAGATACTGATTATTATTTCATCTTATCACTTAAATATAATAACTTAGAGATGATCTATAGAGTCTTTTGATGTCAAGTAAAACATTAAAGTCTGTTTTTTCTGTAACAGTTAATATCATTTTAGATAAAAAAATCAAGATTACAATTATATACCAAAGAGACACTTGCTTACATGAATAACTAAGAAAATTTAAGATTAGGTATTCAGAATAAAACATAAGAGATAATAGCAGATGATGATTCATGATATATTAAGATTTAGAATATTGAGAGTACTATTGACACTTCAAACACATTCATGATGAAGACGATGCCGATCTACATCTTCATCCATATTATCATACAGCAGACACTGATTGATTATCATTCATTGATGATTCTTGATTTATCATTCATATCATATACAAAGTGTGTTATAATATAGTGTTATTACTTCTTATGTTTATCATTTTATTTTTCATATTAATTTATTCACTTTTGTGTCTTGTTATTTTGTTATACATGACTGATATAAGATGTATCATGTATGCAATATGCATTGTATTGAATATTGAATTGGAATGTACTTAATAATATTTTCTCAAAATAAAATTTGATATTTTTTATTTGATTTACACATTCATTTTTTAATTAAATAAAATTTAATTTATAAAAATAATATTAAGTCTTACTCCTTGATAGTCTCGAGTCTTAGGATTTATATTTTGGATAAGTAGATAAGGACAAAAAATAACCATTTTGGGGCTTGTACCTTGGCCCTTATGCTGTCCAAACAAGCCTGAACAAGTCCAAACCAGTCCATACCAGCACGGCCAACTCTACTTTATGCTCGACACAAGAAGAGTCAGTAGATCACGTGTCATCTTAGACAGCACGAGATTAGTAGAGTCATATGATTTCCACTATTATAAAATATGAAGATTTTAATTATGGATATGTGATAGGATTAAGCAGTATTCAATATTTAAGTACTAAAACAGCTCGCTCCTAATTGATGGTACACTCAATCATTTTTTTTCTTTATTAATTGAATGGAAAATTCATCGTCTTCATTATATAGTATTCATGTATGTATTCAAAATCTGACTACTACTACCATCATACTTAGTATCATAGTATGTAAATAGTTTAATCAACTTCATGTGAATGAATCTTTCAGGTTGGTGTTCATGGTTCATGCGCAAGAATATGTATGTCAAAATATTATTTACTCCTTTCACCTTAATCCTAAAGTCCATGCATGCACAATAAAGAGATAGAACGATGGATCAATACTTTAAATACTTGATTTCCATCTCAAGAGTCATGTTACTAAATGTCGGGTCATTTCTAAACTTCCTAAACATGCTACTAATGTTGTATAAGTACCCGAGTGCAATGCAAATAATGAAAGTATAAACTGGCAAATACATGTTCATCGTGTTATAAAAAATCTTCGAGAATTTAATAAATAAAATTCTTGTATTCTAGTTAGTATTGTCAGTAATAAATTACTCACTCTTACTATTAAAGTAGTCAAATATCACATGTTTGTATCTAACACGTGACTCCAATAAAAGGTATGTGTAATTCTAACGATATCTCAAATTCGATAAAAAATTTTTTTAGACTCACTGCCAAACAGAGACTACCAAACTTTTGTTGTCTACGATGCGTTCGAAGAAATTTTAGTGAGTTACGTATTTTTTCTAAAACAATGAAAACAACATTCACCTCTTTTTAAACTATGATATCAATGATGTGGCACATACATCTAACATGAAAAATCTCTTTTAAATGCTCATCACTAATGGTCCTAACAAACATATTAATGGCCACTATATTGTTAGATGTATTATCAAATATGAGACTATATATTTTATTTTAAATATTATATTCTCTAAAGATTTTTATCACTCACTCATAAATAATTGTATCATCATGAGGATGAAGAATCTCTAAAAATCTTAATATTTTTTTATTTAGTATCCATTTTGAATTTACATAGTAGGTGGTAAAACATACATAAGATGCATCGTCACGACTAATATAGATATAGAACATCACGAATCTCACGCCGCAATATTCACTAAATTCATTAATTATTATCTTTTTTTCTAACTTATAATATTTTAGTATGTCGTTCCTAAATATGAACATAGGAATCTTATGATATACAAACTGCAAATAAGTATGCATGATAGTGAATAACATTAGATCCTCCAAAAATCTAATCGAAAAATTCATCATAGTGATCAGTTTGGTCATGTCTCTCTAACTCATTGCGATATATGAAGATAATCAACATAAAAACCAAACTAGATCTAACCTCGAAGACTTTACCACTCAATAAGATTTGTCTAGGATCTAATACACTATTTTTTTGTGTATTATTCTACATGCCTCTTAAGGTGTCAGTCGCAGTTGCACTCCTATTGATTAATATTTTTTTATAATATTTATATTGTGCTAATTCTTTATTGATATCCCTAATATCTTTATTTTGTATAATATAAAAATGAGTCCAAACTATTAATTTTTTAAATTTTTTATTTTTTAAATATTTGAGTCGATGTCATGAAAGAAAACATGATTTTGACAGCCTCAAACCTTTTAATAGGATTATCATTATTCATATTAAAATGATATATTTTTAATTTAATATTAATTTTGTTATCGTCATTAAAATTACTATTTATCATTTTTTTATTTTTATTAGTTTATTAATTATATTCTAAATTATATTTTTTTAAATTAAATATTATTTTATATTAAAATATTAAATAAAATAAAAATAAAAAAAAAACTAAATAGAATTTAAAAAATAATACACATAAAGCATAAACTCTTGACGATGTCCAATATTCGAATCTGATGTCTGCACTACCGTCCACACTCGAGTCCCCAGAGCGAGAGGAGAGAGATTGAGAAAAAAAAGGAGAAAAACGAGAGAGAAGAAAATATAAATTAATGAATATATATTAGGAATAAGAGAAGATTATATATATATATATATATTAAAAAAATCAAAAAAAAATATTTTTTTAAATATTTTAAAATTTTTTATTACAAAAATTGGATAGAAACCTAACAACCATCGAATTTTTGCAACTAGTCGTTGGGGGTGAATCCAACAACTAACATGAAGCAACCTTTACTTTTTTTTATCATTGCCGATGGAGTCAAGCCGTCAGGGCATCACGTCCGGGTTCTAGTTCAGGCGAAGGACAGACCCTGAGAAGTGTGAGTGTGGTGTGACGCACGTGAAGAGGCAATGTAAAGTGAGCCAATCATGGGAGTCAAGAGCGGTCGGATTCAGATCGCTCCCGAACCCTGCCTGAGTTCCAGGGCATGATTCGGGTTGTGCCGAAGAACCGTGCCTTTGAACCAAGCAATCAAATCATGCCTAGATAGGCAAGAAGCGTGAGAGATCTCAGCACGACATGAGTCATGCCTCAAGGCAGCCTGGCACAAGCTCATACACAATTCTAGACCGTGTCATGTCAATCCAAGCACGGCTCAATCGGGGTCATGCCTCATGTTGGACCCAAGCTACCCAGCCAACTTGACACCTCTAGGAATACCAACATGAAGATTTTATTTATAAAAAATTAACTAACTTATTTATATATTATAATACTATGAATAATAATTTCCACTCTAAAAATTACTCAACAACTATTCATTGTATGATTACTCTTCCTATAAAATTTACAAAGTATAGAGGATCTCCAACTCTATCTCTACCTCAATTGGTACCCCTTGTCCCATAGGTTAGTAACATTAGATACTCCCTCTAAATAACTTTTGCCTACTCAACCCAAATAACAAGCACAATATTTGATGGCAGATTATAGATCTGTAGACAAAAAATATCATCACTAAAAAATTAACAACAAAACACAGCAAAAGTTTAATTAATAAAATATGAGAGTATCTTGTCAAAATTTTATTATCTACTATCAATTACGTTTAGCTCTATTGGGAACACCTCCAAAAACCAAAATAACTAATTGTGAGCTAAGTAAAGTGAAAAGTAACATGCTTTAACTTTCTAATCTCATTTATACTCGATAACACCTAATGTTACATTACTAGAAAAGAATATTGCTTACTTCTCTCTAGTAATATTCATTGTGAAATAACTTAGAGAAGACACCTAAATAGATCCACTAATAAACCTGTCCCTAAATAACCAATAATATTCTCAATATCCACTAAAAATAATTCATTACAATTCTTCATTGTGTGCCCACACTTCTTATAATATGTATAATGCACAGACCATCTTCAATCTCTACCTCTATCTTGGTCGTTACCCCTTGTTACCTAGGTTAGCAATATGAAATACCTCTCCCAAAAGGTTTTTGTTGATTTTGTCCAAACAACAACAAAAATAGCTGATAGTAAAATATTAACTTACAGATAAAAAATATTATCACTCAAAATTTAACATAGCACAGCAATATTAATATACATAAAATATAATAATATCATATTAAAAAAATTAGTTCTATCTCATTCTAGTAATCACATCTATCTCTACTAGGAACACACCCAATAACCAGAGTAGCTAAATTGTATGAATCATATAAAGTAAAAAAAAAAAATTATTCAACTTTTTAATCTCATCTAGTCTTAATCTCATTTTTTGTGGGACATGTTACTATAATAATTACTAGAAATTTTTTAGCATAAGGCATTTTAACATATAATAATATGAGAAAATATTATATTACTATTAAAATTATTTATTAATATAACTCATAAAATATCTTATTTAAGCATTAATAAATATATAAAATTCAAAAAAAAAACCAATATAATATCAATATCAATATTGTCATAATTAAGAATTTTATTTTTGTTTGTTATTAGTCATACTAATATTTAAAGAACAGATAAAAAATGAATAACAAATAGCTACCTATGATAATGTTTATTTATTGTAATGTCAATTACTCAAGATAGGAGTAAAAAAAAATAGTGATGAGAATTATAATATCTTGGATTAGAAATATTTAGTACTACTTTACCAGAGAAAAAATCTACAAACTTCTCTCTAATAATTTTCATTGTGAGATACCTTAGCAAAGACTCCCAAATAGATCCACTAATCAGACTATGTACCTAAGTAATTTGTAATGTTCTCGATATCAACTGTAAAAATAACTCTTTATTAAGTGACATTTCTTCCTACACTGTATAGAATGTATGGATGATCTCTGATCTCAACCTCCAACTCAATTAATACCCCTTACCTTCTAGGTTAGTAACATGAAAAAAATTTTCAAAAGGCTTTTGTCAACTGTATCAAATAAAAAATATTTGATAACAAGTTATTGATCTAAAAATATAAAATATTATCACTCAAATTTTTGTTACACAACAATACAAAATTATTATGAAAAATATATATATAATAGCATCATGTCAAAAAATTATTTTGTCTCATTCCAACAATCTCATCTATCCCTACTAGGAAAACCTCCAAAAAGCAAAATAGCTAATTGTGTGAACTGAGTAAAGTGCAAAGTAATATACTTTAACTTTATAATTCCATATAGTCTCAATCATATTTAATGTTACCTTACTAGACAAAAATTCTACATACCTCTCTTTAGTATTATTCATTATAGATAATTTAGGGAAGACCCCCACATAGATTTACTAATCAGCCTATGTCCCTAAATAATTTATAATATTCTCAGTATCGACTTTAAAAATTAATCCTAGCAACTCTTCATTGTGGGACGACTCTTCCTACAACGTGTAAAATAAACAGACAAACTTCAATCTCTATTTCTATCTTGATTGATACCCTATGTTTCATAAATTAGCAACATGAGATACCTCTGCAAAAGACATTTTCCTACTTCATCCAGACGACTAAAATGTATAATGATAAGTTAGTAACCTAGATATAAATAAATTATTACTCAAAATTTAATAACATAACACTGCAAAAATATTATGAATGAAATATAACAATTTCATGTCAAAAAAAGTGATTTCTATCTCACTCTAGCAATTACGTCTACCTCAAAAAATATAATGGCATCTACTCTAAAAATAACTCCTAACAACTTTTTATTGTGTGATCATTTACAATAATATGTACAAAGGATGGATGATTCTGATCTCTATCTTTACCTAGATTGATACCCTTTGTCCCCTAGGTTATTAACATGAGATACTTTTCCAAAAGTCATTTGTATACTCCGTCCAAACAACAACTAAAATGTTTGATGATAAATTTTTGATCTTAGAGACAAAAAATATTATCGATCAAAAATTAACTACATAACACACCAAAATTATTATGAATGAGATATAATGGTATCATATCAAAAAATTACTTTCTATCTCAATTTAACAATCACATATATATTTACTAGGAACACATCAAAGAGCCAAAGTAACTAATTGTGTGAACCAAGAAAAATGTAAAGTAATATGTTTCAACTTTCTAATTTTATTATTGTTAATCACATCCGATATTATCATACTAAAAAAGAATTATACTTGCTTCTCTGTAGTTATGTTCATTGTGGGATAACAGAGTGAAGACCCCACATATAAATCCACAAATCATCTCATGTCCCTAAACAACATATAATATTCTTAGTATCTATTATAAAAATAACTCATTATAAATCTTCATAGTGTGAATACTTTTCTAATAAATTTGTACAATCACAGATGATATTCGATCTCTACCAGTACCTCAATTGGAACCCTTAGCTCCTAGGTTAGCAATTTGAGATAACTCTCCAAAAGGTTATTGCCTACTCTGTCAAGATAACAACCAAAAAATCTGATGGTAAATTATTAATTTAAAGATAAAAAATATTATCCTTTAAAATATAACAACATGACGCAGCAATACTTATATAAATAAAATAAAATAATATCATGTCAAAAAATTATTTTTCAATCTCTTTCTAGCAATCATATCTATTTCTTCTGGGAACACACTTAAGAACCAAAGTAGCAAAAATATATGAACCAAATAAAGTGTAAAATAATATACTTCAACTATATAATCTCATTTTTATATGTGAGACATGTTAACATTATAATTACTTGAAATTTTTTGATATCAAACATTTTAATAAATATTAATAAGAGAAAATATTACATTACCATTGAATTATTTATTAAAATGACTCAAAAAATAAATTATGTATACATTAATAAATAAATAAAACTCATGATAACAATATAATATCAAAATTAATATTGTCATAGCCAAACACTTTATTTTTATTTGTTATTAATCATAACACTATTAAAGAAACAAATAATATAAAAAATAAATAATGAATAAATGCCTATGCTATTATTATTTATTTTGGTATCAATTACCCATAAGATAGGAGAAAGAAAATAATTAGTTAAAACTATTATATCAAAAAAATTAGAAACACCTAATATCACCTTACTAGGAGGAATTTTACATATTTCTCTATATTAATATTCATTGTGAGATAACTTAGCAAGGACTCCCAAATAGATCCACTAACTTAGCAAAGACTCCCAATTTAGAGATAACGTTGTAGGTATCCAATCTAAAAATAACTCATAATAGTTTCATTGTGTCACATCTCTTCCTATGATGTGTAGAATGTACGGATGATCTCCTATCTCAACCTCTACCTCAATTGGTATCCCTTATATCCTAGGTTAGCAACATGAGATACCTCTCAAAAAGGCTTTTGCCAACTTTGTCAAAACAACCACCAAAATGTATGCTAGTAAATTATTAATCTAGAATTAAAAAATATTACCACTCAAAATTTTACTACATAATACTGCAAAACTATTATTAAAAAATATATAATAGTATCTTATCATAAAAAATATTTTATCCCATTTCAAAAATCATGTCTATCTCTGCTAGGAACACCTCCAAGAAAAAAAATAGCTAATTATATAAACTGAATAATGTGTAAAGTAATATGTTTCATCTTTCAAATCTTATCTAATCTCATCACATCTAGTATTGCTTGACTAGAGAAGAAATCTACATGCTTCTCTCTAGTAATATTAATAATTAATTGTGAAATAACTTAGCAAAGACTCCAAATAAATCCACTAATCAACATATGCCCCTAAACAATTTGTAATGTTCTCAGTACCCGTTCTAAATATAAATCTTAACACTTCATTGTATGACCAATATTCCTACAATGTATACAATGTATGGACAATCTCCAATCCCTATCTCTAACCCGGTTGATACCCCTAATTTCATAGGTTAGTAACATGAAATACCTTTGCAAAAGATGTTTGCCTACATCCAGATAACAACAAAAATGCTTGGTACATTATTGACCTATAGATAAAAAATTTTATCCCTCAAAATTTAACTACATAATACTACAAAATAATAATGAATAAAATATAATAGTAAAATGTCAAAAAAAATTTATCGCATTCCAACAATCACATTATACCTCTACTAGGAACATCTCATTGAACCAAAGTAGCTAATTATGTAAAACGAGAAAAATATAAAGCAATATGCTTCATCTTTCTAATCCCATCTAATCTCAATAACCTCTAATATTTCCTTTCAAGAGAACAATTCTACATACTTCTCACTAGTAATATTCATTGTGATATAAATTAGCAAAAACACCCATATAGATCCATTAATAAGCCTGTGTCTCTAAATAATATATAATGTTCTTAATTTCTGCTCTAAATATAAATCCTAACAACTCTTCAATGGGTGACTACTCTTCCTACAAGATAAACAATGTACAGATATTCTCCTATTTTTATCTCTACCACAATTAGTATCCCTTTTTTTCGTAGATTAGTAACATAAGATATGTTTTTAAAAGATTTTTGTCTACTCATAGTTATTTAAGATGCAAGGCGCACTGAGGCGCAAAAGTCTTTTGGGGCCTTAAGGCGCAAAACACACTTGAGGCGCGGACTTTTTTATTTGAGACACACACAGGCTAATACACATAAAAATTATATATTTTACTAAATATAGTCTTAAATTTTCATCTAATAATAAACTAAATAATATCAAAGATAAAAATTAAATATTAATAGTGTTCCCATCATCCAAACATTCAAAATTTAGAAACAAAATAACAAACATTCAAAATTCTAAAATAAAATAAACGCTCATATATCTACATCTAAATCTAAATCAAGAAAGTCTTTATCAATATCATCCCCATCATCAATCTTCCACTCTCCCTCTTCTTCATCTTCCTCTCCCGATGAATAGATCATCTTTTCATCTTCATCAATCAAACAAGAGTAAAAATATGTTTAGAGCTAGATAATCTTGACTTTGGTTTTGGTATTGGTGTTCGTGTTTTGCTTAGTTTAGCACGAACACGGACACTGGGATACGACACGGCAGGATACAGGGACACGGCAAATTCTAAAAAACTAGGATACGGATACGGCTAGGATACGTCATGATAAAAAAAATAAAATTAAAAATAAAAATTATTTTCTTTATAAATATTAGGTATTTTATAAATAAATTAAATTAAATTAAAATATTTTAGTTTATAAAATAAATAAATATATTTTTATTTTATAAAATAAAAAATATTTTATTTTATTTTATAAGATAATATTCATAATTATTTTATTTTATAAAATAATATTTCAAAATTATCTTATTTTATATAAAAATATATTTTTTTATTTTATAAAATAAAAATATTTTATTTTATTAAATTATTTTATTTTATTTTACCGACCGCCTGCCTTCCCCCTCAATTCTTGTCTGCCTGCCTCATCGCTCAATTCCCATCCACCTGCCTTCCCCTCAATTTCCGCCCGCCCCCTGCCTCCTCCCCCTCAATTCCTGCCTGCCTCCCCCTAAATTCCCGCCTGCCCCCCCTTCAATTCCTGCTCGTCCCCTACCTCCCCCCCTCAATTCGCGCCCGCCCCTTGCCTCCCCCCTCAATTCGCGCTCGCCCCCTGCCCCTCCTCAAATCGAGCCTGCCCTCTGCCGCCCACTAGACGTCTGATACGCCACCGTCTGATACGCCACATGGCATATTGGATACTGATTTATCAATGATACGCCACGTGGTGTATCGGACACGTATCCGTGTCGTGTCTATGCTTCCTTGCCCACTGCGCCTCATCCACCTGCACATCGCCTGAAGCGAGGCATTTTTCCCATGAGTGATGGTGCATGAGCTTTAGGCGCGCCTCAAGCGCGCCTTTCATAACTATGTCTGCAACACCTTCATCTTACATTCTTCCCATTAACCATTCGTTGCTATCATCTATTTCTTTCAAGATAATGAGAATAATGGGATGACGCTCAGTGTATATTTTCATCAAGGTTCGGTTGTACTTAATGTACATCAAATCATTCAAGCGTTGATGGTCCAACTTATTTTTCTTCTTACTATGAATCTGAAAAAACAAATAATTTTTATGATTATATTTCAATATTTTAGTTTTAAAGAATCTAAGTTACATTAAATAATGTTGTAACTTAAAGACACAAATTCAATTGCATGTAATTACTTTAGTAACTTACATTCTCAATATTACTCCAATTCCTTTCACAACCTGATGCACTACATGTTAGGTGGAGAACCCTCAAAGCAAACTTTTGCAAACTTCTAGCACTTGATCCAAACATACCCCACCATTCAGCTACTTTTAATATAAATAAATTATTAATTAAACATTTCACCTATTTTAACCAAACATATATAATAATTTCAATATACTAAATAACAAAACTAAAGGACTAACCTGGAGATTTAGTCTTCCTTGATCTAATGGCAAACTCATTACCAAAAAGGTCTCTAGCATGCATGTACAAGTCGAGTTGTGATATAATTACATCTTGTTCATCTCTGTTTTTCATCAATCTCAAAATGCAACTACATACATTTTCAAAGATTTTTGAATCTAGGTTAATTCATAATCATTCTGTATCATAATAGAATTGTGGGTTCAAAAAATACCCAGCTAAATGCAAAGACCGATGAAATTGAACCTCCCACCTCCTATCAATGATTTCCATGATTTCCCTATACTTCTTTTCATTCTCATTAAAGCTTTTGATGATGATTTCCTTCGTCTTTTCATGGCTGCATAAATGTAACTCATATGAGGTCTCTTTTCACCATCCACCAAACAAAGCACACGTACAAGAGGGTCTGACACCTTCAAACAAAACACTACAATATTTCAAAAAGAATACATGAAAATTATATTAGCTACATTTTTTCCCTTTTGCTCATTTGCCCATTTACTTTCCGTCTAATCTGAAATAGTAAACATCTTCGTTAAGTTGTTTCTTTGTTTATTGATACGGGATAATGTGATAAAGGTCATTGCAAACCGAGTCTTAGCAGGCCTTAACAACTCCCTTTGCTCAGTAAATCACCTCATCATGTTGAGCAAACCCGTTCTATTATATATGTAGCCTCTTATGGATATGGCCCTCTCTATTATCTTCTTGATGTGTGGTAGTTTTTCAATATCTTCTAGTATCAAGTCAAGACAATGTGCAGCACATGGTATCCAATACAAATGTGATCTTTTCATTTCCAACAACCTCCCTACATAATTTAAACACATAATAAATAGATAATAAATGTAATCACTTACATAAATAAGTAAATAAAAATTTAAAATTAAATTATAAGTATCTGCCGCCACATAATTTGAAGCATTATATGTTATCACTTGAACGACATTGGCTTCACCAACTTCCTCAACCCAACTGTCAAGTAATTCAAACAATTTATCTCTTGACTTGACCATAGAAGAAGCATTAATAGATTTCATAAACACGGTCCCTCCTAAAGAATTCACCAAGAAATTCACCAATGACCTTTCCTTCCTATCAGTTCATCCATCTGACATAATTGAACATCCATTTTACTTTCATTCTGTGAAATGAACCTCCATTGAAGCCTTTGTGATAGTCAATTCTTTCATGAGGTTAGTAACCCTTACTTCATGAAAACTTGGTCCCTTGTAACCCACATCATATTGCCCAATTGCCTCAAGCATTGGTTGGAAACTAGCATTGTTCACTGTATTAAATGGAATCGCAGTATCATACATCCATCTACAAAATAGTATATCAGCTCTCTCATTGGCCTCTTTCTTATATGCATTGTTGATAGTAGTTTGAATATTTTTTCTATTTTGAATAATCATTTCTGGATTAGGAGTAAAGAAATGATCCATAAGACTTTTCTGCCTCATTCTCTTTATGTAACTACCACTAACACTACCACCACTTCCCCATCCATTGCTACCACCACTAGAAACATTATTTCTTCCCCTTTTGCTAGTAACATCCGGGTCTTCATCATCTTCATCATGGAACCAAACATATCCTCATTCACATTATGACTTCCAAAACTTATTTGATTTTTTTGAGTTTTTTTGGCTAGCATATAATATTCTATTTCTTTTCTAACATGTTCGGGACATCTTGTACACTTTTTTGAATTTCTAAACCCTCCAACAAAGTGTTGCTTTTGTCTATAAATGTCTCTTTAGTTACTTTATCACAAAAAATACAAATGAGTGTGCATGTATCTTTCTCATTTAATAAACGATCATATTTTCATCCCAGATCTTTTCTTCCACTTGAGGCATCTACTTCAGCTTTATGTATCTTTACCACAAATCTACAATAAAATGACAAATATATTAAGAAAAAAATAAAAACATATACATAATATATTATATATTATAAATTTATAAATTATAAACATACTCAATTTTTGCCAAACAACTAAAATTATTTATAATTTTTGTTCTAATTGTATCATAATTTTCATAATTTTTTTCATGATTTTTTTCTATTTTTCGTTAATTTTCAAGATTTTTTTTCCTTTTTTATACATTAGTTTTTTGAAAATTACATATTTTTTTCAAAGTATTATTCAAAAAATTTTCCCCTAGTTTTTAAGTATTTTTTGAAAATATTTTTTTACCTTTTGAAGAATTTTTTCACAACAAAAATAGGTAAAATGAAAAAAATACCTTTTGAGCATTTTATTCTTCTTCACTCCTCTTCAATCCAGCCTTAAGAGTGTTTTGAGAGGGTTGTTTTGAGGGTTTTAAGGTGTAACCCGAGAAAGAGGAGGTTTTATAAAGCTTAAATCACAAAACTCCAAAACTACGTCGTTTTGTTTCCTGGAAGACCAAAACGGCATCGTTTAGGAGGTGACATTTTTTTATTTTAAATCAAAACCTCAAAACGACGCCGTTTTGAGGGTTTTGTTTTTTTAAAAAAAAAAATCAAAACCAACCCAAAACAACGTCGTTTTGGGTTGGATCATCCGAATACGTCGTCTTCCCCGACGCGTTCCTCCTGCGTTTCGCCTGGCTTCACCTCTCGCCGCTTCTCCCGCCATTGCTTTGTCCTTCTTCTCCGACGAAATTTTCCCATTTCCGACGGCGAATCCGGCAAAAAAAAGGAGAGGAAAAGAAGAGGAAGAATGAGAAGAATGAAGGGTAAGCTCGACGCCTGCCACCGCCGAAACTAGAAATCAACGCCTGATGCGCCTCGCCCGCCTGCGCCTCGCCTGAAACGAGGCATTTTTCTCGTGAGTGGTGGCGCCTGAGCTTCAGGCGCGCCTTAGGCGTTCCTTCCATAACTATGTGTCTACTCCATTCAGACAACAACTAAATGTTTGATGGTAGATTATTTATCAAGAGATAAAAAAATATTATCACTAAAAATATAACTACATAATACTTCAAAACAAATATGATTAAAATATAATAGTTCCATGTCAAGAAAATATTGTCTCATTCCAACAATCATATCTACCTCTACTAGCAAAACCCCCAATAACTAAAGTATCAAATTGTATAAGTTGAGTAAAGAAAAAAGTAATATGATTCAACTTTCTAATATCAAGTAGACTCAATCACATCTATATTACCTTACTAGAGAGGAATTCTATAAACTTAGCTCAATAATATCCATTGCGGGATAACTTAGCAAAGACCCCCAAACAGATCCGCTAATTAGTATATGCTCATAATCAATTTATAATGTTCTCAATAACCACCCTAAAAATAAGTCACAACATCTATTCATTGTGTGACCAATCTTATTATAACATGTACAATGTACCGACAATCTTCTACCTCTATCTCTACCTTAAATAGTATCCCTTGTGTCCTATGTTAGCAATATAAGATACCTCTCTAAAAGACTTTTGCCTATTCCATTTAGACAACAATTGAAATGTCTGGTAAATTATTGAACTAGAGATAAACAAAAATATAACTCAAATTTTACTACATAACACTGCAAAACTATTATGACTGAAATATAATATTATTATATCAAATAATTGATTTCTAACCAATTCCAACGATCATGTTTACCTCAAAAAATATAATGATATTCATTCTGAAAAATAAATCTTAGAAACTCTTTATTGTATGACCATTATTCCTATAATATGTACGATGTACCAATGATCTATAATCTCTATTTGTACCTGAATTGGCACCCCAAGTTTCCTATGTTAACAATATGAGATATCTCATCAAAAACATTTTCTTGTTGTGCTCCATCCAGATAACAATTGAAATGTATGATGAAAAATTATTAATATAGAAATAAAAAACAATCACTCAAGAGTTAACTACACACCACTACAAGACTATTATGAATGAAATATAATAGTAATATTTCAAGAAATTACTTTCTATTTCATTTCATTAAATCACGTTTAACTCTATTAGAAACACCTCCAAGAATCAAAGTAGCTAATTGTATGAGTAGAGTAAAATATAAGTAATATATTTGAACTTCCTAACATCGTATAGTCTCAATCTTAGTTTGTATACCCCTCTCATCTTTCCCTCACAAACCCAATATATACTATCACTCATCCCATATAAAGACCTTCAGAATTATTGAATGGACCGTGTCGAGCTGGCACTGTGCATTTTTTAGGCTCATATGAGCCACCATGACATTCCTAACACAACATGAATTTTAGCATGGAAAGTGTGTTTCTGGCAATATTCTAAAAATTGGCTGCCCAACACGACTTTATGGCTAGCCTCCTTCCTAGTTCATGTTGGGTGGTACTAGCCTAGGTCAGGTCCAGAAAGAAACTGCTGAAATCACAACTCTTGATCAGGTCGAGTCATACTAGGAACCACATTTTTGTGGCGTGCCTCATGTCATTCCTCGTGTCGTCCTCAGGCCACCCAACCAAATTAACACTTATATGAGCCTTGGATCCTAAATTTGAAACAAAGGAATGCCCCCATCCAAATAGCATGTTAAATTTAACTGACATACCCCATAGAAAGCATATTCAATATCCCTAATGATCAAACTTATGACCACAAGATAAAAACATTCATTCTCTTTATCAATCAAACTATCATGATAATAATTTTCTAGTATCTATCTCATTAACTAAGAGACCACGTAATATATTTGAGCAGTCCTCGATGAATATACAAATACAACACGTTCTCATAATACCTTGTCAATAGCAATATAAGAGTTGTTAACCTAAACACTGAGAAGGATATATTATTTTCCTACTGTGGAGAAGTCTTGAATATCCACTTTAGTTGGCCTGACCCCTTCAACTATTGGTAGCAATGTGAGAATACTACAAGTTGTTTTAACTTGTAAGTAACAATATATAAATACTAAAAGCTCTCATAATATATTGTGTCATAGAACTTCAATATCCAACTTCTGGCATGAATCCTACTTAATCTTATCTTCAACTTTCAAAATAAGCAAACAAATAAGTAAAGATAACATAGCCAAAAAACATAGTTGTGCCTTGTCAATCAGAAGCAATGAGTTTGGGGGACAAACGAGAGTCAATCTTGCATAGTTTTCTCAAGTGCAAGTCTTTTTATCTATATGATAATCCAAGCTTTGAGGCATCAGCCTAAACTTCGTGAATTAGAATGAACACATAAAAAAAATAGTTAGAAATTAAATTCAAAATCGCACATCATGAGACAGATTCTACCATTCAAATTCCAATAAAAGATAACATCCCTAGCATTTCGTCTCACAACCCTCACATCTTGTCCTCCGTTAGTCTTTGTTTTTCCTTCCAATAAAAGATTATTATAGTTTATCTCACCTTAAGGCAAATAAAAGATACTGAAAAATATGATTGGCAAAAGATCAAAGCAAATAGGATACATAGAATTAAGAGTCAAAGATAACAATCTAAGTCTTTGGTTTGGTAGTGGAGCTTTGTTCAGAGGCTATGCAACATGAGTTCATGTCTTATATCTATTTGATTATGCCATCTAGGACTTTTCCAATTGGACTAGTTGAACCTAGCTCCATTTTGAATTAATTGGTAGCAATTTAGAAAAAGAATTAGAGAAGATGATGGATCACCCAATGAATAGACAAGCTCAACAACAAAAAGAAAGAAAACCCGACCAAACTTGTTTCCAAAAATGGGACCACGACAAGTAGACATGCACTCATAAACAAAGAACCATTTTGACAAAGCAGAGCGACTTATAAAAAAAACTAACTTATATTTCAGCTTTATAGAATTACTATCAAAAATCAATTTGATTTTGAACATATGATATGTCTCCAGAAATGTTTATTCATGAATACAACAGAGATTGAATAATTTAAGTAAAGGCAATAACGAATCAACCATATTTATCCAGGTTCTCTTAATTGACTAGTCAACAACAATTCTCGCTAGAACTAATGAACTTAAATTCTTTATTTAAATTTTTATATGGGTATACCGACAAAGGTATTCTTGGGAAAGAGGCCAACCTATAACTCCATCAACACTGAATAAGCGAGGGGCAAACTTAGAATAAGAAAATGGCAACAAAACCAATATGGTAAAAATAAAAAAAAAAACTTGCATACGTTTATCAGACTAGGCAAGGAGTGCAGGCTGAGGCTTGAAATTTTTCATCAAAAATATTTTTTTTTTATTTTAATAAGCTAAATTAATTAAAAGGAATGAATGTCCACACTTTTGTTAGGGTAAGAAGAACCTTAGAATGGATGGTTGGGATAAAAAACCATCACAATCATATACCGTATAGTAATAGATGGGTGTGACCATGTTAGCGTTTTGTTTTATGATACAGTTGGAATATCCACATCTACTAAGGCACAGCAGTCAATCCATCCAAATATACTATATTCCCTTGCTTGTCTTTAAATGTCCTCCTTTCCATTCAAATACTTCATTGAGTTCCTAAAAAAGATTGTACACTCCTCTTGATAAAAAACATTCTATGAAATCTCAATCTCTCTAATTTTAGAAAGATCATCCACCTATGATTTTATTTCATTTGATCACAGGACTCAAAGATATATTTTCTTTATAACAAAGCAGCTAAACATAAACAAGATGTATTTTTTAGGTCGGTGCCAAACCACAAATTTGTATATATAAAAAAAAGAAGACCTAAGAATCAACCTCTAAAGAGAAAATTGATAATGATTATATGTTCACCTTTTTTATTTTGTATGCAATACAGCCTTGAGTAATTTTTGTCGATTTCTAATCAAGTTTAACTTTGTTGGAAAGGAATGAAAATCTCTTGGATGCTAAGGGCTCATCAAGAAAAGTTAATAGTATGGAGAGAGACCATAGCTGATGTAGACCTTTTACCATCCTAAAGTAAAAATAAAAAGACTTGGGGAGATGCAAATTAAAGCATTATTGATTTACATTCAAAGAAGATTATTTAAAGGCTGAAAGTTCAGATGAGATTACGCAAATTGTGTGCAATACGACCTTTCATGACAAGCCCTTTTATTTATCTCCAACATGCAGTATTAGGGTTTATTCAAAGGCTGGAAGAGCATGTCAGACTGCACAGACCGATCACGCATTGCTCACCCACTTTTATCACATACAGTACAATTTTTGTGTTCCATATCATCGACACAAAAAACATTACCATACATCACATGAAGTGGGAATGCAATGGAGGGGAACAATTTTTCACATCTTTTAAGCAAAAATAGTGAACACACATGCATTGTGGCATGTAGTGCAGAGGTGCACTACATGCCCCTAGCATCCAATATTACCAATCCCTCCCTCCCTCTCTCTCTCTAAAAATCATACGATTTACAGTCCCTCATATTTTGGATCACATATCATGAAAACATTATTACCAAAAACATTCATAAATCAAGATAACTCATAAAATCAGGAAAAGAAAATGTCTTTATATAATGCGTAAGAAAAAATTGGGACAGCCCACATCGGATGTTATATTCCATAAAAAAAACAAAAAGAAACAAAATTAAAAATAAATTAAATTGTAACAAATTTACTCTAGTTAAGTCTTTGAGAAAAAAAACATTTTCAAAAAAAAATATCAGAATTTAGATGTGTCAAACCGGGTATGGCGGCCCGGGCATGGCCCACAGCACGGTTTAGAACCATGCCTGGTCTTGGACCATCCAACCTAAGGCACGGCTCATGTGTTAGGGAGAGTCACAATTGTGCCTGGCTAGGGCAAGGCCTGAGACAATTTTTTTTTCTTTTAAAAACAAGCCATGTAAGCCAGAATCTGCTCGCATGACCATACATCATCTAAGAAGCACGGACAATGACACGAGGATATGATACGGCAGGATACAAGGATACGACAAATTCAAAAAAACTAGGATACAAATAAGACTAAGATACGGTAGTGGTGTCAAACGGGCCGGCCCAGCACGGCACGGCCCATTTTTCACGTGCCCGGCCGTGCTACCGTGCCGTGCCCGGCACGGCACGGTGAGTTAAAGTCGGGCACGGCACGGCACGGCACGGCCCGTGAGCACGGCATGGCTTGGCCAGGCGGCAGGGGCGCACGGCAGGGGCAGGGCAGGCTGGGCGGGGCGGGAGCCGCAACACTGGACGCCTGGACCGGCTCAACCGGGGTCCGGGTCCCGAGAGCCGAGCACGGGCACGGGCACGGCCCGTGCTTGGCAGATTAGAAAAAAAAAATTTTTTTTAATTTTTTTTTAATTTTTTTATTAAGTTTCTGAATATACTTTAGAGTATTTGTAATAATTAAAAAATATAATTTTTTGTAAAAAATATTACATTTAAAATTAAATGTAACAAACAAATATTAGAAAAAAAAATTTTTTTTTCAATTAAGTTTAGCTTTTTTTATTATGATAATTTATTAATTATATATTAAAATTTAAAGTTATTAAATTTTAAAATAAAAATTAATTCGTAAAATAATAAATAAATACATTAAGTTAGTAAAAATTTTAATTAAAAAAAAATTAAACTACACAAATAAAAAATTATCATTCATGCTTTTGAAACCAATAGTCTGAACAAAACAAGTATAAGTTTCAACTTTCAACACAACGTATGGTACAAAATACAAACAAAGCGTATAAATAAAATAAATAAAAAAACATCGAAAAAAAAGAGCAGATTAGCATCAATCGTCAAGTGGCATATCATGAGAATCATCAGCCGCAACATCAAGATCAGTATCATATAGATCATCATCATCGGCAATCAGCTCATCCGCCATCGTAGTGGATGTGGATGCGACTGCAGTGTCTGTCACAGTCCCAGCTTCAGCACGATCACTGATGCTAAATCTCGATTCCTCCCAATCCTTCAAACATGTCAAGGCCTCAACCATATCTGAACGTAATCTCGATCTCCTATCCGAAATCACGTTCACTGCAACAGAAAAAACAGACTCCGATGCTACGCTCGACACCGGAGGAGTCAGTAGATCCCGTGTCATCCTAGATAGCACGGGATAGGCAGACTCATATGATTTCCACCACTGTAATAAATCAAGATTCTTATTGTCAGAAGGTGATAGGATTGAGCAGTAATCGGTATCTAAGTACCGAGACAGCTCGCTCCTATGTGAAGGACCACCCCTACGTTTCCCCCTCGCTAGGTTAATAAAATAATCGTCATCTCCGAATAAGGTATCAGTGTCCGTACTCACAGTCTCACCACCACCACCACCATACCTAGTATCGTAATATGTGAACAGGTCTGTCAATTTCTCGTAAATGAACCCTTCAGGTGGCTCTTCCAGGTTCATGCACGAGGAAATGAAAGTCAGGATGTTTTCAACCCCTTCCACCTTAGCCCTAGGGTCCATGCATGCTGCGAGGCAATAAAGAGATGGAATGGTGGACCAGTACTTCAGGTACTTGGTCTCCATCTCTGCAACCATGTGGCTAAGCGTCGGGTCCGCTCGATACTTCCTAAACATGCTACTAATGTTGCATATGCAACGGAGTGCAACGCACGTGGTGGGCGTATAAACCGACAAACACATGTTCGTCGTGTCATAAAATATCTTCAGGAATTTCATAAATGAAAATCCTGAAGCCCAGTCAGTGTCGTCAATAATAAGTTCGCCACTCTTACTATTGACGTAGTCGGATATCACGTGTTCGTATCCAACACATGATTCCAACATCAGGTACGTGTAATTCCAATGATGTCTCACATCCGATTGGAATTTCTTCTTCTTAAGATTCGCAGACAAACAGAGATTACCAAACTCTTGTAGTCTGCGAGGAGTGCGAATATACTTGAATGCATTGCGTATATTTTCCAACGCGGGGGAACAGACCTTCATACCCGCTTGAACTATCAGGTTAATAACATGACACATGCATCTGACATGAAAGATCTCTCCTAATGGTGCATCTCTAATATTCCTAACAAACATATTGATCGCTACTCCATTATTCGCAGCATTATCGAAAGTGACACTAAAAATTTTATTTTGAATTTTATATTCCCTAAATATTTTCATCATACACTCAAAAATGGCCGGGACATCATGAGGATGAAGAATCTCAGTGAATCCTAATATTTTTTTTTATCGATTGTCCAGTTAGAATCTATATAATGACTCGTGAGACATGCATAAGAAGAATCATCGTGACATGTCCATATATCGGACGTCACGGACACCACTCCACTAAATGCCAAAAATTCCTTAATTATTTTTTGTTTTTCTAACTTATATATCTTTAGTATGTCACTCCTAGATGTGGACCTAGGAATCCTACGATAGGATGGCTGAAAATAAGTCTGCATGATGCGCACTACCCTCGGATCTTCCGAAAATCTGATCGGAAGACCCATCAATGTGATGAGACTGGCCATGCCGTCCCTACCCAACTCGCTGGAGTATACGAAGGGAGTAAACTTTGAGACTGAACTCGATCCAGTCTCAAAAAATATAGTGCCAAGTTGGGTTTGCCTAGGATCTAAGGGTCCATGTTTTTTGGAGCATATTTCAGCATGTCTCTTGAGGTGCCCAGTCCAACATGTACTCTTGCATGTTAAAAGTCTCATACAATATTTGCACTGTGTCATTTCATGTTCCTCACCCCTAACATCTACTTGTGTTATGATTTTAAAATGTGTCCAAACTACAGAAATCCTCCTAGTTTTTTGTTTTTTAGAACTTTGGGCTGAGATGACAGGAGAAACCAACGTTTCAGGAGCCACAAACGTATGTGTAACACTAACATTTTCATTTTTCAAATTTAAATACGTGTTAGGTGTATTTGTCATTTTTTATTTTTCGTAAGTTTTTCTAAAGAGAGAAGCTTTAGAGAGAGAAAGTACAAAAAAAAGTAAATTATATTACCCGGTAAAAGTAATGAGGTCACTCACGTGCAAGGTGCACCGCAGGAAGCTTTGATGTTCAAAACTCAAGTTGAGTTTCACGAAAATCCAAGCCGAAATCAAAATCACGAGGGCCGAGAGAGAGATGCACGGTTTATGTGAGAGAGAGAAAATATTGAGAGGTTTTATATTTTTGAAAAACATAAATGTTATAGGGAGGGGGGTAGATTTTATAGGCTAAATAAAGTTTTTTTTTTAAAAAAAAATATTTTTTTATTAATTTTTTGAATTTTTTTAATATATTTAAGTGGCAGAATCACGAGGACCGTTGGATTGTGCCCCCTAGCCGTTGGAGGCGAATCCAAGGGCTGAAAATCGCTCAAGTTTGAATTTTTTTTTTTTTGCCGTTGAAAAATTAGAAATGCTCGGATGTCGGATCAGGTTTGTGGAGTCGGTTTCGGCAGAAAAGACCGCGGGTCGGGTCTGTTTGGACCCGACCCGCTGTCTTTTTACAGGGGGGGGCCCGGTTGGGTCACGACTCAGTGAGTCGTGACCGTGAGTCGTGACTCGTGATTCGCTACTCACGCCACGGCACGCGTGGCACGCCGCCAGTGCCACGCGTGCCTGCGTGAACCGGCACGGAATGGACCCGTGCCGGCGTGTCGTGCCAGGCACGGCACGGCATTAACTTCACCCGGGCACGGCACGGGCACGGTTTTTGAACGTGCCGGGCCGGCCCAGGCACGGCCGAACCGTGCCGTGCCTCGTGCCGGGCCGGCCCAGGCACGGCCGAATCGTGCCGTGCCTCATGCTGGGCCGGGCCGGCCGGCACGTTTGACACCTCTAGGATACGACATGATAAAAAAAATAAAAATAAAATTTAGTCTTTATAAATATTACGTATTTTATCAAATAAAATAATATTTTCATTTTATTAAATAAATATATTATTTTATTTTATAAAATTAAAATATTATATTTTATTTTATTTTATAATACTTACGATTATCTTATTTTATTAAATAATATTTAATAATAATCTTTTATTATATAAAATAAAATATTTTATTTTATAAAAATCACCCCCCCCCCCAAATCGGGTCCCCCCAAGATTGCCCCCCACCCCAAAAAATCGTGCCCTGCATCTCCACAGAATTGCGCCCGCCCCCCTGCCTTTCACAAATCGTGCCCTCCTTTCCACAAATCGCGCCCTAGCCCCCTGCCACCTCCACAAAATTGTGCCCACCCCCCGCCGCCCCACAAAATCACGCTCACTTGCACCGCCTTACAGAATCGGCCATTGGCCGTTATGGGCGACATCGTCGGGCATTGTGGGCATGGATACGGCAGCCGACGCATCCGTCCAATACGCCACGTGGCATATCAGATACGGATTGATCAATGATACACCACGTGGCATATCGGACATGTATCCATGCCGTGTCCGTACCGTGTCCAGGTGTCAGACACGTGGACATGCATATTGGAAGCCGTATCTGTGCTTCCTTGATCACCATTGAGCGGCCTTCCCTACCCCAATAGCCAAGGCCAATTAATATTGGGAGACCAGATTCCAACAATTATCATGATTCTGGCTACGTATCATTAAAAAATTAAAAAAATATATTTTTAAATTATTTTGAATTCTCTATAAATAGAGATGAATAAATTTAGAATTTTTATTCTAGATTTCTTTTCTACTCTCTTTCATCTTTGTGCTAATTATCTCTCTCTCCTCTGAATTTTTAATATTTAATATATTATTTTTTTAAGTAATTATTTATTTAATTATTTACTTTGTGAATAGTTACATAACGACTTATGATTTATACTTACGCATATTTGATAGAAGGTGGTGTGGGTGTGCCTGTACAACTTGTCTCAAGATTAGATTTTAAAAATGATATAATTTTTATAATAAAAGGGTATGTGATAATGGTAATTTTTTTTGTTATTTAATTTTTTAGTTATTTTTTTTTATGTTTCAATATTCAATTAAGAAATATTTGTTAAAAAAATGCAACCATGTTGTGCCGAGCTTGACACGGTATGATTCTCATGCTCTGCCTAACACAACATGAGAACCAACTTACCAACCCGTCATAACATGGTTGGCCGACATAATGCTTGGTCGTTCCAGACTATCCCTATTGGAAGCTCATTGCATGAAAATGCAATAGATGGTCAACTTACGTGGCCATCTAATTACAATCGATCACATAAGCAAAATCTAAATTATGTGAGCAAATTAAAAAAAATTACCCCCTCCCACCCCACCCTATCGAGCACTCACCCAACGAGACTTGACCCATGATTCATAGCCAGTCCAGAGTCGGTGGACCATGTCACCAAGTCAAGCATGTAGGTTATGCCTGGCTCAGTAAGAAGCATAGCTTGCACTAGCCCAGCACAACACAAGCCATGCCTCAGAGCAGCACGATCCAGGAACAATATGATGTTGGACTGTGCCGTGTCGGGCCAAGCATAGATGAATCATGTAGTGTTGTGAGTCATGCCAAGATCGAAGTTGACAACTCTAAATTGACATAGATATAGATAATAATGATAACTCAATTAAAAGATCTGATATCAACTATGTTTTCTCCAACAGTCTTGACACATACTCGTTTATCATCTAAAAAATAAAAAATTAGGAGAACGTCGATAATATGAATACACTTTAAAATAATAAAAATAAAAAATTCTAAATATATTGATGAAGAATCAGTATAATATATAAATTATCAAAAAATATATATACATGAAAAAGTAAATATAAGACTAGATATTTAAAAAGTAATGTTGATCAATACATCAAAAAATATTATACATTAAACTCAAATCAAACTCAACTTCGTAATAGGATCTTTCAAGTTGAATTAAAAAAAATAATCAACTGATTATGATCATTAGTCTTCCTATTAGATTTTTACAAGATCCTAGAATAATCAATATCATATAGACTTATTTCAAGCATGCTAATCATAGGATTCCTAAATTCACAAGTATTATACATACCTACTTTCTGGTTATTTATCATATTATATGTTCAATATAAAGGTGTCAACCAGGCCAGACCGACTTGGCATGAGGCACGATTCAGCCATGCCTAGCTCGACACGACAAAAAAATTTCACGTGCCCGTACCCGTGTCTTGCTTGTCCACGACACGAACAGTGTCATGCCATGTCAATGCCAACTAAGCCTTGTGTCATGGATGGCCTAATATCGTGGCTCGTTTACACGGTACCTCAGTACGACCCAAGAACCGACCCAGCGGTAGAAGTTGAGCCCGACAATTCTAAAAACCACCTAGGCCCAGATCTTAGGCAAAAGTGCCTAAGAAAATTTTATACAAAAGTGCGAGGCTGCTGAAACTTTTATTTCTCTAATCGTCTCAACCCCAACATCTAAAAAATAAAAAACTAGGGTAAAATCTATAATTTAGACTTATTTTAATATAATAAAACAAAAAAATATTAGAAATAAGGAATACTGTATAAATATTATAAGAAAATTTTTCATCGTAAGAGTGAGTTTGGGACTGGGCACCATAAGAGACATGCTGAAATATGCACTAAAAAACATGGTGCATTAGATTTTAGGCAAACCCAACTTAGAAGTATATTTTTTGAAGCTAGATCAAATTCAGTCTCAAAGTTTACCTAATTCATATACCATAGTGAGTTGGATAGGAAAGGCATTAGGGTAGTGAGCATCATGCAGACATATTTTCAGCTTGTTAATCATAGGATTCTTATATCTACAACTAGGAACGATATACTAAAATATTATAAATTAGAAAAATAAATAATGAATTAATGAATTTATAGCATATAGTGGAGTGGTGTCCGTGACGTGCGATATTCGAACTATTATGATGATTCATCTTATGCATATCTCACCACCCACTATGTAGATTCTAAATGAACTATGAATAAAAAAATTTTAAGATTCTCTGATATTCTCCATCTTCATGATGACCCGGCCATTTTGAAGTGTATAATAAAGATCTTTAGAGAATATAAAATTCAAAATAAAATTTTAAGTATCACATTCAATAACGCATCTAATAATAGAGTAGCAATTAATATATCTGTTAGGAATTTTAAGACGTACCATTAAAAGAGATTTTCCATGTCAGATACAAGTGACACCTGATTAACTTGATTGTACAAGCGAGTATGAAAGTGTGTTCCTCAACTTTGGATAACATACGTAACTCACTAAAATACATTCGCACGCCTTACAGACAACAGAAGTTCGACAGTCTCTGTTTGTCTGTGAATCTTAAGAAGAAGAAATTCTAATCAGATATAAGACACCATCAAAATTATACATACCTGATATTGGAGTCATGTTTCGGATACGAATATGTGATATCTGACTATATTAATAATAAGAGTGAAACTTTTTTTTGACAATACTGACTGAGCTACAAGAATTTCATTTATAAAATTCCTAAAAAAATTTTATGACACGACTACATGTGTTCGTCGGTTTATACTCCCACAACTTAATTTGTAATCAGGTGCATATGTAATATTAGTAACATGTTTAGAATGTAGCAAACTGACCTGACACTTAGCCATATGGTTGTAGAGATAAAAACTAAGTACGTAAACTACTAATTTGTCTGCTGTATGCATAAACCCTAGGATTAAAGTAGAATGTGTAGATAATATTTTGACTTATATTTCCTCGTGCATGAAACTGAAAGACCCACCTAAATGATTCATTCACAAGAAGTTGACTGACTTTTTCACATACTATTATATTATGCATGGTGGTGATAGTAATGAGACTATGAGTTCGAATTAGAGATGTCAAACGGGCCGGGCCGGGCCGGCCCGTTTTTTTAGGGCACGAACATGCTACCGTGGCCGGCCAGGCGCAGTTTAAAAACATCCGGGCCCGGCACGGCCCGTAGGCACGGCAGGCCGTGCGTGCCGGGTCGGAAGCCAGGACCGCGGGTGGGGATCCAATCAGACCCGACCTGCAGTGTTTTTTTAGGGAGGGGTCGGGTCACGCCCACGCGTGCCCGCATGAAACCAGCACGGGAAGAACCCGTGCCGGCGTGCAGTGCCACGGCACGAGCCGTGCCGAGCCAGGCACGGCACGAGCCCGGGCACGGATTAAAAACGTGTCGGGCCGGCCCGGGCACGGCCGAACCAGGCCGTGCCTCGTGCCGGGCCGGCCCGGTTGACACCTCTAGTTCGAATATGGATATCATATTTAGAAATGATGATTTTTTTCATTTAATTAGCGAGGAAAAAATGACGGGGTGGACCGTCGAATAGGATAGAGCTTTCTCGATACTTAGATATCAATTAATATTTAATCATATCGCATTCTGATACTAAAAATATTGATATATTACAATGGTGAAAATTATATGAGTCCACCTTTCCCGTACTATCTAAAATGACACGAGATCTACTGGCTCCTCAATTGTTGAGAGTAGCATCGCAGTATGATTTTTCTGTTGTAGTGAATGTGATTTCGGATATGAGAGCGAGATTACATCTAGATATTATTGAGGTTTTAGTATGCATGAAAGATTGAAAGGATTCGAGATTTAGCATCCAAGATCGAACGGTGACAGGAACTTCAACGAAAGCGGATAAGTTGATTACTGATGATGATTTATATGATAGTGATTTTGATGTTGAGGTTAAAGATAATAATGATACGCTGATTGACGATTAATGAGATTGTCACTTGATGTATGATGGTTGACGATTGAAAGATTGCGACATGCCGACAGCAACACTTATGTTATAGTTATGCTTATGCTTATGAATTTTGAGTTATGCTTGTGTCTGATTTTTAATTTCGATGTTTTGTACTCATATTTTTATTTATATTATATTTGCTTTGGTTTGGGCGTTTGGCTCTGTGACTTTAAAATTTTTATTAAAGAAAATTTATGTTTATTTTATTTTTGTGTTGAAGAATTTCATTATAAATTCTAAAATTTAATTCTATTAAATTAAAATCTAAATCTATTAATTTAATTAAAACATAATTAAAATAAATAATATAAAAAAATAAACTTTATAACTTTTCAAAAGTTTTCAAAAATTGTTAATTTATAATTTAAATATTTTAAACATTATCTAATATATATTTTATAATTACATAAATAAAATAAATTATTTTTTTAAACTGGCCCCTATGGGCCATAATAGGCCCGTACGGGCTTGAGCCAGCATTGTAAAAAATCAACCGTGCTGGTGGGCCGTGCTGGAAGAAACCATGCCGGGCTAGAAACGACTCGGTACGGTAACAGTGTCGTGCATGGCCCGACACAAAAGCAAGATTGGGCAACCTAAACCAGTGTCGGGCCAGCCCGACACGGCATGTTTGACACCTCTAATTCAATATATGGACTTGTCACGATGACGCATCATTTGCATATCTCATCACTCACTATGTATACTCTAAATTAAATATAATAAAAAAATTTTAGGATTTTATAAAATTCTTCATCTTCATGATTGTATTGCTATATATACGTGTATGACATAATTTTTAAAAAAATATAAAATTCAAAATAAAATATTTAGTATTATTTTTAATAATTCTTCAAATAATATAGTAGTTATTACTTATTAGTATATTTGTTATGACTATTAGATACAAGCCATTAAGTAAAATATTTTATGTTAGGTACATATGTCATAATTAATCTGATGGTATAGTCAGAAATAAAAATATTTTTCTCATATTAAAAAAAAATAAGAAATTAACTAATATACCTTATAATGCTTTGCAAATAAAAGAAGTTAGCAGCCTATATTTGTTTGTGAGACTAAAAAATAAAATTCCAAATAAATATGATATATCATTGGAATTATATCAACCTTATCTTGGAATCATATGTTTGTTACCAACACATAATATCCAACTATATCAAAAGCAAAAATAATGAACTTATTATTGATGATTCAGACTGATACGAAAATTTTTTTTTAGAAATTTTGAAAATTTTTTATGACACGACAAACATATATTTGTCAATATAGACTCTCACTTAGAGGTGTCAAACGTGCCGTGCCGGGCCGGCCCGGCACGTTCTTAAACCATGCCCGGGCCCGTGCCGTGCCCGGGTAAGATCTTCGCGTACCGTGCCTGGCCCGGCACGTTACGGTAGCACGGCGGGGCACGTGAAAAACGGGTCGTGCCGTGCTGGGCCGGCCCGTTTGACACCTCTAGATGTGAGACATCGTTGGAATTACACGTACCTGATGTTGGAATCATGTGTTGGATACGAACACGTGATATCCGACTACGTCAATAGTAAGAGTGGCGAACTTATTATTGACGACACTGACTGGGCTTCAGGAATTTCATTTATGAAATTCCTGAAGATATTTTATGACACGACAAACATGTGTTCGTCGGTGTATACGCCCACCACTTGCATTGCACTTCGTTGCATATGCAACATTAGTAGCATGTTTAGGAAGTATCGAGCGGACCCGACGCTTAGCCATATGGTTGCAGAGATGGTGACCAAATACATGAAGTACTGGTCCACCATTCCATCTCTTTATTGCCTCGCAGCATGCATGGACCCTAGGGCTAAGGTGAAAGGGGTTGAAAACACCCTGACTTTCATTTCCTCGTGCATGAACCTGGAAGAGCCACCTGAAGGGTTCATTTACGAGAAGTTGACAGACCTGTTCACATACTACGATACTAGGTATGGTGGTGGTGGTGGTGAGACTGTGAGTACGGACACTGATACCTTGTTCGGAGATGACGATTATTCCATTAACCTAGCGAGGGGGAAACGTAGGGGTGGACCTTCACATAGGAGCGAGCTGTCTCGGTACTTAGATACCAATTACTGCTCAATCCTATCACCTTCTGATAATAAGAATCTTGATTTATTACAGTGGTGAAAATCATATGAGTCCGCCTATCCCGTGCTATCTAGGATGGCACGGGATCTACTGACTCCTCTGGTATCGAGCGTAGCATCGGAGTCTGCTTTTTCTGTTGCAGTGAACGTGATTTCGGATAGGAGATCGAGATTACGTCCAGATATGGTTGAGGCCTTGGCATTTTTGAAGGATTGGGAGGAATCGAGATTTAGCATCAGTGATACTGCTGAAGCTGGGACTGTGACAGACACTGCAGTCGCATCCACATCCACTACGATGGCGGAGGAGCTGATTGCCGATGATGATGATCCATATGATACTGATCTTGATGTTGCGGCTGATGATTCTCATGATATGCCGCTTGACGATTGATGCTCATCTGCTCTTTTTTTTCGATGTTTTTTTATTTTTTTTATTTATACGCTTTATTTGTACCTTGTAGTTTGTACCAGACGTTGTGTTGAAACTTATACTTGTTTTCTTCGGACTATTGGTTTCAAAAGCATGAATGGTAATTTTTCATTTGTGTAGTTTAATTTTTTTTTAATTATAATTTTTACTAACTTAATGTATTTATTTATTATTTTACGATTTAAATTTTATTTTAAAATTTAATAACTTTAAATTTTAATATATAATTAATAAATTAAAATAATAAAAAAAGCTAAACTAAATTGAAAAAAAAAAAAATTTCTATTTTTTGTTTGTTTTATTTAATTTTAAATGTTATAATTTTTACAAAAAATTATATTTTTTAATTATTACAATAATCTAAAGTCTATACAGTAACTTAATAAAAAAATTTACAATTAAAAAAAAAAAAAATTCTAATCTACCATTTTGGCAATTTCAGCCCTTGGCCCGTGCTCGTGCTGGTGGCTGGCCTCCCGGGACCCGGACCCCGGTTGACCCGGTCACGCGTTGCGGTGCGGCTCCCGCCCCGCCTGCCCTGCAGGTGCCGTGCCGCCTTGCCTGGCCTGTATTGGCAAGGCGTGCCGGAGCGGGCCGGGCACGGCACGGCACGGCCTTGCCGTGCCTACGGGCCAGGCACGGCACGGCACGGCCTTGCCGTGCCTACAGGCCGTGCCGTGCCCGCCTATAACTCACCGTGCCGTGCTGGGCCGGCCCGTTTGACACCTCTACTCTCACTACTTTCATTATACTTGAGTGCATATGCAACATTAATGAAATATTTAATAAGTACTGTGATCACCATTCATTTAATGTCATGGCTGTTGAGATAAAAATTAAGTATTTAAAATACTGATCTTCCATACAAATTGTATATTATTTGGTTACTTGTATGAATCATATGATTAAGATATAAAGATTAAAAAATATTTTGACATACATTTCATCATGCATAAACCAGATATACTAATCTAAAAGATTCATTCATACAAAAAATAACTTACTTACATATTACAATACTAAGTATGATGATTATAGTCAGACTCCAAGTAAAGATATTAATACTATATTCAGATATAATAACTTCTCCATTAAGTTAGCTATAAACAAACAATAAAATAATCTGTCAAATATGAATGAACTATCTCAATACTTAAATACCAATTACTATTATATCATATCACATAATAATAAAAATAATAAATTAAATATTTTATTATGTTAAGAATCCACTTATTCTGTATATCTAAGATTACACGTAATCTATTAATCCATCCAATCTCTATCATAATATAAGAATCTATTTTTTTAGATAACCAATATTATTTCATATAGAAAATTAAGATTAAAACCAGATATATTCATACTATAGTTGAACTATAATAATCACATAGTAGTGAACTATTATAATTTTTTATATTTTACTTAAAAATAATTTTTATCTCCTAAAAAATAAAATATAAATAATTATTTTTAGGTTCAGTCTATAGACCAAATACATAGTTATAATATCAACTAATTATAAACTACAATAGAATAGTCACTTTTTATAAAAGCATTGTCTACTAACTCTGAGACCAATTATGTTCTACTATGACAATTAAGTAGTTTATCTCATTCCTATCAACTTGGTATTCCATAAGCAAACAAAACAAAATAAAATTACTTCTCACTTCATCCATTAGAAGATTCAAGTTGTTTTAATAATCATTATCTTCGTGAAAAGATTCAAGTTTGCTCAAAAATCAATCTTAGTAAGAAGATCCAAGCTGATATAATAATTACTATTGAGATTTAACTTCATGTTTCTTTTTTGTTTACTTTTTTTATCTTTCATTATTTAGGAGCACCAAACATATAGGTTGTTCCAAACCATACATATGGTATGTATTATATTTTTCTAAATAATTTTTGAAGATGAATACATTTTTATCCAAGCTGATAATTTTTGAAGATTCAAGATGAATAAAATTTTTTCTTCTTGTTCTTATCTTTTACCTTCCAAATCACAACCTTGATTGAAACCCAAGTCAATCATAGCATTTTCATTTAATAATATTATGCCAGCATAAAATATATGATGGTTCCTCTCTCACTCTTCAAAAATAATAATAAACTCGTTTAAATTATTTTCTATAACATTATTAATTATTACAATTTTAATTTTATTCACCACGTTTTTATTTTTTAATCATTTTATCAATAGTAAAAAAACAAAAACATAAAAAACGTTTTAAAATAAAAAATTCCATGCGCCACACAATAACTCATGGATAAAAGTTACAAGAGGTGGCAAACACACTAGTTTGGAATGACCCAAACTGGCACATCCCCTTTATGTGGCCCAAGCCAGGAAACAGTGTCCATGTCGGGCTGAACGACCCAATTTGGAATATGGATCATTCCCACCAAGCACAACTAGATAAATAAGAAGCCTGATATGGACTGGTGGCCCACTGAGCAACAAGGGTCATGTTGGTTCGGCCAGGTCGAGCCGCTAAACTAGCACGAACTTGCCTCAAGCCATGAGTCATGTCAGACCCATGCATATTGCCAGCCTGGCCCATGCTAGGTGGACACCACCCAAACTAGGTAAGTGCCTGGGCGAGTACTATTGGATACCCAGTGCAAGGTTACCAGGGTACGTGCCTAGCAACTAATCTTGGCTCATGCCTTGCTAGCCCTGATTCATGCCTTGCTAGGCGCTAGCCCTAGACTCCAGCATGTGGCTGTCACTGTGTTGTACAGCCAACAGGCACAAGCTGTACATCCTGCACAGTTGGGTCTGCACAGACTGATGTGCTTGTACAATATCCACATACGTAGTAACTGTACTGCATGCACTCTAAGTACATTGTACTGCATACACTGTATGTACACTGTACATATATTGCATACAGTGTGAGTACCCTGCACAAGTACAGTAGAACATACTAAAAAAATAGCAATTTTATAACAATTATATTTTACAAAAAATAAATTATTTTTTTTATTATCAACAGTGCATCGAGATTGAATACACTAATTTTTTTTAAATATTAAAATATGAAATTTACATAAATAATTAATATAAAAAATACAACAAAAATTAATTGTCTAAATTTATATTGATATTTGATTTGATGACAACTATGCTTAATAATGATCTTCATTTGTCTAATATTAATCATGAGTACCTAAAATTTCAAAATTTTCACGAAATTTACCTATTTCTAAGAATTATGGACATATATTATCAATCCTTCAAGTACATTAATGTTTCTAGAATATTAGGTATCATAATTGCTTTCTAAATGCAATTACATTCGCATTAATGGAGGGGTCAGTACATCAAATGTGGCTGTTGCTGCGTTGTACAGCCCACAAGCAACAGGCTCAGACTGTACATCCTGTACAGTTGGATCTGTACAGACTATTGTGCCTGTACCATATACATAGCAAACTGTACAGCATTCACTCCAAGTACATTGTGCTGCATGTACTCTAAGTACATTGTACTGCATACACTGTATGTGCACTGTACATCTACTGGATACAGTGTAAGCACCCTGCACATGCACAGTAGAATATACTAAAAAAATAGCCATTATATAACAATTACATTTAACAAAAAGAAATTATTTTTTTATTTATAACTGCACATCAATATTGAATATGCTAAATTTTTTTAAAAATATAAAAACATGAAATTACATTTATAATTAATATAAATAATACAACACAAACAAATTTCCTAAATTTATTTTAATGACAACTAACCTTGAATCATGATCATCATTTGTCTAATATTCATCTAGACTCCTGCATACTTAGATTATCAGATTTTTCACAAAACTTACATATTAATACTCAAATAATGATGAGTATTCTTAATCTTTCAATACATCAATGTTTCTATAATAGAGAATAAAATGAGAAATGTGAGAAGGAAATACAAATTAAAATATTTATCAACCAATAATAATAAAAATGATTATAATAATTAATAATCAACTTAAAATCTCTTAAACATACAAATATTTTAAACAGAAATTATATATGTTAAGACATCGTTATTAAATATAATTATATTTAAAAAGGTTTATTATGTAATAAGGCACATCACTGGGTAGCATGGAGGACAACATGTAATGTGAGACCTATGTCACAATATTTGTGATTTGTAATTAGAGGTGTAAACCGGGTCGGTCTAGCCCGGCCCGGCACGAGGAACGGAACTGTTCGGCCGTGCCAGAGTAAGGCATAACCAGTTCCGTGCCGAGACCAACCGGGACTTGTTTCGTGTCTAACCTGGCACGGTTCGGTGGCCCGTGGCACGGTTCACACCCAGCCCCAGCATCTCGCACGCGCAGTCCCAAACCAACTGACTCGGCGAGGACTAGGACTAGGTGGCTCCCAGCTTCCCACACCCTCACGAGTCATAGTGACTCGGGACACGAGATTCGGGCCAAGTCAAGCTTCTCACAAAAAAGACCGCGGGTCGGGTCCAATCATACCCGACACCCGGTCCCCCTGACCCGAAATGATTCCCCCCCACCCAATGAACAAAAAAAAATTTAAAATATTGTCTTTGAATCTCGCATCCAATAGCTAGGAGGCAGAATCCAACGGATCTCATGATTCTGTCCCCTAAAATATTAAAAAAATCAAAAAAATAACTTTTTAAAAATAATTATTTTCTTTAATCTATATTTTCCTCCCCTCTCTATAATATTTATATTTTTCATAAATATTTATTCTCTCAAATCACATATTTTCTCTCTCTCAAAACTCTTGCGCGTCTCTCTCGAGACTCGGAAAGTCAAGATTTCGTCATTTGGATTTTTTTTTCGGGAATCTCAACTCGGGTTTTGAATGTTGAACTAGACTGTGGTGCACCGTGCACGCATAGTTATTTAAGACGCACTGAGGCGGAAAAGCCTTTTGGGGCCTTAAGGCGCAAAACACACTTGAGGCGCGGGCTTTTTTATTTGAGGCGTACCCAGCCTAATACACATAAAAATTATACATTTTACTAAATATAGTCTAGAGGTATCATAAGTGCTGGCCCGGCCCGGCACGAGGCACGGCACGGTTCTGCCGTGCCTTGGCCGGCCCGGTTCTGCCGTGCCTTGGCCGGCCCGGTTCTGCCGTGCCTTGGCCGGCCCTGCACGTTCAAAACCGTGCCCGGGCCCGTGGCGTGCCCGGGTGAAGATGGACCCGTGCCGTGCCATGCGTTGGCACGGCACGCCGGCACGGGTCCATCCCGTGCCGGTTCACGCAGGCACGTGTGGCACTGGCGGCGTGCCACGCATGTCGTGGCATGAGTCATGAGTCGCGACTCTCAAGTCGCGACTCACTGAGTCGTGACCCAACTCGTGAGTCACATTAATAAGTCTTCCGATCAGATTTTCGGAAGATCCAAGGGTTGTGCGCATAATGTATATATATTTTCAGTTTACATATCGTAGGATTCCTAGGTCCACATCTAGGAATGACATACTAAAATTGTATAAGTTAAAAAAATAAAAAATAATTAATGAATTTATGGCATATAATGGAGTAGTGTCCGTGATGTCCCATATATGGATAAGTCACGATGAATCATCTTATGCATGTCTCACCGTTCACTATGTAAATTCTAACTGAACTATGAATAAAAAAAATTTTAGGATTCTCTGAGATTCTCCATCCTCATGATGGTCCGGTCATTTTTGAGTGTATGATAAAAATCTTTAGGGAATATAAAATTCAAAATAAAATTTTTAGTATCACATTCAATAACGCATCTAATAATAGAGTAGCGATTAAGATGTTTGTTAGGAATATTAGAGATGCACCATTAGGAGAGATTTTTCATGTCAGATACATGTTTCACGTGATTAACCTGATTGTTCAAGCAGGTATGAAGGTATGTTCCCCCCATTTGATAGTATACGTAATGCACTAAAATATATTCGTACTCCTCACAGACAACAAGAATTTGATAGTTTTTGTTTGTCTGCAAATCTTAAGAAGAAAAAATTTTAATCGAATGTGAAACATCGTTGGAATTACACGTGTCTGATATTGAAATAATATGTTTGATATGAACACGTGATATCCGACTACGTCAATAGTAAGAGTGACGAACTTATTATTGACAACACTAACTGGGCTTCAGAAATTTCATTTATTAAATTCCTGAAAATTTTTTATGACACGACGAACATGTGTTCGTCGGTTTATACGTCCACTACTTGCATTGTACTCAAGTGCATATGCAATATTAGTAGCATGTTTAAGAAGTATCTAGCTGACCCGACACTTAGCCATATGATTGCAGAGATGGAAACCAAGTACTTAAAGTACTGGTCAACCGTTCCATCTCTTTATTACCTCGTTGCATGCATGGACCCTAGGATTAAGGTGAAAGGAGTAGAAAATACCCTGACTTACATTTCCTTGTGCATAAACCTGAAAGAGTCACCTGAAGGTTTCATTCACGAAAAATTAACTGACATGTTCACATACTACGATACTAGGTATGGTGGTGGTGGTGGTGGTGAGACTGTGATTACGAACATGAATACTTTGTTTGGAGATAATTTTTCCATTCAGCTAACGAGGGGAAAACGTCGGGATGGATCATCACATAAGGGCAAGCTTTCTCGGTACTTAAATACTGATTACTGCTCAATTCTATCACATTTTGATACTAAAAATCTTAATATATTATAATGGTGAAAACCATATGAGTCCACCTTTCTCATGCTATCTAGGATGGCACAGGATCTACTGAATCCGCTTTCGAGCGTAGCATTGGAGTCTACTTTTTCTATTACAATGAACATGATTTCAGATAAGAGATCGATATTACGTCCAGATACTATTGAGTCCTTAGCCTGTTTGAAGGATTGGGAGGATTCAATGGTTATCATCCATGATCGAGCTGGGACTGGTACTGCAGCCGCATCTACTACGAAAGCGGAGGAGTTGATTGATCATGATAATAATCGATATGATACTGATCTTGATGTTGTCGATGATGATGCTCATGATAAGCTGATTGACGATTGATGATAATTCACTACTTTTTGATTTCGATGTTTTATTTTTTATTGATTGTACGCTTTATTTTTACGTTACATTAAAACTTTAATTTGTTTGGTTCGGACCTTCGGTATCTATTGGATGATTGGTCATTTCTCATTTGGTTTACTTTTGTTTTTTATACTTTTATTTTTTTTAACCAATTTTTTGCTTAATTTATTTTTTTTGTTTAAATTTTTCATTTAAAAATTTATAACTCTATAATTAAATTCTAATAAATTATAAATTAATTTTATTTTAAATTATAAAAAAAATTTAAACTTTGTAATTTATTAAATTTTTATCAATTTTTATTTTATAAATTTAATGTATTATACATTATCTATAATTCTATATATAATTAAATAAATTTTTTAATTAAACTAAAATATTAAACTCTAAAAATTTTAAAAAAAATTTAACCTGGCCCGTACGGCCTGGTTTGGCCATACGGCCAAGCTTGGCCCTACCGGACCTGGCTTTTATAAACCGTGTCGGGCCATTTGACACCTTTATTTGTAATACAATCAACATGTTTTGTTAGATATCTAATGTTTTCTCTAAGACATGCATCTAATATTCATTCTAAAACTATGTTTCAGCATTTATTAATTCATGCTCATTTAGAGGTGTCAAATAGGTCGGGCGGCCCGGGCCCTTGCCAGATGCATGACCTAATTCAGTCGTGCCTCGCTTGGCACAACATGGCACGGGAATGACCCGTGCCCGTGCCTGGCCTGCTCATGGCATTGCTCATGCCGACAGTGCCTAGGCCAACCGGGCCACGTGCCAAACCAGGCACGGCCTAGTATTATGGCCCATAAGCATGGTATCTCTGCTCGAGCCAAGATATGCCCCGACCCAGCCCCACACCCCCGACTCAAACCGAAGGATCCGAAATTTCTGCCGGACCCGAACCCAACCCGCAATCTTTTTTGTTCTGAGTCCGAGGCCCGAGCCCTCTGCCCTCCACTCCATTCCAGAAGATGAAGCTTTTGGAATGAACCTTCTGGAATTAAAAAAAAAAATTTATTTTTTTCTTTATCTATAAAATTTCCTCCCCCTCATTCTAAGATTTATCTTTTCAAAACATAAATTTCTTGCCTCACCATCTTTGCCATATTATTTAAGTTAGCCCGAGATCTACCGACTCCTCCAGTATCGAGCATAACATTAGAGTTGACTTTTTCAATTACAATTAATATTATTTCAAATAAAAAATTGAGATTACATTCAAATATTATTAAGGCTTTAGCATTTATAAATAATTGAGAGAATTTAGGCTTGGGCATCCAGGATCGTGCTAGGACTGGAACAAAAGCGAAAGCGTTTATCGCTGATAATAATCCGTTTGATAATAACATTAAGGATAATATGACGATTAATGACATTGTTGATTGACGATTGACATTGAGACACTAATGTATAATATTTGATTTTAATTTACTCATTTACATTATATTTATATTTGTTTATTTTTGTTTATGATATTAATTTGTGTTAGTGCCTTTGTGGATTGATACTTAAAAGTTAAAACTTGATTATTTATTTTTTGTGAATTTTCATTTTATATTAGTTTTAAATTTTTATTTATATTTAAATTTTAATATTTTATTAATTCATACACTTACATTGATACACATTTAGTTTTAAAATTTAATTTGTTTATTATAATATATATTTTTAATGATTTATTAAATTTAATAAAATAAAAATTTAAAATATAATTATTTATTTATAGTTAATAATTAATATTATTTAATTACTAAAAAAAATAAAAAAAATTTTAAAGTATTAAAAATATATAAACATTAACTATTCTGAATAAAAAATTTAAATATAATAAAAATCAAAAATTGGCTCGTACTATCCCGACCCAGCATGGTTTCATTACTTCTCGGACCAACGGCCCATGTCGGGCCTGGCCTGTTGAAACCATGTCGAACCAGACATGGCACGGTTACTAAACTGTGTCGACCAAGCAGGGCACGACAGCCCGGTTGGGACACCTAAAACCAGGTCGGGGCGAGCCGAGCAAGCCCATTTGACACCTCTATGCTTATTAAATAAACAAGTCAAACTATTTCATAACTAATGAAATTGCTCAAATATTATATGATAAATTTGTTTATGTTTTTCATTGGTAATTAATCTTTACACTCAAAATAAAAACCCAAAATAATTTTTATTTAAAAAAATCCTACACAAAATAGATACGGATAAACATGCATTTGGATATGCATTATTTGGATATGCATTTCCAACATTATGTATCAAAAGAATTAAACACATTTCCAACATTATGTATCATAAGAATTAAACACATTTCCAACACATGAAATAAACATATAACAATTTGCCAATTTGCCATACAATTCACTTGCTGGTGCAATTAACCTATAATGATGAAGTTATTGCCAATTTGTCATGGCTAGTAAACATGTATTCCATTTTCATAAGATCATAAAGTACATAAAAATTAATTAGTATCACATCTAAAATAAAATCAAAATGATCATTTCTACAATCTAAAGTTGATCAAAATAACTAACAATATTATTTCAAGACAACACCACCTCCATCTCATTAAACATGAAAACACATCATTTGTATCAAACTATCCACAAGTTAGCATGAAAATATATAGTTGAAAACCATCTTGTTTATCAACATAACTTATCCACCATGGTTTTAACAAATATATAAGCTAAGGTAGAACAAAGATAAAATAAATTCTTACAATCTAGATCGTTGCCTTGAAGTTTCATCTAAACTAGAATCTTTATCATCCAATGAAATTTGGAAGACAGTCCCATGCATTACATAATCATTCTGAATGCAGAAATGAGGTGCCATTAGAAAGAAAATATAACACAGCTTTGTTCCATATCAAAACAGAGAATTACTATATTCTAGTTAAACAACTCAATGCACTGCATTAAAGAAATTTGTTTTAAGTCCAAAAAATTTAAGTGCTACCATAACAAAGGAAAATCATTGAACAAATAAAAAGTCATCACCATTACCAACATTATTGTCATTACACGCATTTAATTATATCATTGTATTATTAACATTATTTTCATTGTGGTTTTCATAAATATTCTATAATTTTCCGTGGAATTAAAAACATTTTTATCCTGTTACGAATAAAAAAAAAAGTCATCACCATTGTAGTGAGTAAAATATTGTTTGCTAGTATTTTCGCTAAAACCAAAGCAAAAACCAGGCACCAGCTCCCCTCATAAATTTTCTCCAAAAGACTGAACTGGTTTATAATAATTTGATAATCCCTTTTGCCAATTTTCTGTATCGTGCACAAATCCTACTTTTAAAGTAAATTAAGAACCCATGCTCAAATCTAATTAATTCTTTTCAAAATATTACTGACTCTCTCATTGCACCATTTTTTGCACTGGTTTTTATACCTCCTTTTAGTCATGTCGGATCAAGTGGATATGCTTTTTTTCTTATACAAAACTAACAAAAATATGTTCTTATATAATTTTATTCAACCTAATTTCAAAAATATTTTAAACAAAGATTTTTCTTGATCTAAAAACACTTGAAGGATAAGCTATTTCATCTCCTTAAAGGTCATCACAAAATTTACAAAATGAGATTAATTATTATTTCATCATCAATAACTAATTATTATCCCAACTACTTGTAATTGAGTATTTAGATCATATTTTTCAAATCCACTATTTGGTTAAAAATAAAAATCATCCCTTATAACCACAACAATGAACATGAATAAAAAAATATATATTTTTATTTGAATTTTACATTAATGTATTTGACAAAAAGCTCCATTGAAATCCCTAGTTACTTGTAACATTTAACTAGTTATTCTTTATAATAAAACTGATAACAACAAATACACTTCTACTAATGACATTAGAGCCCATTATTTTCTTAGTACTTTTATGACTGTGCTAATCAATTCATAAATTTTCTTAAAAGAAAATACAACTTTCATGCAAGGCAACATCACCTCTAAATTCACATGGATAAAGTTTTTATAGTATTCTTGTAAGACTTTACCCTCCAAATAAATAAAACTACTATGAATCATCACAAATGAAATTGACATATTGTAATGTTGTCATCATCTACATATCAATAACTTATTTTTTCCATTGAACTTTATACTAATCATTTCTTAGTTTTAAGTTGAGTTATCATTAATAGTAAATTTTATTTAAAGAGTGTTATTTTCATGTAACTAGATATTATCCTTATTAAATCCCTTCTAATAGATCTAGTAAAAGGATCTATCAAATATTTACTTAATCTCACAAATGAGATTGAGATTTCATTTTGAATCTACTCTCATATACTTATGTCTAATACTTATATATCTAATTTCTCATTGCCCACTCCATTATGTGCACAAGCAAGAATAATTAGATTATCACAATGTATCAACATCACTAACATACTATTTGTAATAAAAGGAATCTTCATGGTTGATTAAGATATACAAATCTATTTATAAGATCCCCAAAAGTCAACACCAACTACCAAGTGTAAACACCCACCACCAAGTGTGAATACCCAACATATGATATTCACTCATATATTCTTTAATATTATAAGGTGTTTCATATAGTTATGCCCTCCAAAACACATATAGTATGCTAATAACATTTGGATTAATACATTATCGAAAGTAAAAGGTATGAATGACCAAAATTAGAATATTGATGCTGAAAAATTAGTATGTAACCATCACATTTTGTAGATTTTCAAATTTATTAGTTTTTAATTATTTTTCATTTGTTATAAAAGTTTATGGCTAAGAAGCACAGAATCAGAAACGGACACGGGGATACGACACGGCAGGATACGGGGACACAACAAATTCTAAAAAACTAGGATACGGATACGGTTAGGATACGACATGATAAAAAAAATAAATTTAAAAATAAAAATTATTTTTTTATAAATATTAGGTATTTTATAAAATAAAATAAATTAAATTAAATTAAAATATTTTATTATATAAAATAAATATATATTGTTTATTTTATAAAATAAAAATATTTTATTTTATTTTATTTTATAAGATAATATTTATAATTATATTATATAAAAATATATATTTTTTATTTTATAAAATAAAAATATTTTATTTTATTTTATAAAAATATTTTATTTTATTTTATAAAAATATTTTATTTTTATGCCACATCCCCACACATAGCGCCCGCCCCTGCCTCCCCCTCAAATCACGGCCGCCCCTGCCTCCCCCTCAAATCGCGCCCGCCCCTGCCTCCCCCTCAAATTGCACCCGCCCCTGCCTCCCTCCTCAAATCGCGCCCACCCCTGCCTCCCTCCTCAAATCGCTCCTAACTCTGCCTACCCCCTCAAATCCCGCCTGCCTCTGCCTCCCCCCTCAAATCACGACCGCCTTGCCTCTCCCCTCAAATCGCGCTGCCCCTTCCTCTCCCCTCAAATCACGCCCGCTCCTGCCTCTTCCTCAAATTGCGCCCGCTCCATGCCTCCCCCTCAAATCACGCCCACCCCCTGCCAGTGGCTAACATCGTCCATGTGTCGACGTTGGCCACCTGACGTCGTTGGACGTCGGGCACTATCGACATGGATAAGGCTGTCGACGCAACCATCCGATACGTCACATGACGTATCGGATACGGATTGATCAATGATACATCCCGTGGCGTATCGGACACGTATCCGTGTCGTGTCCAAGTATCGGACACGCGGACACGGTTGTAGGGAGTTGTGTCCGTGCTTCCTTGAGTTTATGGTATGCCTCAAAAAGTCTCTATGCATATATTTTTTGGTATATCAATCCCACCTGAAAAAGTTATTATGACTCTTCACCATTTTGGAATGGATTTTGGGTTGAGCTACCAAAAACCTAATAAAATGAATGATTTAGAATTTTTTTGATTTCTTTTAAATTTTTGATTGGTCATTTAATATGTATTGATATTAATGTGGAAAAAAGAATATTGGAGAAATTGAAATTATTATTTTTAGATTTATATTCCTGAGTGATGCATGATAAAGCATATTTTCATAATTAAGTATGTGTTGTAGCCTTTTCTCTTATGTGGTATTTAACAAAAATTAAAAATTACTTGAATGAAAATCAATTTGAATTCACAATTAGAAAAACATTTCTAGTGAAGTATATTCTATAAGTAGAAAATACTAATATCAAAAATTAGTAGAGAATAACTCAGCTATAATTTTTATGGATGGTAAGAATATTCTATGTTGATGTACATCTAACTCGAGATGCAGAGAAACCAAATAGAATTCATAATAATATGCCTACATTGAGCACTGTAAAATTTATTTCTGGTGAAGAAAATTGTAAATTTTAATTTTAGAACATTAACTAAAACTTAATCCATTTATTATAATCTTCTAGAATTTAATGGTAAATTAATAAATTAAAATGAGTTTGAACCACAATATTTCACTATAATACTTAAATAAATAAATAAATAAATAAATAATAATAATAATAATAACTTATGAAGTGGTACAAAATGTATTCGTATTTTTAAATAAATTAAAATGAATTATAAATAAAGATAATTAAGAGAGGAGTTGTTACCATAATAAAAATATATTCTATTGCATTAGCGATTATCAAATAGTATAAGAAAAAATATTATATTGATCATAATGTGTGTTCTAAGACCATCACCCTAGAGACATAAATTTAACATCACAATAAAATTGAGTTTTTATTATTTTATGAAAATAAATAAGTAAATAAAAAGTAATATCTTTGTTTAAAAAAATAAACTATATTAAATTATGATCACTCTAATAAAAAAGCAATTAAGTATTTATAATCATCATTGAAAATTTTTTTGTGATCCCTATACATTAGCTTATAACAAACAAAATATATTTTTATTAATATTGTGTAACCTTACTAGGTAGAAAGATTTACATTGTTATTGAAACATGAATGACTCATATTCAAGGTAAGTGTTTTTTTTTGTATTTGGCTTCATTAATCTTAAACAAAAAATGATAACCAATTTGAGAGTGCATGAGTAATGAATCATTGGTACCTAAATATTTATGAGATATTCTAAATATAGATATGCATAGAAAATTTTTCTAAAAGCCAAATATAAAAAAATTCATGTGAGTATATAATGAAAAACAGAAATAATATGAAGATTGAAAGTTGTATTAACATTCATTCAATTATAAAATGATACCATATGAGTATTTATTAGTAAACTAAACGACCATAAAAAAATTAATCTATTAAACTATTTAGCCAATCTAGTTGGTGCATATACATCTTAAACACGAAGCCTAGAAGAAAACCAAATAATTTAAGTAATCATAATATCTTTTTCAACATAATAGAAAGTTTATTTTAATAAGAATATAAATAATAAAAATAAAAGTATGTTAAATATTATCCATGATAAAATGATAATAATTAATTTACTTCATGTTACAAGTAAGATAGGGTTAGAGACAATATGTCATGTGGTTTGACTACAACAAAATGGAGTAATAGGTCTTTGAACAAGGAAACAAATCATCTTAAATAAATATCTGACCCATAAAAGCTTATTTTATGTTCCATTAGAACTTTATACCCATCATTTATGTTACATTAATCTAAATCTATTTTTTTCTTATTTTTTCAAGAAATATATTATATCTAAGAATGTATAAAAATTATGACATATCTCTACTTTACAATTATTAATGTCCAACAAGAATCAATATACCTTATCATCATAGCACACCCATGATCAATATATAAATCCAATGAAAAGACATTTTCTTACTATATATAGAAATGTGAAAAATAATATCTAAACAAACAGTCATAGATGAGTTTAGAAAATGACTTATTATACACAATACATTATTCCTTTAAATGTGCAGCATCAATTCAAAACAATACATTATTCCGTTAAATGATCGATATATTCTTATTATTTTGTATCTTGAAACTAACAAATGGATGAAAAGATCAACAAACAGTCATAGATGAAAAGATATCACACCTAGAGGTGTCAAACGGGCCGGCCCAGCACAGCACGGCCCATTTTTCACGTGCCCAGCCGTGCTACCGTGCCGTGCCCGGCACGGCACGGTTTTTTAAATTAGGGCACGGCACGGCCCGTGGGCACGGCTTGGCTTGGCCAGGCGGCACGGGCGCACGGCAAGGCAGGGCAGGCGGGTCGGGGCGGGTCGGGTCTGTTTGGACCCGACCCGCGGTCTTTTTATCGGGGGCGGGGCCCGGTTGGGTCACGACTCACGACTCACGACGCAGGCACGCGTGGCACGCCGCCAGTGCCACGCGTGCCTGCGTGAACCGGCAAGGGATGGACCCGTGCCGGCGTGCCGTGCCGGGCCAGGCACGGCACGTGCTTTGTTCGCCCGGGCACGGCACGGGCCCGGGCACGTTTTTTGATCGTGCTGGGCCGGCCCAGGCAAGGCCGAACCGTGTCGTGCCTCATGCTGGGCCGGGCCGGCCCGGCACGTTTGACACCTCTAATCACACCTCTAATAGCACCAACACTAAATAACTCATTATCTTGAAACTAACAAATACCATGGGAGAAGAGAAAATAAAATTCATTCATCATCTAAAATAATCTCTTCTATCAAAATTAGATCATCACCAATCTAAAAAAAAATAAAGAAATTTATTTGTAGATTTCATTCTACAAATAATAAAATAAAGAAATATTTGTGTTAACATAAAATAAAATTCTCTTATATTAAAATCAAAATATGGTATACAAATTTATAAAAAATAAATATTATCAATTTAATTTATGCTCTAATTTTTTTCATATATCGAAGCACTACAAGTAAAGTTAAAGACTCAGATAGCAAACGTATGCAATTCTAGTGTTAAACCTCCAAAACACATTTACCGACTTATATAACTTCTTAATGTTCGAGAATCAATTACAATATAACTCTAAATTTCACTCATTATTTGGTCAAATGAGTCCAACTAAATTACAACTTATAAATATATTTGATAATCCAATATCTTATCCACATATTCAAAAAATCATTTTATCACTTCATTAAACATTAGCAAATTTATCTGTATATCATAAATTAAGGATTAAGGTAATAACAATGTGCATGTAAAGGTCGATGAAGTTAAGAAATTCATAATGTATCAATTTTTCTCCAAATTAAACTATATTTTATCTCACACTCTCATAATTATATGTAATATTCTTTTTAGTTAAATCCATCAACTCAAACATAACTCATGGTTGATCTTTATTTTGAATCAAAATCTCTCAAAATACTAACCAATAGAAAAATGATCTTTATACAGAAAATAACATGAGACCAAAAACTTAGATCAAATAATATTATACTTTAAACTTTCATGCCTTTTATTTTTTTAGCTCATAAGCTTGAACATCATTTTTCTATGAAATGATCATTCACAGTATTGAATGAAAGACCTTTTAAATATTTAAACCAATCAATTTTTTAACATGCTTCATTCCTTTCATCTTATTTGCACCTTGAATTTAAAGTATTTTGATGAGACTATGAATTAATAAATTTATCCATAAGTCCCATAGAAATAAGTTCTCCACTCCAACTTACACTCACTCTCAGTCCTACTCCCACTCCCAAAGAAACCTATTATTTTGGATAAGGCACTCTCATGCATTGAAGTTGTACTCATATTAATTTCTTGAAATAATTTATTTTTTTTCATTTTTTGATCCTTAAAATTGATCAGTCTTATTGCACCCTTATCTAACATCTTCACTAACTTTGGTGCATGATTTAATATCATAATAAGTTCTAACTATGTAATATTTGAGCATATACTCTATTCACCCCTTTCACACATCTTAAATAGCAAAATATATATCTCAAATAATGTTTTATAAAAACTTCAATAACATATTTTTATACAATTTTATTTTGAATTTTTTGAATCATACGAACACATTCTAAAAAATCATTAATAATGATATTCAACGAATGAATATTAGAAGTATTTAAAAAACTATACATTTTTAAAACAAATTTAAAAATAAAATTCATAATTTACTTATTTTAAAACTTTAAATTAAAGAAAAACTAATATTTTTACAAATTTATAAATAGACTAAAATTTATAGAGGTCTTAAATAAAACTAATATTTTTTAGAGATGTTTATATTTAAAACTTCAATAACAAGTTGTGCCTACTCGTTCTTGGAATGAGATGTCCAAGCTCATTCCACGAATGAGATAAGATTAAAAGCTAAAGATCAGGAGATCACACAATACTTAAAATTTACTTTGCCAAAGCTTTCAATCAAAACTAGAGTTGTTTTAGGTTTTTTTTTTTCCCTAAAACTACAAAATACAAACTCCTCACCATGAAGCATGCATCCAATCACGCCTTGACAATGCCTTTTTTAAACTATGGGCATGATTTAACAATCTATATATCAAAGGAGGTATGTGAAATAAAATTTTGTATTACAACTAATTCATAAAGTATGCAAATACAATTGATATCAATATTTGATATCAAGGATTGGTTGAGATCAAGCTTGTTATATTTAGTATCAGACTTAAATCAGGTGATTTAAACAATTGATATCTACGTCAAATGCAGTTTCTTCAATATTTAGTATTTGAGCCAAGCGGTACATAATATTTTGTATCAGTGCTAAAGATTATCAGGCCAAGAATGAGAACAATATTGAGGATAGAAAATAGAAAAACTAGGACTGAGTTTAAAAATTTTCAATTAAGAGTTTTGAACTCTGAAATTTGAAGATTAAAGATATATTGATTGACAAAGATTATTGATTCATCATTGAACATCCTGAACTAACTATAAATAATCAAAAACTAGATATAAAATCTATCAAATTGTCAAATGAGAAAAATTGGATCAAAAAATATGAATTTAATCAGGTTGTATTTGAAAAGTGAGATTTTAATTGAATAATTCTAGTAAAAAAACATGTAATTTTTGACAAACACATGAGTTGCTTTATCAAAGCGAGTCACCAGTCAACAAACTCTTCTTTAAAAAAAAAACTATACACATTATACATGGAGTAGACTGATTTATTTTCTTCACACCTACAAGAATTTCACATACTGATCAACCAACTCTAATCTATTAGTTATGAGATCGATTATGATAAAAAAGTCAACACTCATTTATTCATTACTTGGTTCATGGAATAACTTGATTATAACAATTAGTAATAGTATAGTAGTATTATTCTTTGAGACAAATTTTAGCCTTATTATCAAAGAAATATAGATTGTGAAGGAGAGATGATTGAACATAGAAGTAAATAGTTTGTAAGTTCAAAGAAAATAACAAAAATAAATATTATGAATAAGTTACGAAAAAAATATAAAAAATGTGATGAAACAAAACATTTTGGGATGGATTGTTGGAACAAGCCAACTCAAGTAAGAGCTAACTTGACAATCAAACAGCAATCAAAGATAAAATACCTAAGAAGCACAGACACGAACACGGGGATACGATACGGCAGAATACGGGGACATGACAAATTCAAAAAAACTAGAATACGAATACGACTAGGATACGGCATGATAAAAAAAATAAAAATAAAAATTATTTCTGATAAATTTTATGTATTTTATAAATTAAAATAATATATTTTCTTTTATTTTATAAAATTTAAATATTTTATTTTATTTTATAAGATAATATTTATAATCATCTTATTTTATAAAATAATATTTAATAATAATCTTATATTATATTAAGATATAATTTTTTATTTTATAAAAATCAGCCCCCCCCCCCAAAATCAGGCCCTGCCTCTCCACAAAATCATGCCCGTCCCCTGCTTTTCACAAATTGTGCCCGCCTCTCAAATCATGCCCGCCCCTGCCCCCTCAGGGGAATCACGCCCACCCCCACCGCACCACAGAATCACGCTCACTTGCACTGCTTCACAAGATCGGCCATTGGCCATTATGGGCAACGTTGTCGGGCATTGTAGGCATGGATATGGAAGCCGACGCATCCGTCCGATACGCCACATGGCATATTGGATACAGATTGATCAATGATACACCATGTGGCGTATCAGACACTAATCCATGTCGTGTCCGTACCATGTCCGTACCGTATCCAGGTGTCCGACAAGTGGACATGCCTATAGGTAGCCGTATCCATGCTTCCTTGTAAAACACATTTTGCACATAAACATGTCGCTCGTGTTAATGAGAAAACAGGATACATCAACTAATGTGTCACATCACATTATTCTTCATCAGAAATAATTTAGTCAATATGAGTTATCCGTTGAAGAGATAATTATGAGAAATGACTCAGAAAAAAAAATTTGATTTTAAAATTTAAAGATAAAGATACATGATTAGGCTGCTAAATTCCTTCTGAGGGTGATGCATATTCCAGATTAAAATTTGTGAGTGTCATTACAAAAAATGGGGTGAGATTTTGTTGTAACAAGTCTTGCAAGATGACACGATGAGCAAAGTTGATTGCTCAATGAACATAGTATGAGATATCATACAAGTTACTAATAAATATCTAACATTGGGTCCTTGTTTTTAAGAAAAAAGAATACTTAAAAAAAAAAAAAGATAGTGAAAGAAAGTTGTCCAAAAGGAAAAAATTCATTTCTACAGCAAAGTCACAACATGAAAACAAGATATTGCAATAAGGTCTATAGTTGTGTCCTAAAATATGGTGTCAAGACAATTTAAGTCATGACATGAAAATATAAAGTCTCAACTTAGTAATTTATCACGACAAAAAATAATGTGGTGACATCAAAAATTAAAGCACATCAATAAAAAAAGTCAAGCAACTATATTTTTTAAAAAATAGTGAAAAGAGTAGCAAACTATTTACAGGAGTTTGACTTTTTCAAGTTTTGCTTATACGAAAGAAAAAATGAGCACAGTTCCAACCAACAGTCACCAAATCAACGATAATATTGGATTTGATTCATAGTGATTTGTTTAGAAGAATATCAAATGCATCATGTGAGAGATTGAGGTACTATATTTCATTTGTTGATAATTTCTCCAAATATGAATAAGTTTTCTTCATTTAGAAGAAAATTAAGATGTTACAAAATTTTATGGAGTTCCAGATACTGATGGATAACTAATTTAAAAAGAAAATAAAATTTTTCATACAAATAATGGTATTATATATTTTTTCCATTGATCAATTCTATACTGAGCAGAAAGGCTGAACAAAATTTTGATGAAAAAGACAAGCTATATTATGTGTTGGACAGGCCTGAAGTCAAAATTCTATGCTAAGGCAATGATCACAATATGTTGGATGAAGAATCAAACTCACTTCGACAATAAAACATTTGACATCCTTTGAGGTATTGCAATAAGCAAAGAATAGTTCACCTTCAGGTGTTTGGCAAAATGTGAGCGGCACTTAGACAACTTACCCCTTAAATATTATTAAGTCAGTCTTACTTTCGTCTTGCTTATTATGTTTGGTGACTATTCACATCTTGGAAGCAAAGAAAATTTGAGAAAACACTTGAAAATAAAAAAAATACTTTATTGAATAATAAAATCTTATAAGAAACTCTCAACTTGATGATTTACAAATGAGACAACATCCTCCTTAAATACATGCATAGGGAAGGATCTAGAACCTTTGAAGATTTCCTAATAGTCTGAAGATTTCTATTATATATAGCCAAGAGGATTATAAAATAATTTAGGATAATTTCTTTACTTCCATATAAGTGTGAACTTCTTCAGAATCTTCTAAAACTTTTCACATTCTTTGAGTGAGAGTGTAACATTCTCCCCACTAATGTTACAGGCGTCCTCGTCACTTTTTATGGCTGGAACTGCTCGATCAATTCCTGAAACTACCACAAATTGTTAGCTAGCTCCGATGATTCCTTGTTGGACCGAAAATTGATCTTCCTACTATCGACACCCACATAGAGACTTCTCGGCCCGGATCTTCCTTATCTTCATGATAAAGATTTAGATTGCTAACATGAAAGACATGATGAATCTTCAATATTTGTGATAACTCAACTTTGTAAGATACCTTACCAAATCATCTAAGTATAGGAAAGGGGGCTTCATACTTTCTCACAAGTCCGTTGTGCACCTTTCGAATATACTTGAATTATTGTAGTAGCAGTTTGACAAGCACTAAGTCTCCAACTTAAAATTCTACATGTCTTCTTTTCTTGTTAGCTCATTTCTTCATCTTTTTAGCATTCTTCCTTAAGAATGAGCGTGCTATATCAACTTGCTCATGTCATCCCTTACCAAATTTGTAAACTGCTGAACTCTTCCCTGTGTATCCTCTGTCTAGGATGTGAGGAGTCAATGACCATTGTCCCATGACTATCTCGAATAAACTCTTCCCAGTTGTCTCACTTCTTTGTAGATTGTACGAGAACTGAGCCACATCTAGCAATTTGGCCCAGTTAGTTTGATTGGCACTCACAAAATATCTCAAGTATAGCTCTAGTAATGCATTCACACATTCTGTATGTCATCAGTCTGAGGATGAAAACTAGTAGAGAAGTGAAATTCCGTGCCCATAAGTTTGAAGAGCTCCATCCAAAACTTTCCAGTAAAACGTGAATCACGATCACTAATGATAATATTTGGTATAAGAACCCCTCCAATGACAAAGTCAAAAACAACAGTGTATACCTCAAACACCTTGGTGTGAATAGGTAGTGCCAATACCAGCTCCTTCATTATCGTCTTCTTCAAGTCTTCAAATGATTGCTGGTATTTTTCATCACATATTCATGTCTTACCCTTCTTAATAAGATTTGTAAATGGAGTTGTTTTTACTGTGTATAACTTGATAAACCATCGATAGTAGTTAACTAGGCCCAAGAAAGACCTTAGTTGTGGCACCTTAGTAGGTGGATCCTATTCTTGAATGGCTTAGATCTTGCTTCATACATCATGAGGTTGTCATTCTAAATGCGGTGTCACAAGAAGCTCACCTCCTCGATGAAAAAGGAACATTTCTTCTTCTTCACGTATAACTCATTTTACGTACGAAGCAAAGACACGGACACGAGGATACGACACGGCATGATACGGGAACACGGCAAATTCTAAAAAACTAGGATACGGATACGACTAGGATACGAAATGATAAAAAAAATAAAATTTAAAATAAATATTAGGTATTTTATAAAATAAATTAAATTAAATTAAAATATTTTATTATATAAAATAAATATATATTATTTATTTTATAAAATAAAAATATTGTATTTTATTTTATAAAATAATATTTTATAATTATATTATATAAAAATATATTTTTTTTATTTTATAAAATAAAAATAATTTATTTTATTTTATAAAAATATTTTATTTTATGCCACGTCCCCACACATAGCGCCCGCCCTTGCCTCGCCCCAAATCATGCCCGCCCTTGCCTCCCCCTCAAAACATGCCCGCCCCTGCCTCCCCCTCAAATTGCGCCCACCCCTGTCTCCCCCCTCAAATCGCGCCCACCCCTGCCTCCCTCCTCAAATCTCGCCTGCCTCTGCCTCCCCCCTCAAATCACGATCGCCCCTGCCTCTCCCCTCAAATCGAGATCGCCCCTGCCGCTCCCCTCAAATCGTGCCACCCCTTCCTCTCCCCTCAAAACACGCCCACTCCTGTCTCTCACCTCAAATCACGCCCGCTCCTGCCTCTCCCTGAAATCACGCCCGCCCCCTGCCAATGGCCGTCACCCATGCGGCGATGTTGGCCACCCGACATCATCGGACGTCGGGAACTATCGACATGGATACGGCTACCGACGCAACCGTCTGACATGCCACGTGGCGTGTCGGATACGGATTGATCAATGATACGCCATGTGACATATCGGACACATATCCGTGCCGTATCCGTACCGTGTCCATGTGTTCAGGTGTCGGACACGTGGACACGGCTGTAGGGAGCCATTTCCGTGCTTCCTTGCATTTTACCTTAGTAGCCGAAATATCTTCCTTAGATGATTAACATGCTCTTCCAATGTGTTACTATATATAATAATATCATTTAGATATAATACCACAAATTTATCCAAAAAAGAATAGAATATCTTATTCATCAAAATACAAAATATAGCAAGTACATTAGTAAGACCAAAAGACATCACTAAAAACTCATAACCATACTTTATTACACACATAATTTATCTCATCTCCTTCAGCTATCCTTACTTGATAGTACCTTGATCAAAGGTCCAACTTAGTTAAGTACCGTACTTTACCAAGTTGATCAAATAAATCAGTAATAAGAGAAATAGAATACTTATTATTGACCGTTACCTTGTTGAGCGCCCTATAATCAATGCACATTCACATTGACTCATCATACTTCTTTTGGAATAAGACCGGCTCACCATATGGAGCCTTATATGGTTAGATAATTCTGGCATCCAACAATTCTTTCAGTTGTCTTCTTAATTCCTCCATCTCTGGGAGTATCATGCTGTGGGGCCCCATGACAATGGATTTTGCTCCTGGCTCCAACTTGATCCCATGATCTTCATCCCTCCTAGTTGAGAGACTTTTGGGTAGCTCCGATGGCATTATATCTTTGAATTCGTCTGACACCTTTATGACTTTCATGGGAATAAAATTTTTCATAGGGTCACTAGGATCTTCCTTAAAGGTCACCAAGTAGGTCACCTCATTCTTTTTTAACCTCTTATCCAATTGCATAACCGACAGCATAAGTATTTTAGATTTAATTTTGATGATTATGTGAATCATGCATGGAGCACCCTCTTTTAACATAGTCATCGAAAGTAAAAAATATATAGGCACAGTTTTTGCCTGGTAAAAGAAATTCATCCCGATCACTATCTGAAAATCATCCATGAGTGCCACCGTGAAGTTAATCTTGCCTTCCCAAGACCTGATCCTCATGGTCACCTCGTAAGCTATTCCGTGAGATGGCTTGGTAACAGAGTTTACTGCCTTAAACCATCCTACTTCATTGAATGTTGAGAGCTTGAGTCTCATTGTCTCCTCCTTTGAGACAAAATTATGTGACACCGGTATCTATCATGACCTTAGTAGACTTCTCATTCACATTGGCATCCACGTATATGAGTCCCCTACTTTAAGGCTTCTCCTTAGCATGCTTGATCTTGAGGACATTTAATAGCTGCATTGAACCCATATGAGAGACATCATCTTCTTATTTAATCTCTCTCTCGATCATGATATTTAGGATCTTTCTTTTATGACATTCACGTGTCCAGTGTGATCCATCACACAGGAAGCAATTGATTTTTGGATTGAAATCCATGTGTTTATCCCCATCGTTGTCTTCTTTGTTGGTAGAAGTTGTCATTGATCTTTCCTTAGCATTATAGCTTTTGTATCTTCTGTCTATCCCACCTTTGGCATGGCTACCCTTGAAAGATAACTTGGTTTGAAAAGAATCTCCCCTTTAGAAATTCATGAGTGACTCTGCTATTACCATGGTCATGTCTAAATCTTGGACAGCACGACTCCTCAATTCTTGCTCGGCCCAACCTTGCAAGTTCTCCATAAAATTGAAGATGAATTCTTTCTTATTCATATCAAGAACCTCGAGCATCAAGGAAGAGAACTCCTTGACATAGTCTCGAATAGATCTCGTGTGCTTGAGATGTCTGATCTTTCTACGAGCTATGTAACTCGCATTTTTGGATAAAACTACTTTTTAATCTCTCTCTTGAAATCAACCTATGTGCCTATATTGCACGTCTCTCTTTCTATCCCTATAAATTTTCTAAGCCATCATAGAGTTGTATTATCAGTGAGATAAAGAATAACAGTGCATATCTTTGTTACCTCATCAGTTAGTGATATTGCCTCAGAATATCTCTTCATGTGCCACAAATAATTATCTAGTTCTTTGGCATCCCATTTTCCCAGGAAAGTATGAGGCTTAGGCACATCCACCCTTTGGGCCTCATGAGTGGACATAACCCGAATCGACAATGGCATCTTGTAGATAGCCACTTCTTGTTTCAGCTCCTCCTCATGCTTGGTCAAGACCTCCACCCTTGATTCTAAGCTAGTGAGCATGTCCATGACCTTCATAAACTCTTCATGCAACAACACTGGGATCAGCAAGCCTTGCATCCCCTCTTGAAGGTTTAGAATCTACATCTTGAAATCTTCCATGACTTTCTTCATGCTTTGCTCCATGAGATCGAACCCCTCCTTGGTGTTTGCCATGGCGACCTCGAACCGAGTCACTCAATTGTCGAAACTTGTGTAAGGATCATGAGACTTATCCTTCTTTTCCCTTCCCTTGGAGGGAGGGTCAAGGTCCCTTCCCCGAACTTGTTCGGCAATTTTCTCCAAATAAGGGCGCGACATCATATCCACCAAGTTACTCTCACACGTTTCAACATCACTCTGATATCAACTATCACGGACTTAGTCTTTTCGCTAAGTTCTCGTGCGGCACTTAGACAATTAACCCCTTAGATGTTATTAAGTCGGCCTTACTTTTACATTTCTTATTATGCTTGAAGACTACCCATAACTTGGAAGCAAAGAAAATTTGAGAGAATAAATAAAAATAAAAAAAAATATTTTATTGAATAATAAAATCTTACAAGAAACTCTCAACTTGGTGATTTACAAATGAGGTCATCTCCTCATTAAATACATGCATAGTAAAGGGACTAGAACCTTTGAAGATTCCCTATAAATCTAGTGAATTCTATTGCATATATCCAAGAGGATTCTAAAATAATCTAGGATAATCTCGTTCCTTCCATACAAGTGTGAACTTCCTCAAAATCTTCTAAAACATTCTGCATTCTCTGAGTGAGGATGTGACAATAAATTCCTTAGCTACAAGACATCAAAGGCGACACACTTTTGAACCAAATAATAATAATAATAATCTATAGCAGATATAATAATCAAGGAGTACAATAATATAAGAGTTACAATAAGTTACAACATGATAATACAAATGAAAAAGTAGATGTATGACATGAAAATAGCAAGTCGTGACATCACAAATGGAGTCACGACTCCATTTCACTGGTAGCACAAAATCTTCAAATGAAAAGGCAATACATATAAAGGTTGAAGATTATGTTGAGAATAATACAATCAAGATAAACACATATTGAGAAGATCTACATGAGTTGAAAACCCTCTTATAAGATATGTTGATTGTGCATATCATGCTCTTATGTCACGTGAGATGAGTAGACTGCATCATCCTCGAATTAGAAAGAAATCCAAAGCCAATAGGTGTCGAAGATTCAAAACAATATGAGCATTTCAAGAATAAAGATCTACAACCATTAAAGGAGAGTAATATTTGAGAATTATGTGAAATTTGTTTTAAATCAAACAAAAGTTTAAAGGAAATGGATGCAGCAAATTTTCAATGGTACAAAATTAAGACTAAGAAAATAAGATGAAAAATAAATATTTTTCAAATATAAGAATATTAATGTGTGTTCATACTTCTAAAGTTTATACTTATGTTCGGTGTCATGACTTGAATTGTAGAGTCATAACTTGAACAGAAACATAATTTGTGCTCTATGATTGCGACTAGAAGACCATGTGTTTTGGTATTATGACATGTAATATAAAGGTGCAACCTATATTGTGAAATCACAACCCATATTGTGAAGTCGCAAGTGAACAAAAATTGCTGCTTGTGTTTTAGTAATGTGCCTGGTAATGTTAAGTTGCGACCATACTAGAGTTGTTATATGTGTTTCGGAGTAGCAACTTGTATTATCAAATTGCGACTCAACTGAAGCTATTACTTGTGTTATTATGTCCTATTTTGTGGTGTCGCAAAATAATTGAAATCACAAATTATTTTGAGTTATTATAACTGGAGGACTTAGAGATTCAAATCACAACTTTATTTTTTAGTGTAGCAACATAAATAAAGTCGCGACATAAAATTTGATGTCGTGATTTAGCCTAATATATAAAAGATTTTTTATTTTTCTATTTAAATATTTATAAATAAAAATGGCGTAACCAACAAAATATATTTCACTATAATCTAAAACAAATTATCAATTTTTAGTGATAACTTTCCTCTTACAATTGTCCGTTTCTCTCTTCTACACCTACTTAATCCTCTTGTGTGTATCTATGATTTCTTTATGTGTAAGATTTTAATTCCCCCACTTTCCCAAGACACTGAATCACTATCTCTTGGGTACTAGAGACCTTGTATTTGATATCGAGATATGTTGAATATCAAACATGACCTAAATGTATATCAAAGGAGGTTCGTGACCTTAGATTTAATAATAGAAATAAATCATTGAATGTATGTATACAATTATCTTCCAACATTTAGTATCAGCGTCAAATGTGATTTCTTCAACATTCGGTATCTGAACCAAGTGGGACTTAACAAATAACATTTTTTTAAATGAATAGGAGCCCCACTAACTTCTCTCTAATATGCCATACAGGAAATGCTTGTATCATTTCCTAGTTGGCCTCAATCAATAAAAAAATAAACATATTAAATAGTAAATTATGTCTCGTAAGACTCCTAAGACATGATAAATGAGTATTATACCATGGCATGCCATACAGTTTCATGACCTTAGATTTAATATGGCATGATAAATGACTGAGCCACATAAAAATGGATCATAACATGACATGACATGGCTCATTTAACAGCTCTAACCTAAGTATTATATCCACGTTGATCATTTTTATTATCATATATTCCTTTTATCTCTCATAATTTTTGTTTGTCTCATTTCTTGTTAGATTTTCCTTCAATTCAAAAAAAAATTACTTTTTATATCTTTATTTTTAAGACATTATAGTTTGTTATGAGTATTTGACTATTCATGACCATATTTCTCAATTTATGAAAGCTTTCTCCCTTTTATGAGAATCACTTAATTCCTAATTTAACTTTTTATTGAACTACTTATCTTACAAAGAAATATAAAAAAAATTACATTACAGTTCAATTATTTGATAATACACCCAAAAGATTAGATATTGTCAAAGAACTTTGAAATATAAAAATATATAACAATGTAAGTGAAACAACATTAATATTATAATTTCATTGGTGTCTATCTTTACAACAATGGTGTGATTAGTGTCATTAGTGGCATTGTCTACTACATCAAGAACTATGAAATATGAAAGAAAAAAAAAAGGATGTCTTATTTTGCAATGAAAACTAGCTTTGAAATTTCAACTACTTGAAAGTTTACGATAAATTGAATAATAGAAATGATTGAAATAATTATATCTCTATAAGTGTCAATCATGTGTGGAGAAAATATTTGGCAACTTTCTCTCTATCATAACTACATCAATAATCAATATAGGAACTCTATGATTGTGACCCCTAGATAAATCATGTAGATTGCTTTATGTTTTTTGCATCCTAAGAAAAATCTCATAACTCAAAAAAAAATATGTACTCTTAATTTTTTTATTATTAAATATTTATTAACAACTTCTACTCAGTACCTGTTAATCTTACTTCTAATTCTTTTTCGACCTCTACCCAGCAACCTCACACATCGCAATTGATACATTTGACGGTCTGTCGAACGTGACCAAACAACCTCAAAATATTAATTATTCTTTAATCTCATAAATAATCAGTTCAAAGATTAGTGTTGTAGTTAATCATTCATTATTTTTAAATATTCACTAAAAAAATAAATTATAAAAAAAGTTATCAATGATAAAATCTTTGAAATTATTAAATACGATAATTTTAACTAAGCCACTCATGCTCTGTAATGGATGATATTTTCTTAAGTTCTTTAATAGTTTATTTTTTATAAATTATATTGCCTAGAAACTAAAGTAAGTGTCTTGATGTGAAAAAATATATCTTCATCCAATGATAGTATTTCTCAGGTTCGAGACTCATAGAGTATAACTTCTATAATGTTCAACGATAAGATTGTCAAGATAGTAATCTATCTTATATCTCTCACTAAGTGTAAGCCTTATACATTAGGTACAATATTTATTACATTTAATTATACATATAAGCTCATGTTTACTTTTATTTACTCTCAATTTAAGATTATTTTGCATTCATAATATACTTCTTAAACAACTTAATTATGAACAAAAATAAAAGATATTTTTTTTTTCAACAATTAAAAAACTAAATAAATATATAATTATCATCAACACTTTTTTATATTTCTTTTAACTTAGTTATAATCCTTTTGCTAGTTGAAACTCATATAATAGTGCATTATATAAAGTATCAATTTTTATTAAAAGATATATCACTTAAAAAAATGCAAACTTTTTTTCCAAACACATCAAGACAAAACTAATAGAAACAATTTTTTTCATTTTTACTCTCACTAAGTATATGTCTTATGCATTAGGTACACTCTTTATTACATATAACTAGAAAAATCAACTGAGTCGAGCGGCCCGGGCATGACCCCAGGCACGACCCGATTCAACCATGTCTGGTCCAAAATAGCATGGTCCAGAACCGTGCATGGATTTGGGTCATGCCATCCCATGACATAGTTCATTTCATGATAGGCCAACAAAAGTCGTGTCTCGTGTCGGGCTAGGTGCAACCTATGTGCCTAGTTCGGTGCGATCTATGTGCCTAGCTCAGTGGTACAGTCCACCACCCATAGACCAAGGACCGGGTAAAAGTCACGGCTCAAGTCCTGTCAATGACCACCCGAAGGGACGAATTATTATTTAAAAAAAAAATCCAGCCACGTAAGCCGAATCGTGCTTACGTGGCCGATTGCAATTGACTTGCCACACATATTTTCACGCAATGAGTTTTGCAAGGAAAGTCCAACACGGCCATACACTTGGTCGTGTCATCATGTCATGCTGGATTAACTAAATGACTCTCATGTCATATCGAGCACAGCATGGTGGCATGGCTGTGCCTACCAAAAATTAGTCGTGTCGGCACTTAACAGTCCATCTAACACCCATACATTTAATATTACCTACAAGTTGATGTTTAATTTTATTTACTCTTCATTTAAGATCATTTTGCATTAATGACATACTTTCTAAACAACTTAATTATGAATAAAAAAAATTATAATTATTTTTTTCTTCTACAATTAGAAAACTAAATAAATATCTAATTATCATCAATACACTTTTAGATTCATTTTAGCTTAGTTATCATTCTTTTACGAGTTGAGACTCATAGTAGGGCATGGAACAAATTATCAATTTTAATTAAAAGATGTATCAATTAAAAAAAAATACAAACTTCTTTCCAAACACATCACGATGAAACTATTAGAAACACATTTTCCATTTTTACTCTTACTAAGTGTAAGCCTTATGTACTAGATACAGTCTTTATTACATTTAATATTACCTATAAGCTCATGTTTATTTTTATTTACTCTCCATTAAAGATCATTTTGCATCAAAGACATACTTCCTAAACTACTTAATTATAAACAAAAAGAAATGATATTTATTTTTTTCCAACAATTAGAAAACCAAATAAATCTATAATTATCATCAACACTCTTTTAGATTCTTTTTAACTTAATTATCATTCTTTGTCTAGTTGAGACTCATATAGTAGGACATGAACCAAATTATCAATTTTAATTAAAATATGTATCAATTTAAATACAAACTCCTTTCCAAACACATTAAGACGAAACTATTAAAAACACATTTTATCACTTTAAACAAATATTTGAGAATTGACAAATATATTTTTTATGATGAACTTTGTTCTTCAATAGAAGTATCATGGGTCGTGAAGCCAAGACACGTCACAAGGAACAGCCCATGGCACGGCCCACGGCACGACTCGGGCAATGCCCTACTATATGAGTTTTAACATAGAAATTATGAACATTCATTTAAAAAAAAAAAAATTACAATAGGATTTCAAGAAAAATATAAGATCACAACTTTAATAAATATAAATATGTCTTGCCTAAGCTCCAAGGCATGTGTTTTCTCACATCATTTTTATTTATTTTAATAAATAAATAATAAAGATGAGTATATTTAAGAATTAAAATATATTTAATAATTATATATTAACCGCTAATAATATATTGATATAAATTTTAATTATATGGATATAATATATCATAATTTCATAATATCAATATATAATAAAATAATAATAAAATATAAAAAACACAAAATAAATGTGACAAAACATTATGAAAAATAACAAAATAAATAATAAATAATAAATGAAAAAAAAAACAATTAACAAAAAATATTATTCATCATTTAAACCTATAAAAATGTATAATAAATTTATCATTGCTTGCAACCTCATAGACTACATCTTCTCTGATAAATAATTTATATGGGCATATCCATTTATCATTATAATTTTAGGAATAGTCCTAAAATTAGAAGATATCCAATCTAGTGTCAACATGGGGGTCGATTTAATGCTAATTGTAATATAAAATAGGGATTTTCTATTTCCATATCACTAGTAACATCACTTTTTTGTCATTGCATCACCAACAATCATAAGCATCTACAACCACAAACATCTATAACATATTCATGTGAATCTCCATTTTTTATGTTTTGTTACAAACTTGTTGCTATCATGAATAATAGCTATCAATAAAATATAATCCATTGTATAAAACTAGTATTACCTTCTCCTCATTGCTCAATTAAATTTAAAAAATATCAAATAATTCATTTTTGATAAATGAGGATCTAATAATTAACTAGTTTCGTGAATAAGCAATGCAACTATAATTTTTAAGCATAAAAATCTTTTGATCCTTCAAATGGTGCCTACAAAATTATTAATAATATGGTATATTATATAAAATTTGTGTGACCAACGAAATAATACTAAATCACAAAGTTTTTGAGTTACATAATTTCTAGTTAATCACAATATATGACTCAATGAGTATAATTATCATTTGATATAATCCACTTGAATAAAAATAATATTTTTCTAAGATTTATTTTTTTCAAACACAATCAAAATAACGATAAGATATTTATTATTATCATTAAAAAAATATAGCATTCATTTTGATGAATATCATTAAACTAAGAAGATTTCAATTAGAGTTAACAGAATAAAGAAGAATCATTGATTTGGATTTTAGTTTCATTATTTAAAATTTTTATTGATCTTCCTAAACCATGAATTAAGTCGAAATGATCACATATAATATTAACTTTAGACTTCACTAATATTAAGTTAGAAGAATATGTTTATCATGAAGAATTAAGTGTCTGGTAGCACAATATGCAAGGTATACATCTACATTGCAAGAAATATGATTAATAAAAACATGTAACAATCAATTGTCCACATAAAAATATATATATTCAAATGAAGATAAAATCATAAAATTCTAAATAAAAATAAAACAATTGATCATAAAACATATTTTCATCACCAATTAGATGATTAATTTTTTCATTTGTATCCTCAATAGATTATGCTCATCAAAATCATCACCATCAATGAAATTCATTTAGATCTGTTTTTTTATTGAGACTTTAAAGATCAACCAAATATTTTGAAGTACAAAATGTACATAGCTATTATCCTTTTATATTACACATATAATATTTATTTCATGAGTATGTTTGCTTTATTGTTCCAACACTTTTAGGGTCGTGCCTCTGAATTATTCCACTTCTAGTGGATTGAATTGTTCTTTATACTCAGAGAATGATACAAGGAAATGTGGTAAAAGAAAATTTAAATAGAATGGTACAGAGGAATGTGGCTACCATGACCACATCCTCTACCTCAGTCTCATCCACATCCACATCCACATCCACATCAACATCCTTGTCTATGTCCATAAGTTTGAACAAGTACGGCATTAATTGTAGGCAATGACATAGAACCGATAAGACAATGATCATGATTCTTCAATAGAAACAAATTATATTATCCAGCCATGAAAAAATATAAAATCAATTCTAAATATTTAGTAAAACAACATATTATAACTATAAGAATATTAGAGACCTAAAATATTATAATTATTTTTTCAAGAATTTCTTTTTCAATAACTTTTTCTCCACATAATTTTAATTATTAATTAGTTCTGAATAAAATTAGGTTATAATTACTAATAGACTTTAAATATTGTAGTCTCAATTTTCAATTATAGTATACTATTGAAAGAATTACAATCTTGTGATGATTATATTTAAAGGTGTCAAACAGACATGACAATGCCGAGTCCGGCCCAAAACCCAGGACGGCATGCTACAGTATTGTGCTCGGGCACATGTTGGGCAAACTCTTAGCACGAATCATGTCATGCCGTACCGAGAGTATTCGACCCAAGTGCGTGCCAAGTAAGGTATGGGTGCCTGGCACGTGGACAAAGCATAGGTGACCACGCACGAAGCGACGCTCGACAAGATGACAACCCGGCCCATTTGACACATCTAGTTATATTAAACATTTAGATTATTTCAAATGATTAAAACATATTTGACTATAATGTACCTATCATTTAATTCTTCATCAATGTGATAACAAAATTTTGAACGATTTTGCAGGAATACATCTTTTTTTTTAAGTATTTTTAAGTTTTACTGCATCTAGGTGAATTTTACTATATAAAACTTAAGTTAAATAATTCTTACCCATATTTTCAAATATATCAAACTGAAGGCACACCAAGTTTGACATTATCTAAAAGGTATACATACAATAAAATAATTAAAAAATTATTTCAATATGTGAGAATAAAATAATTTATCAATATTTCATTTGACAAATAATAATGAAAAAAATATGCTTAGATAACCCAAAATTTTAAATATTTATGTTTTGGACTATTTTTAAAAAAATAATTAAAAATTTATCAAAAACTTAAATTATTTAAATTTTTGGCTTATTAATTTTGCAAACCTAAAATAATCCATTCTCTTATTAACAAAAATTTAACTCGCACCTGTCACATCAATATTAATTTAATAACAAAATTAAATAATAATAAAAATATAAACATTATTCATAAAAACTATGTTTATACGTGAATAGTGTGTTTTTTGAAAATATTATTCATTAAAACTATATATGTAAACGTTGAATACATATACTCATGTATATGGCTTAAATCTGTATAGTTATATATCTAAAATTATATATGTTAAACAATATAATAATATGTATACATATTTAGGTAAACAAAGTATATTAAACACAACTATATACATTAAACAATATAATTGTGTGTATACATATTTAAGTAATAATAAATGTTAAACAATATACATGTGTACATACATATAGTTTTAATATATACATACATACATATATATATATATATATATATTTACAAAATATATGTTAGATAAAATCTACATATATATACAAATACTTTAACATATAAATACATATATGTATAGATAAACAATTATAAGTTAAAATGTGTATACATATGTTAAACAACATATGTATGTATACATTAAATAATATATGTATGAATATGTAACTACATATGTTTATTAAACAATAACATATAATTTAGGCATACACATATTTTATATGTTTAAACTATCACAAAATATTTTAAATTATAATATATACTATATGCACATAAACGTTAAACAATATATATACATATATATATATATATATATATGTATATGTTATACTATATAAGTATATATAGTTATAACTATATCTATATATATATATATATATATATATATATATATATAACATATATAATTTACCATATATAGTTTCTAACAATATATAATTATATGCATATATATACATATAAATATAATTATATATTTTTGACATATATAGTATAACATATATAGTTTTTGATATATAACTACATAGTTTAAGTCATATCTATATAATTATATATATTTCACATTGATGTTCATAGTTTTAATAAACAATATTTTCAAAAAACATTGTTCATGCATAAACATTATTTTTATGAATAGTTTTTGATTTCTTTTATTATAGAATTTTTTATTTAATTAATGTTAATATGACATGAGTGAATTAAAGAATTTTTTAATAAGAGAAAAAATAATTTTGGGTTTGAAAAATAATAGACCCAAATTATAAATATTTTAAGTTTTAGGTACTTTTTTTTTACTTTTTAAAAATTAGACCAAAACATAAATATTTTGGTTTTGGGTCCCCTGAGTATAATTGTCACAATAATATTTGATAAAGTACATAAATAAATAAAGATCTAATGAATTTGTTATATTTTTCATATTAATTATAAATATGATTTAAATATACATGAGATAAATGAAATATAAATTAAAAGCTAATATATATATATATATATATATATATATATATATTAGTTACAGGTTATAATTATTTTATCAGAAAAATATATAAATCTATACATTGCTTAAGACTATTATTTCTTCTATAACTTCTAATTATATAATTATTATTTTATATAACTTTTAGTTACACAATATAGTTAAAAGAAATTAAAGATCTTATGCATGATTTGTATCTATACTTTTGTATTTTTATAAATTTAATCCATGACTTTTGGTTGAGTATGCATAGCTTCTAACTATGTATTTGTATTTTTATTACATAACATCGAGTTATGAGTATGCATAGCTATTGGCTAAGTATTCATATTTTTTATCCCATAATTTCTCATAACTTCTGGTTCTAAGTATTAACATATTTTTTAATAATTTCTAACTAAAAATAAAATCTTAATAATATTTGCATATATTTATACATTGAAATAAAAAAAATAAGATACCAAAAATTATAAAAATAAAAATGTAAGTTTATTATAACATCATAAACATATTATATTGATACTATGTTAAAAAAAATAATGAAATAGATAATGAAAGTTATGAAAAAATTATAAATTGTGTTCTTATTGATTTTGATCTCATATTTAAAAAATGAGTATTAAATATAATATTTAATTATACACAATGAAATATCAAAATTAAATACAATATTTAATTTATGAGTAATTATAAGGTCAATCACAATTATTAATATTATTTTTAACATAAAAATTATTTTTAAAGGCTACTAATATTAACAAAATTCATGTTGAATTATGAAGCACGACAAGAAAAAAACCAATATCAATTACTGATAATGAGAAAAATAATGTATACACATTTAACCAACATACACTATTATTATATTTTCAAAAAAATAATTTGAGAAACACAAACTAGCAAAACAAATTGCCAAGTGAAAGTTTTTACCAAAGATAAAAAATAGACGAGTATACACATATATACATAATCAAATTAATATTACATTTTATTTAATATCACTTATAAAGTTTAAATTGAAATTAACAACACTACAATAAGCGAGTATTCAAGAATTAAAAACATTAAGAAAGTGTTGTGCATTTGAATACACCATTGCATCCACTCCTTCACCATGTCACATCTCATATTTGACAATCCAACATAAAAATTTAGAATTTTCAATTCATATTGAGGTGAAAGAAAAGAAAAAAAAACTTGTGCATGGAATGTTCGTAATTCTATTCAATATTATCAAAACTTTATGCCATAATAAGAATATTATCTATACTATATGACCAACTTTATTCTAACAATGTAACTAAACTACATTAATTAGTTTTGGTAGATGAAAATTAGAACAATATATATGAATTATGTTGAATTCATTATAACAAAATGATAAAAAATATCTTTATGCCCAATCAATTTTTCTTATTTAACAATGTTATAAATTATTTCTAAGTGATTTTACTTTTTAAATTACATTTAGACATTGATATTTATGAAAAAAATATTCTCTAACACTATGTTAATATAAAAAATATATTCATAAACATCAAGCACTGATATATTCATTTTAAAATCACCTTCATCCATGTTTATTATTAGCTTATCAAATACAAACTCAATTAGATTTTTTTAATGGTGGCATTTGACTATTTTTTTCATTAACAAATATTTTATATTCATATTCAAACACATTATTATTATTTAAACTAACTTTTATCATGTGCATTTTTATTTTTTTTATTTTTTTTATTTTTTTTATTTTTTTTTATTTTTTTTCATTCTAAAACAATTATTCCATTTCTAATGTGTATAGAACATTTTAAATATTTTTTTTTAATATTTATATTTGTTAATTCAATTACACCCTCTTGCTTTTCCTCTATCTTTTTCAAATACTAACATTTTTCAAGGAAAAAAATCTGATGAAAAAAAAATACATGCTTTTATAGTTTAAATTTAATTTTTGCCTGTATAAAATTTTGGATGTTAATTTAAATAACTACAATTTGTTAAGGATAACTTATGATAGGTCAAGTCAAATAAGAAATGGTTTAATCAATAAGTGATTTTCTAGATAAATATTTTATATTGTGTTAGAAGATATTTTAAAGATCATTACCATATAAATGAAAAATTATTAACTATATGAATTTTAAAAAAAATATCACAAAAAAAAATGCATATTCAGCAAATTTTAATAAGAATATATTCATAAATAAGCATGATGTCACATTCAAAAAAACATTACAAGTTCCCCATGGAATATTTGTTAACACAATATAAAAATTATGCATAATTTATCAAAACAAATAATCATAAATAATATATACATACATACATATATATATATAATGTAACATATACATTAATTTGTTGGGTAGGCTCATGAGATTGCGATTCTTTTCTAACACATTCATTTAGATGAGTGAAAAAAAATATTCGCTTATATCTAATAAAATGATTGATAAGCAACTGAATCTTAAAAAAACAGAAATTATTCTAAAAAAAATAATTTTAAGAAAAAAAAAATACTTAAGACTTTTCTTGAGTGATTTCTCACCTGATGGGTACATAGGTCAAGTTTGTGATAAAAATTTAATTCAAGTAATCATGGACAATTCTCAAGTTGTACATTGCCTTTAAAAAATTTCACATGAGAATGACATTTTAGAAAACAAATAACATCTCTCATTGACTTTATGCATTATACATTACCTTAACTTATATTAAAAGATCAAGCACTATGATGTGTAGAGGGAGTCTCTTTATTTGACATTAGCACACTTAACAAGTAAACAAAATAATGAGTAAGATAATTTTATGAACTCCAAATAAGCATAAAGTCCTTGGAAAAATGAGTTATATGAAAAAAGTATTGTACCTTTCATTTTTTTAAGATATTTTTTCTCTTTTTCATCCATTTTGCCTCATCGATTAGACAACTATAATACTAATAAAATAAATCTATAACTTATAAATAAAGTTGAGCAAATGACCTCAATTTATTTCAATGAGAAAGAAGATAAATATAAAAAAGATAATTAAAATTAATAATTTGAGATAAAAAATTAAGTGTCATAAATCATTACATACATTTGAGTACTTAAATATATAATTCTTTAATAAGAGATGAAATAAAATATCATATAAAAACAAATAACTAATTTGTAAAAAATATTTTGTGAAAGTGACATTAACTATGACTAAACATAAGAAGCTAACATTGTATATCAATACCCATAGGCACTTTGGATATGGGCTAATTATCAAAAATAATAATATCATTCCAACAAATCAATAATTTAATTTTCTTATATTTAATTCACTTATTTTTATTTTAACAAAATTTAACTATTTATTAATCTTAATAGTTAAGAAACAGTTGAATTACTAAAGTTCATAATAAAATATTATCAAAATTTAAGAATTTATTTCTATATTTATGAAATTAATTTAATTAAAATTTAGAAATTTTTAGACATTTATAATAAGAAGCATTATAAACCATCTGATCAACTTAAAGGGTTAGTATATGTTAAGTATAACCAAGTACTAATCCGAATAAATGATCAAATCAATTTTATCGATATCATTCCTTGGTTAACACTAACAATAAAAATAAATAGATGATAAAAAAAATGAGTTAATGAAAACTCAAATTTGCTTTAAGGTATAAATGAGTATTAGGCCTTTTACAAAAATAAACATATTTAGAATTTATGATATGAAATGAGCAAGACTTTAATAATAATATTGATGAATGATGATTATTATTATCTAGAAAAACAAAACATAGCAACGTGCAATAACATTGACAATAATAGATGATATATTTTTGTATACCTATGAGTATGAGATGCATAATATCGTATTGATAACTATTATTTATTATTTGGTATACATGTATATGTTTACATTTCATTTTCATATTTTATTGTTGTAATTTTTATTCAAATTATTTTTTTTGTATTTTTTTGGGAGCACCCAACATATTGATTGCCCCAATCTTTCTGCATATTATACAATAAAATCTAATGTATGGTTTTATATGAGTATTGTTAATATTGTTTTCTGCATCTCAATTTGTACCATTGGTATCAGAACAAGGTCAGACCCCTAGAAAGAGAGTATGTGTATTATACCAGCTCAATACATAAATGTGTACTGTATAAAAAAATTGAAGATTTCAAGCACACACACAGTACAGGCACATTCTCAGTGCACAATGTAAGAACACATTTTTTATTTGTGCACGCACAATAATCTGCACAGCGTGAGATAAACAATATTTGGGTCCTTTTTGACAGAAGTAAAAAAAAAATAAAGAAATTCAATCTGAAAGAAAATAGGTCACACTAGAAAAAATTGTTTGATATTAGTTCCTGAGAAGAAACCGACATTTTTCTATGGTAGTGAGAAAGACATGATGATTATCAAAGTCATCCAAAAATCCTCAAGGAATTTATCCATTATGACACATACTAATAAAAAATGTACAAAACTAATCTCTAAGACAATAATAAATATTTTTTATAATGTATCACTAGCTATTTAACTCGTATTTTTACTTCAGACATTGATTATCGATACATAAACAAATAATTCACATCACTGATAACTATATCTTATTCTTTATATTTTTTTCCTATTTTAAATATATTATTATAGTTAATATCAAATATTCAAAAGTTATTAAATATTTTATCAAATAGTTATCCACTTTGAGCAAATAATTCACATCATTGGTAATCAACTTTAATCATTATTACTCTATATAAGTTATATTTTTATACAACTCAATTTTAATCATCTTTATTTCCATTGATGCTTATTTACAATGATTGAGTGATTATAAGAAAGATTCAATTAGAATTGAGCAAGCTAGATATATGTTATCTATCAATCAATCTATCAATCAATCTATTAATAAATTAATCAATCAATCAATCCGTCCGTCCGTCCATCCCTCCCTCCCTCTGTCCGTCCCTCACTCCCTCCCTCCATCACTCCATCCGTCCCTTCGTCCGTCCCTCCGTCCACAAAACCATTTTTTTATTATATGATTGTCTACATGAACCCTAGGATTAAGGTGAAAAGGATAGAGAATATTTTGACTTATATTTTCTCGTGCATGAACTTAGAAGAACAACATGAAAAGTTTATTTACGAGAAATTGACTGAGCTTTTTGCATATTATGAGTTTAGGTATGATAGTATTTCTAGTAAATCTCCGAATACGGACATGAATAACATATTCAAATACGATAACTTTTATATTCAGTTAGCAAAAAAAAGATGGGTAAACCGTCAAATGAGAGCGAGCTATCTTGGTACTTAGATACTAATTACTGCTTAATCTTATTATATCCTGATACTAAGAATCTTGATATATTACACTGGTATAAATCATATGAGCTCACTTTTCCCATGTTATCTAAGATGTCATGAAATCTACTGACTCTTCCGATTTCGAGCATAATATCAGAGTCTGTTTTTCTGTTGCAGTGAATATAATTTTAGATAAGAGATCGAGATTACATCCAAATATTATTGAGACTTTAACAAGTATGAAGAATTGGAAGGATTCGAACTTGAGCATCTAGGATCATACTGAGACTACAGTAAAAACATGTTGAATTAATTGCTGAAAATGACCCGTGTGATATTGATATTAAAGATGATATGATGATTAATGACGTTAACATTTGACGATTGAAACACTGATATCTGATATTTAATTTTGATTTACTCATTTACATTATAATAGTGTTTGTTTAATTTTTTTTTATGATATTACCTTGAAACTTGAGTTTTTGTCTTTGTGGATTGATGCTTGAAACTTGAATATTAATTTTTTATAAATTTTCATTTCGTATTAATTTTTAATTTTTATTCATTTTTAAATTTTAATGTTTTATTAATTCATACACTTATACTAATACATAGTTTTAAAATTTATGTTGTTTATTATATAACCTTAACTTAATATTTTATTAAATTTAATAGAATAAAAATTTAAAATTTAATTATTTATCTATAGTTAATAATTAACATTAACTAATTTCTAAAAAAAATAACAAAAAATTTTAAAGTATTAAAAATATATAAATATTAACTAATTTAGAAAAAAATTAAATTTATTAAATATTAAAATCCAGCCCGTAAAAGCCCAACCCGGCACAGTTTCTTCACCTATTGGGCCAACGAGCCATGCAAGACCTAGCCTGATGAAACCATGCCGAGCCAAGCATAGCACGGTGGCCCAGTCAGGCCACCTAAAACTAGGTCAGGCTTGGCCAAACTAGCCCATTTAATGCCTATAATTTAATGTAATGTTTACAAGCATATGAAACATATAGGACATATAATTTTTTTCTCAAAGAAAAAGTTGAAGATAAAATAATTATTATATAATACATTCAAATAACAAAGTAATCAATAGACATTTTCATGAGAATCTAAAAATGACTTCACCTTATATTTTTTTCCTTTAAAATTAATATGATTGAATCGTATGAATCAGTTAAATAGATGACATTGTGATTTTTATTCAGTTGCTTATTTTTGTTTTTTGTATGGAAACACTCAACTTGTGAGTTGCTCCAATTATTTCTACTCAAATATAAAGGTATTTTATGTATATTTTTATGAGTATTATTTATTTTATTTTTCATATCTCAATTAGTACAATGTAATATACATCTACTTGTTTACATTGCTTTTTCATATTTAATATTTCATTATTATATCAAATATTTATTTATAAATTATAACTTATATGTATGTTTTCATTTTTCAATTTTACCTACATTATATATTGATATAATTAAAATATAAATATATGATATTCATTTTATTAAAATTGATATTATGATGTGTTTGTAATAAATAATAAATAATTAAATATGTTTATATGTTAAAAAAACATGATAAAGTGGGTATAGATGTCAAAAGTACACCTCAACGAGAAGCACAAGCCTTTTAAAGCTATGTCATATGCACGACTCAAGAGAAAGCATGGGTAAATCAATCACTCAACAATAAATGGACTGATTGTGTGTCTCCTATTATTGATAAAAGCTTGGAAAATGCTTAGTATAAAATTTTTTTTGTATTGCCTCCTTATTTGCAGTTAAAAGAGGTTCTAACATAAATTTGTTATTTCTTGTGTGACTTTTTTATTTTTTGATTTACTTATATTTACAACTTGTCCTTGACCTAGATTAAATAGTAATATGGTGTTAGAGTACGCCAACCAAATAAGTTGCATCAATTGCATCCCTTTATAATTAGAGGAGCCTATCATGCTGGGATGCCAAAACAGACCCCCTTGGAAGCATGAGAAGGTGCAGCACGAAGTCAAGTATCATGCTGAGGCAGGGATATTGGCTGGTGGCGCAACTCGTGATTGTAGTTTGTGCATGCCTGATGTGCTAACTGCTACCTATGAAGCATGACATAAATGCGGATTGCGGTTGACTCACTCTTTTTTATAAAGCATATGAGTCAGAACTTTAAATAAAATGATTATGACAACCATTTATAAGAAAGGGAAATTAGGGCCATTTTATTACAACTTTGATAGCAGAGTAATTGTTACAGGCCAACAGACATCCAATCATTGGTAACAACTACTGATCACCTAAAACATCTATAAAATATTTATAGGTGTTTTACTTTTACGTTTTACATTTATATTTTTCTTCCCTGCCCCAAAATAACTATAAAGAATAGTTTTTTTAATTCATTCTCAGAAAAAACTCTCTGATCACTCTTTTATTTTCATATTCTCTTATAAAGTTTAGAATTTTCATATTCTAAAACATATTTTTTGAAAGTCTTAAAAACAACTAATAAATAAAAACATTACAACATACGAGTTATCAGTATCATAAATTTGAGGTATTTATGTTGTATTATTTATTTCTATTTCTTATAGTTATACACTTGATGTAATTATATTTTTTTTTTCTTTAAATGAAAATCTATTAATTAACTAAATAAAAATAATAATAAATTTGATATGTGCAATTATATTTTACAATGTAGAGATCATAATGACCATTAGTATTCATCTCTCATAAAAAGTGACAAATTTTTGGGTTATTATTGTGGTTTTAATGTATAAACTCACTTGACTACAAAAAATAGAAAAAATACTTGATTAGAGGTTATATATATATAATTCCTTAAAAATATTATATAAATTATATAATTACGAAATTAATAGTGATATATAGCACCTTAAAAGATAAGACAATTAATATATGCAAACTAAATTTAATATTATTGAAATTACATCTAGTACAACTTTTTAAAGGCCTTTATATATAATTAATAATAGATAAAAAAGTTATTAATAATAATTATAACTAGTACAACTTGAATCAGGTAATATTTTATATATAATCTAATATAAATAATACTTGTGATTACAATATTAATTTGAAATAGATATTAAAATAAAAAATTAAATATTTCATCAAAATACCTAATGGTTATGATGGATCTATTATATTCATATATGATTATGTAATAAGTACTTTTAGAAAATATATTTTTCGAAATCAAATTTTTAATATCATATTTGATAAAATATCACAAAATAATAATGCAATAAATTCATTTGTAAAAATATTCAAAATATTTTTTTATATTAAACATATTAATCATAATATTAATTTAACAATATAAGCTAAATTAAAATTAATATCATGCTTGTTAGAAATTACATAATTTTTTATAAAATTTATTTCATAATCCAATAAATTATAATTTTTTATAATTATGTAAATTAGTATACTTAAAAAATTTATTATGATATCCAACATCATATTATTGAGAATTTTTTGTTAATTACGAAATTATTATATTATATTTTATAAATAATAATATTATTAAAATTATAATAATGTCATATTATTAAGAGAGTTTCGCCCATTTAAATTTCTTAAACTTTTTATAGTATTATCAACTAGTATTTTCTAATATAATATTGTATCTTACATTGTACTTAGATTTAACTACTAAATAAATAACATGTTTCAACAATATAGAAAAGCAGAAACTAATTTATTTGGAAAAAAAATATGTAGAAATGAAAAAAATATTATAAAATATTGGGTAAAAATTTAATAATTATATTGTTTAGTTGCTATTCTGATTCAAAATTTAAGATGAAATGTGAAAAAACCTCCAGAGATCCTGAACGAAAAGTCAATAAAAAGTATCTGACAATGATTTACTTGCTTCAGAACCGAGCGTTTCCATTACCAAGAAGGGTCCACCTAGGATCATTCCGACCGATTACTAGTGAAATAGGAGCAACGTCGCGGATTCTTGATTAGGGGGTTCACACGGGACTCCCAGATCACTATGGCCGACTTCAAAAAATTTTAAATTTTATCGGTATAAGACTTTATGAGATATATATGTATGTATATATATATATATACACATACATACATATATATATATATATCAAAATTCAAGGTATGCAGGACCCTAGTGAACTAGACAATGATACATAAATAAATATTATAAAAATAAATATGATGACATTTAAATAATTCACCTATATTTGAAAATAATTCATTCATCATACAATTATATAATATGATAGTCTAGTAGATATGATATTTTGCAATATTTAAAAACTAATTATTGCTCATATATATCTCCTGAGAAGTTATAGATTTTAATATTATAAAATTATGAAAATATGATACCAGAATCTAAAGTGATTTAATCATTTGCAATCTAAAAATTTTGAAATTATAAAATTATGAAAATATGGTATCAAATTGCACTTTTCATTTGCAATCTAAAATGACATAATTTGTTAGTCTCTTCAATATCTATTATAGTATCAGAATCTACTTGACTATTAATAAGAATATAATTGCACACCAAATAACAACTCGTATACTATATAATCTACATGTTTAGTATATTTAAAAGATTAGAAAGATGAATGCATTGAGCTTCAAACTTGAAAAGATAAATTTTTCAAAAACTTTAAAAATTAGATCTTCATATAAAAATATATTTGAAAATGAAACAAATTTATTTTATTATATTTCTTTTTTATAAATATATAATTTGTTGATATGCTAAAAATTTTTTTTATTTCAATTGATTTAATCATTTGATATTAATTAATTAATTTCTTATTTCAAATTCAAGATATTATGTGTTTTAGATATTTATTAAAAAATAAATAAAATTTGTAAATATACTAAATCTCATAAAAATTTCAAAATAAAAATATTTGGATGAGAATAATATTGATATGAATAATCACATAGAAAATCAGTGAATTGCATGCGTATATTAGAGATCATATTTTAATACGATGAAGAATATCTTCATTCATGAACAATATGTCATAGATTCGAAACTCATCAAACATATCGCTGATTTTTAGAGATAAGTGTGCTGTGGCCACTTCCCACCAGCCACAGCACACTTAGCAGGACCACATCCTATTTTTGAGGTCCACAGCCCAAAGCACTACCCATGCTTAGTCACTCAACAACCCACTGCATTCCCTGCAGCTCACTGGAAAATATATATGAAATGCTGGACCATCACAAACATGCCAAAAGCCATCCAGATGGGTTTTGGATAGTCAATGCAATTGCAAAGTTTACAGAAAATTGGATGTCCCCCTCGCAAAACAATGCTGCTTGTTGAAGAAAGTGATAAAAGTCAGGCAGTGTTTGTTAGACTAATAAAAAGGTTGTTAGACTAACTTTGCCATTTATTAATTATTTGTTATTTCACAGCTTTCATGTTGCAATGTGTTACCATTGTGAACACTAAAAAGGTTGCAGAATTAACTTTTTGCATTTAAAACTAGCTTTGCAAACTTGCAAAATTTAACATGCATAACATGCAAAATTCAGCCATATAACCCTAATTCTATCTGGCAACGAATTACAAGGATTCCTGTATTTCTGGAATCTAACACTGCAATAAATGTTTAACCGTCACAAAAATAAATAAATGAAAAGTTCACAAATGTGCACCTCAATATCAGGTATGGTTTTGAATTCCAGACAGAGCAAAAAAGTGAATCGATCATTTTTTGACAGAGGATACAATTCTGTATTGACATCTAGCTGCAGATTCATGCCAAGGTTTTCACTGTGTGCCACAATCCTGCTAACTGAATACACAGATATATCATATAGCAGTGTGCAAGTTTCCAATGTGCAAGTTTCCAAAGGAAATATAGACTGAACTTAATAATAACTAAATTAACATGAAAACATTATATCCCTTCTCAGCGAATATATAAATTTTCTTGTGTGTTCACTATACACACCAAAATAGTTTATTCACCATCTTGGAAAATGTTTCCCACAATGAGTTGCATTGTTTACACGGTTACACCACCAAGAGTCCGGCAACTAAGGACAAATGCTACCTCGGTGAGTTGCATTGCTATGCAACTCAAGTCTAACATTGTTTACTGTTTTTTAGGTAGTTGAAAAGGATTAGCTGATATCAAGAAGAATAGTTTTAGAGACGGAATTGTCCAATGTTTGTCTATCTTTGACGCACAATTTGATAATATCTTATTTATAAAGCTAAATTAAATGGAACTAAGCATCAAAAAAGTATTTCATCTTCATTGTTAAGTATTCCAATTAAAAAATCATAGGTTTTTAATCCAACATGTGAAATTATTATCAATAATGACTCATATATAATTCATATATATGTTGAGTAACTCGGTAAAACAATTATTTTTCACAATTTTGGATATTTTAATTAATTTTATTATTTATTATTTTTGTGTGTAATTATATAAACACCGACACATTGAATCTCATTATAACTTCAAAATTAAAAATATTTATGCAAGAATAATAATAAAATATATAATCACCTGAAAAATCATCGTGTCGCATGGAGGAATTAAAGATCATACTTCATTACAAAAACATATATATTCGTCAAAGAACAATAAATTTTAAGTTCGAGATTCAACAGACACATTCTCTCCAAGTTTTGGAGATAAAACTGCGAGTTAATTAATAACTAGTAAACCTCAAACTAAGCAAGAGCCTTGTATACTAAAAATGACTTGCATTATTAATTAAGTTTAATGAAAACATATCTACTTATTTCAATAAAAGATCATTCTCATTGCAAAAGGTTCTCTCTTAGCACAAGATTTAAAAGAGATTAATATTTAAATAATTATACTCCTAAAAATCAAAAGGGATGTATCTGATAAGTCTCAACCCCGAAATATATCACTCTTGAACAAAAATACTTTACATTGCAAGAAGACAAGACCCTTAACACACCTATTTCAATAAAAAATATGTTTATATTTAATAATTTTTTAAAAAGAATATCTTAGCTACCACAAAAGGTTGTACTTGGTATGGAATCTGGAATTGTTTAATATATCGACAACCTTACTCTCAAAAATTAAAAAGAATGCATCTAATAAATCTCGAATTCTAAATCTACCATGCCTAGACGAATGAACTTGTTATCACATCAAAACATGGCCACTATTTAGATATTTTTATAAAAAATTTAAAAACAATTTAGTTCTAAATCAAGATCATAAAGATCAATAATGACCTTGAACACACCTTGGGATCCTTGATATCTAATTACTTAGTTCATAATCATTTTATCAATTTATTGGACAAACATACCTCACAATAATGAGATTTCCAAAAGAAAAACAACCTAATCAACATAGAAGTAAACATCACTTCTAAACTTATCAAGGACAAAGTGAATGATATATTATGTGATTTTACATGAATAATATTCACATCTTAAAAAACTTAATGCACAAGACTAATCACATGAAATTTAAGAAGTAAATTTCTATAAGTTCTTCATCTTGATAAATCAAAAATACAACATCTAAAAGATCTCGAACTCAATATTCATCTTCCTTTAACAAAGATATTTTCCATTGCAACAAGACACGACCTCTAGGATGCAACAAAAAATCCAACAAAGATAAGGAGTAGCGCATGATCAGAGATTCTAACAAGAAATGACTCCTTACAAGATTCAAGCATGGCATCCCAATATGGCATGTTAAAAAGAAAGAAAAATCTAACCATGAATAGCAAGAGATAATGTCTAGATAATAAGCACCGAAAAGATGTACTAAGTCACACAACGCACCTTTTGGTAGGTCAACACTAAGTTAAAAAAGAATTATGATGCAAACCATATTTGGTTTTAATAAGTATTAGAATGACTAACTTGCTAAGAAATCATTGAACCTACCAAAAAGAGGCTTATGAGAGTCAAAAGGAGTGATAATTCAAGTAACAATATAATTTTACCATAAATAACATTGGAAAGATGTATATGTAGATGAAAAGGAGTTTGAGTTTTGCCCAAGTTGAAGCTGGTGCACTTATCAAAAAACTGATTGAAAAAAGATATCGACACAGGTGTCATTAAAAGCAAAGATGAACATGAATAACAAAAACATCTTGACAAGTTTTTTGGATGAGAGCTAATATAATATAATTATAATTATAAGATGAATCTCATGTTGAATAAATAAATAAAATAGCTATGAAATATATCTAAAAAGAGGGTTGCAATACCATGGTAAGCCTTCAGTTGGGCTGCCTTTGGATATGAAATTAAGATACTCATATCAAATTTATATTAGTACACTTGATGGGCATCATCAGTTTGCATTTTAATGTCATCCAAAATGGATAGCCCACTGCGATCATATGACACCCAAAGCTACTCTCAGGCTGCTTCTGAATGTGTACTTCTGAAGTAGAGAGGCAATTAATTTTTTATCAATTTTTAAGATACTATTTCCTCTTTTTCACAGTAGCACGCCAGTTTATCTGTTCCTCATAATCATTATAGCATTTCCAAAACCACATCAAAGGTAATATGCAACAGACCCGAGGTAGTTGAGAAAAGACTTGATAGTAAGAAATTTAATAGGTTTAAGTATTCAACTAAAGAGTAATTTTAATAAGTTCTATGCTATTTACCAGCCTTTTAAGCTTCAAACATATATTTTATTTTATTTTCCATTCTATTATAATTCTTATAAGAATATACTTTTATTATCAATTAAAATTAATGATATTATTATTATGAGTGGTGAAAGAGATGAAAATCTTTCAACTCGAGTATCTTATTAAAATTTTGTTCCAACTAAGATTCTTGGTTAAATGAAATGTTTCTTGATGTTGAGATTGTATACTCTCAAAGCAGAATGAGTTTAACCCAATAAAAATGTGTTAGATATTCATAGAATTTAACCTATTAAAAATGTGTGTTGGATATTCTTAACAATTTTAGCTACTAGTATTCTTCTTGAATCTACATAATTTTATGATAATCATAAAAAAAATTAAATTATCTAATAATTTCATATTAATTAATACATATGCTATTAGTAAAGTCAGACATTTACTAAATCACTCATGAGAAATTCAAATGATGTTCGTTCTATGGATATTCTACTATTTGAAAAGTATCATGCTTTGGAATATTCTTTATTGATTATTAATACATTCACAAGTCTAAAAACTATTTCATTCAAATTGAGCTTCCACATGAATACATGAAAGATCACTTACATGGATATGTACTTCAAAAACTAATTTATCTTCCAAAAAAAAAAAAAAGACAATAACATCCTGATCTAATTATAAGATAGAATGTAAAGACATGGCCACCATTATATATGAACTCCTGCCTCCTGACAATATAAGTTGTTAAGAGGCTATTGAAGGCCTAGAAAGGAGTCTAAAATATTTTCTAATTAAAATAATTATATCAACTGGTCAACTTTATTAGGATTCGCATGTCAAACAAGTAGCTTATTTCTCATACTTGATATCTACAAAAACCACAACGCAATTCAAGGTTTCATAAACTAAATGAAATATTATTTTCTTCAAAATGAAAGAATGATCTACCACAAAATTTATTAATCATTGTGCCTAAAAAATAACTACAATGTTCAAAATGCATTTAGAAGAAAAGAGAAATTGAACCAAAAAAAATATTTATAAGTGCTTTAAATAATGAACAAAAATGGCTAAATAAGCCACCAAAACATCTCACAATTATTTTAGTTCTAAGATAAAATAGAAAATAAGCTGAGGCATACTTGAGAAAATAATTTAGAAAATAATCATCAATGATGATCATGAGTTCATGACAATGGTAATGATTTTGCAACATGAATATTCATGGTTACTTGATTACCACCACAACATTCATCTTTACAAATCAACCTACAAATCAAATTGTTCTCTTCTCTCATTATTTAAAAAAAAAGTGGATTGGAAGATGATTTCAAAATATTTTAAAATTTTTGATATGGACGACCATGTATATTTCTTTAGATGCAAACAAATTAGCTATTTATATCACTTTAGTGTTATATGAATACATTTAAACACTCCGAATGCACATCAGTTACTGGTACATACAAGTTGACCAAAATTAGAATTAGTTGAGCAGCCAAATTGAGTTAACCATTTTTTTAATATTTAATTTTTTGTAATTTTCTAATTCTCTTTTAGTTAACAATTTTCATTATCCAATTGAATTTAATTCTAGATAATACAAGATTTTTCAATGAAAATTAGACATTAATTATTATTTAAATTTATTTATTTTAAATTAGAACATGATTTCTTAATCATTAAAAAATTAAACTAATTTTTATCACACCTACTAGTTGTTGATGATTATAGGTGGCATACAAGGCAAGGGAAGGAGGGTATATTCTGAGGATGGCATGCACAACGGCTTGGGAAATAGCAGGTTGGGGTGTTTAGCCCACTTGCTACAATGCATGAGACATATCATGACCCAGCACACCAGCCCATGCTGCTCGTTTTCAGCCAGATTGACCAAAGTAAGCTAGCCTGGACCTTACCTAGGCTAGCCTACTGCTGCATTTCACTACACTCGGGCTATCCTAGGTTAGGCACATGCCAAGCCAGGAATGAACTATGCCAATGGGCTGGTTCATGCTAGATATCATAGCAGATATACCCAACCAGACATAGTCTGGCACAACCCTGGTTCAGACCAGCTCTACAGGCCATGTCATGGCGCACTGATTTTCAGCCATGCAGACAAGGCACGGCATAGTGGCATGGTTGGATCATGGACTGGTTCATGCTGGATATCATAGCGGATATACCCAACCGAAATGACCTGGCACCCCTGGTTGACACCAGTCCTACAGGCCATGCCGTGGCACCATGATTTCAGCATTGCTCCGTGCAAGCACACCTGTTTACCACCTCTATTTATGATTTACTTCGCGTATCACATAAGAATGTTTGTAATCTAATAGTAATCTAGTATTGCTATCATATTTTCTAGTTACTGAGTTGCATACTAATAGAACAAAGTAAAAACTAGTCTTATTGATAGAAATAAAAAAGATAAAGAGCGTGACAAGAAAAGGCAAGAGGCACAGTATGATAAGCCCTTATTGTATGAAAATGAGACATACTAAAGAAATGTATTGTTTCCTAGACTATACTTAAGAAAGGTATTGCATAAATGTTTTAAGGGAAACTACAAGTACTTCTAGTGGATTGTATATTTTGGTTAACTCTATCATATCTTTTTCTTATGACACTTGGATTATTAACTTAATAATCAATAATCACATCACAATATTCATTGTTTTATCATATGAGTTTAAAAACTATAATGACATTATAGCCAATAACATTGTTCATATTTAAAAAATATATTAACATCAATTTTGATTGCTTTGACATTTTTATGTGCTATATATTTCATAGTTTATCATAATCTTTTATTAATGACATCGAGATTAATCCACTCTCTATATCTTTATATTATGATTTCTCCATAATTAACTCAATAACATTTCTTTAGTATTATTCAACAATCATGTCACACATCCATTTTTTTTCTTTATTTTTTTGATCTAAAAACTTTGATGTCATTATAGAAAATAACATTGTTGTCAATGTCCGTGAACATAATAATTTTGATTCGTATGTGTTTTTTATGTACTTTAAATTTAATTATATTTTCATAATCATTTATCATTTAGTTTTTTTAAAACAACAAAATTATAATGAGTTTTATATTTTTAATATTTTAATGCAAGAATATCAACCTTTAAGACCCACAACTCAAAAGGCTGAACAAAACAAATTGTACTTATTTTTTTTTTTGCTCTCGGGAGAGCAACTGGGTGTTTTATTACTAGACAATCGGGATATACTCACAATTTGGTTGTCCTTGTATAACCAAGCTAAAAGTTATTGATCTTAACATAAAAAAAAGTACATCCAATGATTAAAAGACATAGCAACTAAGACATCATACTACTGTTTTAAATCCATAATGACAAAAAAGTATAAATAGACTCATTTCATCAAATTTACAAAAGCATATCACTTATGATAGTTTTGCTATTTCATACTTATATTAATAAACTTTCTTGTTACACATTAACTTGCTTATTAAAAAAAAGCATGTCAACTACATAGTCTCGGATGAGCACAATGATACTACTAGCTCCCATAATATCTTATATATCATGCAAAATTAATTTATCCAGAAGAATTACCACATTGCAATTAAAAGTCAAAAGTAAATTTATTATCATGTATCTTTTGTCTCATCACTAGGAGCCTCTTTCATTATGAAGTCAAATTTCCCCTTTTTAAAAAATTAGTCAAACCTCAAATAGTTCAACCAACATTGCATATAATTTCATTGTCCGAGATTCTATAGAATAATACTTAGATTTTTTTTCTTGCTCCATTTGTCAAAAAAGTAATCCAAATTACATAATATTCTATTTTTTTCGTTAATTTTTAAAAATACATTTATAATTTCCAATACGTAAGCAGTGTGGTGTACAAAAAAAATATGTAACACTAGAAGCACAATTAGAATTTTGCCCATTGCTTTCATGTAGAGATAGAGGTGTCAAACGGGCCGGGCCGGCCCGGCCCGGCACGAGGCACGGCACGGTTCGGCCGTGCCTGGGCCGGCCCGGCACGATAAAAAAACGTGCCCGGGCCCGTGCCCGGGCCCGTCCGCACGAACCACGTGCCGGGCCGTGCCCGGCACGAGCCGTGCCGTGCCTGGCCCGGCACGACTCGTGCCTTGGCACGGCACGACTCGTGCCTTGGCACAGCACGTCGGCCCGCGTGCCTGAGTCGTGACTCGTGAGTCGCGACTCACGAGTCACGACTCACTGAGTCGTGACTCGTGACCCAACCGGGCCCCGCCCCCGGTAAAAAGACCGCGGGTCGGGTCCAAACAGACCCGACCCGCCCCGACCCGCCCCGCCCCGCCTGCCCTGCCTTGCCGTGCGCCCGTGCCCGAGCGGGCCGGCACGGCACGGCACGGCCTTGCCGTGCCCACGGGCCGTGCCGTGCCCGAATTTTAAAAACCGTGCCGTGCCCGGCACGGCACGGCAGCACGGCTGGGCACGTAAAAAACGGGCCGTGCCGTGCTGGGCCGGCCCGTTTGACACCTCTATGTAGAGATGTCAAGTAGGCCAGCCCAAGCCACGTGGCTGGCTCCAAGTAAGAGTTTTTGCTAGTTATCTATTATTGTGAGATATGGACTGTGATTTTATCTATCTCATCTCCAGTCCAAAATATAATCCTATTTTTTTTATTTCTTTTTATATATTTAAATACAATAAATTAATTATAACAAAAAAAAACTAACTAATGGTGAATATAATAATAATGATATTAATTTAGATTTAAACGTATATAATAATGATAATCCTATAAAAATAATGATAATCCTATAAAAAAACTAGAAGAATATATATAATTTAAATTTACTTTAATATTTTTTAAAAAAAACATTATGAGTGTCAAAAAAAATCAATATAATATAAATATAATATATATATATATATATATATATATAAGTACGTGTATGACTGAATACCTAAAAAGGCATATAAATCAATGCACCAAAAAATATGGTACATAAGATCCAGGCAAACCCAACTAAACATGAGTAATGGGATGTTTGAAGTTGAAACTAGTTCAACTTCATTGACCTTGTTCAAATACCACAATGATTTAAAAAAATAAGATATGATCAAGCTGATTACTATCATGTATCTTCTGATTAAATTTTCAGAAAATATCAAGATTGTCAGTATCCTGCAGACCAACTTTCAACTTACTTATCATATGTTTCCTAGGTCTGCATATAGAGATGATAGAAATGAATTTAGAGAGAATTATAACACAGTATTCATGATATCTAATATTTTGGCTAGTCATAACAATACATATTTTGCATGATGATCCTACTTTATATAGAGAACAAAATTTCTAATATTTCGGCAGAAATATCAGTTATCGGTGGAGATCGATAAGATATCTCCAATAAAATTTCATTTTTTTCAATTTTTTTGACTTTTTCTAATATTTTCTGATAATTTCTGATATTTCTGACTTTTTCTGATATCTCCCCAAAATTGTTAATTTTTCCCTATTTTTTCAATTTGTTCTTTGGCTCCAAATTTTTCAAAATATAATGCTTTTGGAAGGATTCGAACCCACCCAAAATGCCTGGAATTAACACCCTCCAACCACCAAACCATTGATTGCACTTGTTATATATAGTACAAACTTTTTTTATATTCTCTTATTATTTATTTGTTCATAATCCCTACCACCATATGATTATAATATTTTATTTTATTTTTATTTTTATTTTTATTTTACATTATAAATTATAATATTTTTAAATCAAATATTAATTTGAAAATAAAAGAAATAAAATAATATCATTTATAAATTTAAAATTATAATATATAATATTTTAAATCTCCTCATTATCTACATAATTTTATTAATAATAACAAAAATAAATCAATAATATCTCTTTATCATAATAATATATGAAAAATATATTAAATAAAACATATTTGAATTAATAATAAAAATAAGAATTATTTCTCATCATCTATATAATTAAAATATGAGAATTTTTAATCGAACCGATATTTTATAGATATTTCCAATATTTTAATAAAATCAAATTACTGATATATTCGTGTTCACCGATATTTAGATATTTGACCTTATATAAGCGCATGATATAATCTTTAAAGATTATTATATTCAAAAAAATTAGTATCACATTAAATAATATATATAACAACGAAATAACTATTAATATGTTTGTTATTACTATTAGATAGTGATCATTAGGTAATATTTTTCATGTTAAATACATATATCACATTATTAACTTGAAATACATATGAGAATAAAGGTTATTTTTCCTGAATTAGAAAAAATATAAAACTCACTAAAATATCTTCAGATGCTTAACAGACAACAAGAGTTTGGTTGTCTATATTTATCTGCGGGTCTAAAGAAGAATAAATTCCAAATATATATAAGACACCATTAAAATATACTTACCTTTCAGGTTATTTTCTCTGTGAGACATGTGTTGGATACGAACATATAATATCTGACTATATCAATAATAAAAAATATAAATTTATTATTAATGACACTGACATAAATATAAAAAATTTTATATGAAATTCCTAAAAATTTTTATGACATGACGAATGTGTTCGTCTATGCAGACTCTCACCACTTGCATTAAACTCGGGTACATATATAATATTAGTAGCATGTTGAATAAGTTTAGAGATAATCCTATATTTGGTATCATGTTTGTTGAAATAAAAACCAAATATTTAAAATATTGGTCTATCTTTTCATTTCTTTATTACCTAATTATTTACATGGATCTTAGGATTAAAATGAAAGTAATATAAAATATTTTGATATAAATATCCACGTGCATTAGCCAAAAATACCAACCAAGAAAGATTCATTCATGAAAAAATGACTGAATTATTTACATTCTATGACACTAGATATAATAGTAATTATAGTCAAACTTTAAGAATGAACATGAACACCATATTTGATAACAATGACTTCTTCATTCAATTAATGAGAAAAAAATACAAAGGTAGCTCATTAAATAGGAGCAAGCTATTTCAATATTTAGATACTAATTACTAATTAATCCTATCATATAATGATAATAATAACTTTTATATTTTATAATGGTAAAAATTATACGGATTCATCTATCTCATATTATCTAAGATAACATGAGATCTATTGATTCCTCTGATATCGAGAATAGTATCAAAACCTACTTTTTATGTTATAATCAATATCATTTTAAATGAGATCAAGACTACGATCAGACATCATTAAAGCACTTGCATGCATAAAAAATTGAAAAGATTCAAAATTGAACATCCACAATAGGGCAAGAACAAGAGCAAGAAATTATTTGCATATGATAACTCAAGAGACTTGAAAAATATTAAGGCTCCCACTAGTAATTATATTAGACATTTACATAATGATAATAATAATTTGTATTCAAAAATCAATTGCCATTAAAATTGAAAATTATTATTTTATTTTTAGATGATAAATTCTTTGTTTTTTTTATTTATATTATTTTTATTTTATTTATCATTTTTTTAATGATACCATGATGGATCTTTTTTTTATTTCATACGAATATCACATGTAAAATATGATTATATTTTTTCATATTTTTATTTTTGCATTCTGAATTATGATTTACATACTTAAAAGCAAAAACTAACATGACCCAGCAGCTGGCAAGACCCGACACTGCCTAAACTTATTTTTGTTGAGTTGTGTTGGGTCAGGCAAAATACATGTCGTGCTTTGTCGGGCACGATATTACTCCCTTACCAAGCCATGTCCTGCTTGGCATAGTAGTCTGAGTGGGCCACCTAAAGGTGGGTCGTGCCGACATAGCACGTCCCATCTAACACCTCTACTTTCATGCCAATGCACATAATATGCAAATAAATCTATTGTGACACCACTACCACTAATGTGCACACCTCATACACAACTACACTACACAAAAACTACACAACTAAAATGGTAAACACAATGGGTATCGACCTTTACCTTGACACAATGACAAACAATGGGTTTCCATTATTACACATGTGCAAGCACAATATCAACACAATGTAATTCAATGATATACAATATAAGTACACAATATACCTCTAGAGTTCGCATAGTAACAATGATATCATGTGAAAAATAAACAATCTAATAAAAACCACATACAAACTCATTGTAGAATGTACAATGAGAATGTTCTATATAAAACAAATTGAATTGAGATAGTCAACATGTTGAGTGCTCACATCTAAAAAATAAAAAAAACAAAAAATAATAATAAACATAAATAATAATATTATTTTTTGTATTAATATATTGTGATTCAATAGTATAATCTGCTACAAAGATCATGGGTGTGGAACTACACTATCTATACATGGGTCTTCCTACAAAGATCATTTATTACTTGAATTTAAAGACCACTGATATAATCTGCTAGAAGTTTTAAAAAAATTTAGTTGACAAATGAGAATAATTATACAAATGAAAATAAGTCTTTCTTTTGTCATAGTTGTCTAAGAAACTTGAATCCTGGTGTGATAGAGTGAATATAATCTTCCCACAATCTCATAATGTTGCAACATACACACCACAAAAACAAGAAAGTTGAATAAAACAACATAGTTGCTAATTATAAATCAACAATATGCAAGAACAAAAAAAAATAAGCCAAAACATTATCCTCATGCAATAAATCATCATTTTCTTAATTTTGCATCTCTTATCTCAAAAGTAAATTAAGGTAAAAAAAAAGAAACATTTGAGAAGTATTAGTCACGAGAAAATGGTATTTACCAGCTACAAATTGTTTGCGATCAACTTCATCGATCACAAAAGAATCACTTAGAGAAAAGTCATTGGCCATCTTTTAGGCTAACAACAAAAACTTGCACAAGAGCCTTAAATTAAAAAAAAAAACAACATTAGACAATCACAGAAAAATAGAAAAGAAAATCAACACACAATGCAGTATAAGACAACAGTTTTCAATCCTCATCCAGTCACAATTTTGCTGCTCATCACAAACAATCTCTTCAGTTGTGTTTAGTTTCAATGAAAACATTAGAATAAGTTCAACTGTGTTTAGTTCCATACTCAAACATGTTGATATTTTTTTTAAGGTTTAAATTAAGAATTGAGTAATCTAAAATGTATTTGAGTAATAGTATTATGCATAATGCTGTTTTTTATGTATTTGAGCATAACATATATTCAACTACTACCATTTACGAGATTAATCAAAACATAAACAAAACATATCATCCTCTGTTTTTTGTGTTGTCGATGTCATGCTACTCCTAGAATGATGTGGAATAATACTTCTATGGATTTAAATATTATTTTTTTTAAGCTGGAATTGTGTGTGTGTGTGTGGTGGGGGGTGGGAATGCATTATTTTTAAAAATAAATAACCTAAATTATTTAAATAAATAAGAATAATAATTATTTTTTATCTTATTATGCCGTGTTCTAGCCGTATTCGTATCCTAATTTTTTGAAATTTACCATATCTCGTCGTGTCGTATTCCCATATCTGTGTCCGTGCTTCTTAGCTAGTATATACTAAATGCATATGTACCACTCACGCAGAAACTAGAATATAATTATCAATTACAAGTATATGAAGAACTGAAGAGAGGAGACCATTCCATTAAAATGAAGAGCATATGATCTAAGGAACAAAAAGGTCATTATGAATTATTTCTCATACATAAACGACAAACTATCATTACGTGTTTTATAATTTTATTTATTCATTAATAAAAAGTCACAAAATGTCTAGTATTTTGATTATTTGACAATTATCATAAAGTGTCAATAATCATCTTATGTGTTGAGTTACCTTGTTTTCTTTTTGTTTATCATATTCATTATATATTAGAGTGCTCATAGTACATAATGATGATTCAATTATATTTTCTCTACCTTTTTTTATGTATACCTTTATTTTATCACGTATATAGCTTCAATGAAGATAATTACATATATTTTGCCTAATTCTAAATGACATTGAAGAATTGTAGTAGGGTACCACTACCACAGACTAACCAACTGTCAGAGGTTGCATTGCTGTCATTGACCATCATTGAACGATGGTTGCACTGTTGCATGCACCACATTCACCAACATCTATTAGTACTGCTTGGACCAAAATTTGTGAGTATTTTTGTTTGTGGCATGTTAGCTTTAAAATTGTATTAGAAGAGTTATTGTCGATTTCTTAATAGGCTCACAAACCTTGTCATATTTGAATAAATTTGTGGCACATATATATCACTTTAGTATATAATGTTGAGCAACATTAGTAATGCACGAGATTGAAACAATGCTGGTTCTTATCTTTTGGTGTCTTCTTAACAATCAAATAACACGAGTGCATAAAAAACATTTATCCCTTTCAAATTGTATTCTTTATGTTCAATTTAGAAATGCAGATAATACAGAATTTCAGCTATTTTAGATTTTCAAAATAAAAAAGAGATTGAATGAAAGAAAAAAATTGAAGATAAAATGTCATTTTTTATTATTTTTAAAAATTAGAAATAATATATATACATATATATATATGTATACCTACACATTCAAGTTATGGTAGTCAACATATTGAGTACTCCCATAAAAATTAAAACAGAAAAGAAATAAAATAGAATAATAAACAATATTAAACCGCAACACTTTTCAAATTGCAACCTGCTTGCTGATAAATACGTTGGTGGTTGAGAATAGATGTAAAATTATCTGATTATTACAGTAAAATGTCATCGATTTCTGAATTGATAGGCATGACACCTTCAAAAAATGAATGATCTAATTAAGCTCATAAGTAACCAACATCATAAATTTGTATTATATATTTGCATTATATCTAAAATTAATATACTGTCAATTAATTTTTTAAAAGACAATAATATTCACGAAAAATACAAAGCTTAGTGACAAATCTATTCTTTGTAATTACTATAGCCCAACTAAAATTTAAGTACATTTCTACTCACTCATGCACTTCATCACTGAACGAGATCAAAAATCTTGAAATCCTACGTACATATTTAAGAATTCTAAGAATTGTGTTTATATAAAAAATATTTGTGGAAATCCATTAAATAACTAATTATAATAACAAAAATAATAACTAATTTGATCAATATTAAATAATTTATTTTTTTTATTATTCTCATATATAATGAGTCAAACAAAGAGCTAATGCTAATATATGTAGACATGTATACATTCAAATCAAATAGTAAGTCAACTAATAAGTATCACATCATATCAAGATCAAACAAAATATTTAAAATATATTTTCTCTAAAAAAAATTATACATCATAAGTATGCAACCTCAACACTTAGAAAATATTTAAGACGTCATAAAATATTCATTTAAAAATTAATCTGCATGAACAATATTAACTAAGATATACTCAAATGATTATTTTATATAATCAAAATATTAACATATATTACTAATATCACATATTATCTCAATAACTAATATTGATATAAATAAAATTAATATAACACATTTCTCTTCAGATCAAAAATAATGAACACTAAAAGAAATATGTTGAATCATCAAAAATTAATTTGAACCATAAAGAATATATCATAGTCTATGCACCATATTTGCAATGCACTAAAGAATAAAATTTGGTGGTGATTTCCTAAATACTTTCTTTCCAAGATATATCTGAATGAATGATTCCTCACATCTAACTAATATACAATCTACCTATGAAAGCAACAACAAAAAGTAACAATTTAATAGTAATCATTTTGACATAAGAAAAAAAATATCTAAATAATTCATATTATAATTTTATATAAACCTCTTAACTACTAATTTAATCTTAAGTCAATCAATCTTACATTTTGATCTAATCTCCACCATATACATATCTTCATACATCTCACTACATGCTTTTGTCTCCTCAAAGATTTTTTTTTATCTTAAGACAATCAATTTTTTTGTGGCATGGTTCATGGCCTCGGGTTTTTTTTAACATGACATCACCCATCACAATTGCTTGTCACGTTTACGTAACAAGTCCCAACAACAAAAGTTACAGAATGCACATGTCACTTTCCTTGTCGTTAAAAAATAAAAAATAAAAAAATTTATTTTTTTTGTAGCAGCCTAATTTCATTCTAACGGCTACTAGGCATAGATTCAACAATTATCAAATTTTTATCTATTTTAAATATTAAAAAATAAAAAATATATTAATTATATTTTAAAAAAATTATAAATATTGAATAAAATTTGTTTGATATTTATCAAATTCATTTTCTTCTCTCCACTTATTTCTTCTCTCATTATTTATTTTTGTAATTATTTTAATTTTCTTTTTCTCTTATCTACTCTACTTTGTTATCTATTTTAGGCTTTGGGCTTGCTAGTTTAGAAAAAAAAATAAACTACAACTACTGCTCAAATTAAATTATATAATTATAATACACATTTAATTTTTATTTATTAATTTGTATTATAATTAATAATTTATAAAAATTTAATATAAATTTTTAGCATTTTATAATTATAAATAAAATAAATAAATGATAATTTTAATTATAATGAATTTAACTAAGATATATATTATAACTACAACCTGGTTGATAGATTCAAGACCAAAACTAGGGTCTCTTTGATGATTTCAATCCATTTATCTAAAAAATCATAACAAGTCAAACATCAATAGTCTTAACTCACTATAACATAATTAAAAATAAAAATTTTAAGGATATCATTAAAAAAATCAACATAATTTATATATTATATAATATATATTTATGTAATAATATTATTGGCACTGACCACCTTGAGAGATATACTAATCAATAGACCAAAAAATATTATATATTAAATCATACGCAAACCTAACTGAATAGTAAACTTTTAAAATTGAATCAACTTTAACTTTATTTATTTCTTTTATTTATCACAATGTCTTTGTGAAGAAAAGCATGGTCAAATCTATTACTATCATGGATCCTACGCATAGATTTTTAGAAAATCATAGAATAAATAATATTATACATATCTACTCCCAACTTATTTATCATGAAATTTCAAAGTCTACTAGTATGAATGACAAAATAAAATATTATAAATTAAAAAAAAATTAATTATTAATAAACTTAAAAAAAATAATAAAATAATATTTGTGATATCCAAAATATGAATTAATTATAATAATATATTATTTACACGTCTCACCACTCACTATATAGATTCTAAGTGAAAATTAAATAAAATTATTTTAAGATATCTTAAAAGTATTCATCCTCATTATATTTCTGTCATATATAAGCATATAACGAGAATATTTAGGAAATACAATATTTAAAATATAATTTTTAGTATTATATTTGATAATGTTTCAAATAAAAGTCATCATTAATATATTTTTTAAAACTATTAGATATAAGTCATTGAGTTAAATTTTTCAAATTATATGTATGTATCATATTATAATCTAATAATATAAGCAAAAAAAATTACTTTACCTAGTTAAAAAAAATAAGAAATTCATTAAAATAAATTAAGATTTCTAGCGAACAACAAGTTATCAATCAGCGTTTATCAGTAGACCTAAAAAAAATTAATAGTTGTAAAAAATTTATGAAATTATATATATTTGATATTAAAAACATATATTGACCATCAACGTATGATATTTGATTATATCAATAATAAGAATAACAAATTTATTATTAATAATTACGACTAAAATAAAAAAAATTCTTTTATTAATATTCCTAATAAAATTTTATAAAACGACAAATATTTCATTTGTATATACTCCCACCACTTATGTTGTGCTTGAGTCAATGTGTAACATTAGTAACTTGTTTACCAAATATATAGGACACATTGCATTTAGTGTTATAGCTATAGAGATAAAAACTAAATATTAAAAATACTAGTCTTTCATTCTAATTTTATATTATTTGACTATATGTATGATCTTAAAGTTAAAGTTGAAAGAATAAAAAATACATTAAGATACATATCTATTTGCATAAAATAATTATACAAACCTAAAAATTTTATTCATAAAAAATTAATTAATATTTTTTTATAACACTATGTATATAGTTGCAATAAGACTCAAAGTACAAATATGGATATCATATTCAAAAATTATTTTTACATTCAATTAATTAAGGACAAATAGTGGAATAGCCTATCAAATATGAACGAGTCAACTCAATACCTAGATACCAAATATCATTATATTTTATCACATAATAATAATAAAAATTTTAATATTTTAAGTTAATAAAAATCATATGAATTCATATATTCAGTATTAACTACGATGGCGCGTGATCTACTAACCTCTCTAATGTCTAGCATTGTAGCAAAATTCATTTTTTTGTGTCTATCAATATTATTTCAAATAAGAAACCCAAATTACAACTAGTTATCATTTATGTATTTGCATGCTTAAAGAATTAGGAAGATTAAAAAGTATACATCCAAGATAAAATAAAAGAATTGATGATGAATGATGACTTATGGAACATCTAAATATTGAGGTTATCACTAATGATACTTTCAGAATTATACATGACAATGATAATATACATTAACACAGCTATACTAAAAAATGAATTAATAACTCATGCAATGGCGATGCATAATTTTTTTATTTCTATTTCATATATTATGTAACATATTTATGATTGTATACTCATGAATTATTTGATATTATTTATGTTTTTTAGTTATTTTTTTAAGCATGTCATTCAAGATTTTAGATTATATTTTTTTTTCATATGATATTTTGAGTTGAACCAAATATAAAATATTTACTATAATTATTAATTTTAGTCATTTCAATTTATAATGCATTATACTTTTAAATATTATTATTTTAAAATTTAATATTTTTAATAAATATGAAATTAAGATTTCAAAAAAAATTAATTAGGCCTTGAGGTCATCCATAACAGGCATGACCCAGAACAACACTTGACCAGGCACAAAAAAACCTTGTTGTGGGCCAATTAGCCTATGTCAAGCTGAGTCATAATAATTACATACTGACATGATATTGTATGATAATCCATCTCATGTCATGTCAGGCACGACACAATGACCAAACTGGGAAACAAAAATTTAGATCATGCCAACAGGGTACAACCCATTTAACACCTTTAAAAAAAACACACTTGATTGTACAAAAGATTATCTTCTCTCTATTCAAAGTAAAATCTTGCATAAAGCAAATACACCTAAAAACTTATGATTGAATATGAAAAAGTATCTCTCTTGAATGTAATAACTAGCATTTGATATGGTCTAAGATAATATAAAATGATATTCAATTGATTAAGAATTCGATAATTAGTATCGTCTTCTAAAAGACTCATATCTCATGTTGTGTTATACTCACACTAAGTCACTCATCCCAATACACAAATGCATATAGTATCAAGCACAAAATCAGATATGCTTATAGTATCAAGCACAAATGCATGATCATAAATCACTCTATAAAAAATAAAATTGGACAACAAAACGACTCTACCATTAGTGGATCTGAATGTGCATTCTCTTATACTGAATCCTTAAAAAAATTATCTTCAAAAATCATTACATTTACACTTGTAATGATCCTTCTAACCTCTTGTGACTAATATATGTATGCTTTCTGAGTATTAGAGTATCCAAAATATATGTATTTGATAACACAACAAATTATTTATCTTTATCTAGAGAAAAATCTTGCATAAAATAAGTAAATCTTGAAATTTTAAGTTGAATGTAAAAAAATTTCTTTGCAATATGAAAACTAATATCTAATATAATTTAGGATAACATTATATGACATTCAATTAATTAAGAAGTTAATTATTAGTATCGCATCTCCCCAAAAACATCTACGAATACATCTATATAGTTGAAGTATCTTAGTCATCTATATAAAATATTAATTATTTCTTTCACATATTTTATTATGTACATAAGTGCCAAAATAATATATTTGGTGATTCATCACATACTCAAATAAATAAATAAATTGATAAGAAATATATTTTAAAATATTATCACTTCTAAGAATTTTAAAATCACATCAAATTGTATTATTAATATTTCATACAATTTCATAAACTTAAAATAAATTTGAGATATTTTTTAAAAACTAACATTCATGTATATTTAATATAATAATTAATAAACATAAAAAAATATTATAAATTATTATGTGTAATCATCATATAATATTTCTAAACATATAAATAAATCACATGAAATGAGTTTCTTCTAATATTTTCTTGATATGTCAAATAGGAAAGTTCTAGTATGTTTTTTTAACTAATATATCTCATAATCAATGAAATTCACTCGTTTGAAACTTAGTTCTAGAATCTTTAGTATATCAAATAATAGATATCAAAGCTTAACTAGAGGTGTCAAACGGGCCGGGCCGGCCCGGCCCGGCACGAGGCACGGCACGGTTCGGCCGTGCCTGGGCCGGCCCGGCACGATAAAAAAACGTGCCCGGGCCCGTGCCGGGCCCGTCCGCACGAACCACGTGCCGGGCCGTGCCCGGCACGAGCCGTGCCGTGCCTGGCCCGGCACGACTCGTGCCTTGGCACAGCACGTCGGCCCGCGTGCCTGAGTCGCGACTCACGAGTCACGAGTCACGAGTCACGACTCACGGTCACGACTCACTGAGTCGTGACTCGTGACCCAACCGGGCCCCGCCCCCGGTAAAAAGACCGCGGGTCGGGTCCAAACAGACCCGACCCGCCCCGCCCCGCCTGCCCTGCCTTGCCGTGCGCCCGTGCCCACGGGCCGTGCCGTGCCCGAATTTTAAAAACCGTGCCGTGCCCGGCACGGCACGGCAGCACGGCTGGGCACGTAAAAAACGGGCCGTGCCGTGCTGGGCCGGCCCGTTTGACACCTCTAAGCTTAACTATATAATCAACGAGTCAATAATAACCAAGCTTCAATAGGAGCATGTGTAAGTGAAGAAAAATACATATAATGTATCTTGCTCATTCCTCATGGGGTCATTCACATGTTCAATTGATTTTGTACTAAAATAGCAAAATATTATTATTATTATTATAATTTAGTTGCTCAATAAATTAACTAATTTGAAATAAATTATAATGAAACTTATGTACAAAGAAAATATGTTTTAAAAGAAAAAAAATTAATATTAATATCATCATATCCACAAAAAAACAACATTAATATCATTATGTCCACAAAAAATCAACATTAATATAATCATGTCCACAAGCCTATGTAATGGTGATATTGGTCACAACAAAAACAAAAACCATAGACTTCACAAAAAAAATAAAAAAAATCTAGAAGTAGGAATTTATGACTCAAAACTCAAAAGCGAGATGGTGAGCAGAAAATACTATAGAAGTATGATTGTCTCAATTAAAGCTACTATGCCCAAGAAAACAAATCTGAAATAATCCACCTAAGCAAGCATAAAAAGACTAGTATGCATCCATATAAAAGATCTAGCCTAAATTGATCTGATTGCAAGTTACAACTTATGAACCCCAAAACATCTTCCGTAAGTCAGGATACAACATCTAACACATCCTAAATGTGTCCCAATATCTCACAAAAAAAAAAAAAAAAACAAGTCACCACATCTGAGAGCACCCCTTCCAACTCTCTCACTGCCACTATGTGACAAACTCAAAATAATAATTTGATTAATCATCCCAATTATGTTTGATACAGGCAGCTTTAGATTACAAAGTTAGAATCTGATAAATTTCTAAAAAAACTAAAAGTATCCTCTTCATAAGAATGAGTCTACAAAATAATATATTATTCCCCCCCAACGAAGACAAGAATAAAATATATAAAATATAAATTTAATTACTAAAACTCATCAATATGATATGGCCTATCAACATAAATTTTATCTCATCAATTATCTCAGATAATTATATTCAAGCCAAATAATAAGTCTTCACATCTGTATCATTCAGTATGCATGTCAACAACTATTTTATTTTATTAGATTAATAAAACATTTCACATGAGTACATAAACATGAGCAAGTTCAAAATGTCATGTGAGTAATATTATTATATTAATAAAATACTATAAATTTAATTACTTTCAAGTGTATCAAGTACCAAATATAAGGAGTATACCCAGGTAAATCAAGTTCAACATTCATAAATGAATCAATAATTATGCATCGATCACCAATCATTCATCTAACATAAATTCAAGTAGCTCATTAAATAAGAATCTCGTATAATTTTAACCCCAGAACCAAATCCCCATCAAAATAGCTCATAACAAATAAGTGTCAGCCTTCAATTTATTAAGTTATCCTCAATAATCTCATACCAATTTCAATCATATTTTTAACAAAGACACCCATTAAGAACAAAAATAAATATCATAATGCTAAAACTAATATAAACCACCTTAATTTCAAACTAAAAATTTAAAACTAACAGCACACAATGAAGCAAACAACACACAATGTATAGACCATTATTTATGCACCATGCAGCCTTAACTATATAACTAAATCCTCATCAAAATAGCTCATAACAAACAAATATCAATTTTTTTATTTATTAGGTTATCCCTAGTAATCACACACTAATTCCAATCATGTTTTTAACAAAAAACACATAACAAAACAAAAAAAAAACATCACAACACCAAAACCAATGCAAAGCACCATTGAAACAAACACATTGCCTAAACCCTTATTTATATTCCACCAAAGAATTATATCAACACTAATATAGGAACCATAGTAAAACTAGTTCCCACTTACTGAATCACTATGAAATCATAGCCACACTTCTACAAACCATTATTCATGCCACCACAAGAGTAAACAATATGCAAAAAATGACTTTTTAACTCAATGAAATGAGTTAAAAAGTTGTCCTGCAACATCACCAACATTGGCACACAATGGACCACCATGCATGTCACCAAGTGTCATCCTTTGTTCATCGAAAATCCTCCAAGCACATGTTCAATTTAAAGTTTAGGCAAATTAGGATGTCTTCGAAAAAAAGAGAAGGAAAAAAGAAACAAAAATAAAATTAAAATATTATAATCAAGTTAGAACAGCTCATATGTCATGTGCTCTCACACAAACTAAAATAAAAAATAAATTAAGTAAATTAATAAAAAAATAGTTTACATCAACATTTTCTTTGAGTTTAGCATATAACATCTAAGTAATATTTTTCCTGTATTTTTATACATATGATATTATCTCTTAAGTATTTGAATGTATGCTTTATAGACTAGGACAACATCAATTATAATATTAAGTTCTCTAAATAATATTAACCCTAAAAACCAAGCAAAATAGCCCATGTGCCAACATAGTGCATTTTTCATGACCAACACGACAAGCATGGAACATGCATTGCACAAGGTGTTCGTGTTGAATTAAAAAAAAAAACAAACATGTGAAGGGAATGACATGAAAGTGAAGGTCAGCTTAAATAAAATTATATTAAATGAGGTGGGTAAAATGCAATCGCCTCATTAAAAAATAAGGTTGTTGCTTTTGCAACGGCCAACTTTCGACAGGATAGCCAACAAGGCAGCAAAGCACCTCATTATCCAGTAGAGTTAAAAAATCTAATGACTATTGAATTTTTATCCAAATAAATTTAATAAAAAATAAAATATATATATATTTTTTTATTATAAAAATTAGTTATAAATAAAAAATTAATATTTATATTTTTTTCATAATTAAATTGTAAGGTGTTTTCTCTGCTTCGCAATATTTCTTAGTACACTCTCTCTACTCTTTATTCTTTAAAAATTTCTAAGCTCTGTAAATAATATTGTACTGTATAATATTTTTTAAATATTTCTTTTAATCTTATATAAAAATTAAAATATAATGTTGTAAATTAATATTTACGAGCAAGCTTAATGATTATGAACTTTGAGTTTCTTAGCTTAAAATTCAAATTCGAATCTAGATTTTTACAAGGTACAGTGTACACAATTTTTTTTTGATATTTTTGCTACATAATTTTAAAATAAAAAAAAATAAATTTATATTTTTCTCAAAACCTTTTCAAAAATTAAAAAATAAAAAATACTAGTTAATATTAAAAGTAAGACTTAATTTTAAGTTAATATTAAAAAATATGTTTACCTTATTAAAAAAAATAAGGTAAACATAAACATTGATTTTAAAAAATAACAACTCAACCAAAATAAATAAGATTAAGTTATCTCCCAATAAAAGTAATTTTGGCCTCGATATTTAAAAAATTTAAGAATAAACAAATATTTATAATATTGACTCATTTTAAAATTCTTAAAATTAAAAATTATAAAAATATCAAAGAAGATTGGACACAATGCATATATTAAAAAAAATATGCTTTTAGAAGTATTGGTGAAGCTAGACATCTTATGAGATATGTCGAATAACACACTAAAAAACATGTAACATTACATCCAGACAAACCTAACTAAATAAATAAATCATTTAATTTGGATCTAATTCATGATCAATAATTCCTTGTATTTACTGTCATGAGTTTACAAAGAAATACATGCATAAGTTCATTGCCAGCAAAAGTCTTTCATAAGATCTCTAGAATGACCTATAAGAATTACCTAATAAAAATTATAAAATAAAAAAATAATTAATTATTAATAAACTCAAAACATAAAATGGAGTTATCTTGATGATATTAGACATTTAGATTAGTTATAATGACAAAACATTCACTTGCATCACTATCTACTTTATTAATTCTAGCAGAAAACTATATATATAAATTTATTATGATTTTTTAATATTATTCATCCTCATGATAGTCATCCAATATATAAATGTCTGCTAAAAATTTTTAGAAAACACAAGATACAAAATAAAATATTTAGCACACTTAAAATAATAGTATGACAATAAATATTTTTATAAAAATTATTAGGGATGATGCCTTAGCAGAGATATCTCATATTAAGTATATGTGTTACATAATAAGCATACTAGTGCAAACAAGATTAAAAATTATCTCTCTTTCTTAAAACATGCTTTCAAATGTATTAGAATATCTAATAAATTACAAAACTTTTATATGCTATGTATAAAAGTCTTATAGTTTTTTATATTCATGTATTGACTAATAATATATGATATTCAAGTATGTAAATAATAAAACTGATGAATTAATAATTAACGAATCAGACTGAAATATATAATTTTTATTTTAGAAATTTATAAATATAAAAAAATTTTATGATATGACTAATATATGTTCATCAGCATACACTTCCACCACCCTATATTTCATCAGTAAACATGTTTTGATGATATAACTAACAAGATGAAAAGAAAATATTTTAAATATTGATCTTTTATTTTATCTATGTATTACTTAGCTACACATATAAATTTTAGGATAAAGATAGAAAAAAAAATATTATCATATATATATATATATACACACACACGCGCGTGTATGAACCTACCACAAAAATTAGAAAATAAGATTTTTGAATACAGAGATAACCTACTTAAATATTATAAAATTAAGTTTAATAATTTTAATGAGTCTCCAAATACGAATATTAACATCACATTCTAAGATGATAATTTTTTCACATACTATACATATATAATCTTTCATTGGCATACCTTCAAATAGCATAGTAATTGCAACATTCTTTTGTCTAATTATTACTCACCCTGGAGTGACACAAGATACTAGTCAAGAGAAGAAGTCTAGTATGTGTATCCCACAAGAGACAAGATATGAGTCTATTTATAAAGAACAAATAAAAGTTGAAAAACTTAATTATCTCAACTTAAAAATATATACTGGAAAAATACATATATATCCCTTCATTGGCAAGTCTACAACCATGAAAATTGATTCAATTTATAGATCTTTAATAGCTCTAACAAAAAAAACCAATAATATTTTATACCATAAACTCATTGCTCTACAAAAAAAAACTAATAATAGTTAAAATTTTATACAAAATTATAGTAATAATTATTAGAATATTTTCTTCTCGTGTTGTCAATATAATTACTATCAAATTATTACTTTTTGTTACTACTTAGTAATTAAGCATATATCAATTGGACATAAATAAAGTATTTCTTCATAGTAATCCAAATGATAAAATATTTATGCATTAATCATTAGGTATGATCTGTAGACATCAGAGAACTTTTTATAGCTTGAAACTATCGCTCTGCATAATTCAACATATTCTATTTAGCACTCATTATTTTTTGGAGATATGTATATAATTATTCTTATTTCTATAAATATGATCTAAGAAAATAATATATGGTATTAGTAATATATATTAATGATATTCTAATTATGAAAAATAATTAATTAGATATATCTCAACTTATATTATTCTTGCAAAACAAGGACTTGTTTGTTTTTTGGGTTGAACACTTAAAGCAATTTACTTTTAGTGTTCAATTGTTTGTTTTTCAAAAAATGTATAACTTAATAAAGAATTTTTAAAAAAAAAATTCTGAATAGAAAAAATTAAAATATTTGATTTTTTTCCTATTTAGAAAAAATCATTTTCTATCAAAATAAGAAAAAATTCATCATTACCTAATAAAGAAGATAGCTAATAGCACTCACTATTATAGATGACAACGAGGAGTTTTGGTAAGGGACTAACTCATCTTGAACCGGCCCATTTATTTTTTTTTATTTCATCTCATTATTATTATTATTCATGACCCAATTTTAAAAAACAAACTTATTACTTAATACTATTAAGTATCAGTCAGCATTAAACTCAAAAAAAATTTTATTCTGTATTTTGGAAAGATGATTTCTGGTGTCTTAGACACACTCTAGGTATTGAGATTATCTATTCACGAAATATCTCAACTAAAATTAATAATATATGATATTAATAATATATATTAATAATATTCTAAGATTATTCTTTTTTCCAAGAGAAAATATGCTTTTAATATTTTGTTTAATCTTATTATGATACAATGCATAAAGATATCAAACAGGTCATGTAGTGAGAACTAGGTCCATTTTTTAGGCCCAATCAAGCATTGATGTCATGTCAGGTAAGTCATGTTTTCTAGCACGGCCCTAAAAAAGAGCAGTCCAACGCGACTCTAAAAATGGGCAGCTCAACATGGCTCGTTGCCCATCATTTGTCATGTTCATGCAGGGTCGTGTCAGATCGTGTCAAACCAAATTTAGAGATGTCTACCAAGCTAGGTGCCCCAGGCATAGCCCATGACAAGGCATGGTTCAGTCATGTCTGACCCAGCACAGCATGGTTCAAGACCATGCCTAGTTCAAGATCGTAGTGATTGTGGCACGGTTCATGCCATGTTGAACCAATGTGAGTCATGCCGAGCTAAGAACAACCTACATGCCTGCCCCGGTGGCAAGGCTCATCGGCCCGGTTGCAAGGCTCATCAGCCCGGTGGCAAGGCTCATCGACCAGGTGGAAAGGTTCATCGGCCAAGTGGCAAGGTTCATCGGCCAAGTGGCAAGGTTCATCAGCCCAAAGGCAAGGTTCATCAATCCGGAGGACGGGGACCCAAGACAAGTTAAAATCATTTCACATATCAAGTCTCATCGAGTGACCACCTAATGAGAGAAATTTTAAAAAAAAACTAATAACATAAGCTAGATATTACTTACGTGGCTGTTTGCAATTAGGCAATCTACCTCACTTAGATCATTACATTTTCATGCAACATACTCCAACAAGGACACCAACAGACATGGCATGTCATTGTCCATGCTGATCCATTTAGTAGAAAAAAATAAATAGACATTATATGTAGTTTTACAATAACCATCAAATTGATTCTAATGGATACTAAAGCTAGAACCCACTGATTATCATGATTTTGACCAAAATTAAATAAAAAAAATCAAAAAAAATAAAATAATATTTTTTTTATTAATTTTAAATTTCCATTCTATATAAATAGAGAAGAATAAATTTTAAAATTTCATATCATTTCTCTCACTTTCTTAATCTATCTTAGTTTTGACGTTATCAGTCTATCTTATTTTTTTTTAATTTTAATTTATATTTATGCTTGCATATACAGGAGAGACAATAGTATGGGTGTGCATGTGCAAGACAACTTGCCCAATGGGTGGAATTTATAACAAAGCAATCTATGATATGGTACTATTTATTTATTATCTATTTGTTTGTGAGTTTATTTTTACTTTCACTAATTATTTAAAATATAAAAATTTATTTTAAAAATATTATATAATAAATTAAATTATAATCAATATAATATTGACATAAATTTAGATAATAATAATGACCCAACCAAAACTATATTTTCTCCAACAATCTCGACCAAAACTCATGTCACCTAAAAAAATAGATAAACATTTAGTAATATAGACACTTTAAAATTATAATGCCAAAATATTCTGAGAATATCAATGAAAAATTGACACAATGTATATATTCTAATGTATATATATATATAAGTATGAATAGGATTAGACACCTAAAGAGACATGTCAATCAATACACCATAAAATATGATACATTAGATCCAAGACAAACTCAACTTAGCAATGAAATCTTTAAAATTAGATCTAATTCAGTTTCGTTAACATATTTCATATATCACAATACTTTTAGGAGAAAAGACATGGTCAAATTAATTATGATCATGAATCTCATAATTAGATTTTCAAATGATATTATGACAGTCGATATTATACAGACTTCCTTCCAACCTGCTTATCATAAACTTCCTATGTCCACTTATAAAAATAATATAATAAAATATTATAATTTTAAAATAAATAATAATTAATAAATTTTGAAAATATAATAAAATAATATATGTGACGTCTGATATATGAACTAATCATAACGATATATCATTTATATGTCTCATCGTCCAATACAAAGATTATAAATAAAAACTTTAAAAAAAAATTTAAGATTTTCTAAAATTCTTCATCCTCATAATGATCCTACCATATATGAGTATAGAATATAGATATTTAGAGGTTAGCCGTTAGGAAAGACATTTCGTATTAGATACATATATCACGTAATTAACCTCATAATATATGTACAAATATAAATTATTTCTCTTGCATTAAAAAAATAAAAAATTTACTAAAATATCATATGACATCAAACAAATAACAAAAGTTTAATAACCTAAATTTGTCTAATGTGCTAAAAAAGAAAATTCCAAACAAATATCAAACATTGTTGAAATTATACATATCTTATATTAAATTCTTATGTTGACTACTAATATGTGATTTCCAACTAAATCAATAATAAAAATAATAAACTTATTATTAATGATTCAAATTGAGATATGAGAATTTTATTTATATAATTCTATCACATTTTCTATGAGACAACATACATATATTCATCTGTGTATACTCTCATAACTTGTATTACATTAAGATGTATATGTAATATTAGTAGTATATTTAATAATTATGGATATCACTATATATTTAATATCATGACTATTGAGATAAAAATTAAGTATTTAAAAGATTAGTCTTTCATTTTAACATTATATTATTTGGCTGCTATATGAATTATAAGATTAAGATGAAAGGAATAAAAATATTTTTAAATGCATATCTACGTGCGTAAATCAGATACATCAAATTGAATGATTTATTCATGAAAAATTAACAAACTTTTTTATATTACTATACTATATATGCTTGTTGTAATCATGCTTCAAGTACGTTCATATACACCACATTTGAAAATGATAAATTATCCATTTCATTAACCAAAAACAAACATCAAGATAATCCATCAAATAAAACAAGCCATTTTGGTATTTAGATGCTAATTACTATTATATCGTATCACATGATAATAATAAAAATTTAGGTATTTTACTATGAAGAAAATCATATGAATTCATCTATCTCATGCTATCTAAGCTAAAATATGATCTACTAACCCCCTTTGATGTCTATCATAGCATCCAGATCTATTTTTAATGCAACCAATATCATTTCAAATAAGAGATCAAAATTACAATCAGATATCATATGAGCAATTACATGCATAAATAATTAAAAGATTCAAAGTTAAATATACAAGATAAGGTATAAGAGATAATGACGAATGATGATTCATGGGATAATATACAAAATATTGTGATGCTAAAATATTCAGCCATGTTCATGATTATAACAATTTATATCTCAATCCACAATATCATACCACAGACATCAATTGATCATTGATAATTTTTAATTTATGTGTTATTGATATTGTGTTATAGTGTTGATGCTTGTTTATTTTTACTATTTTTTATTTTTAATTATGCACTATTATCTATTGATATATTAGATATTGGATTGAATTATACTTTTTAATTTTTATCATTTTAAATTTTAGTACTTTTTTCAATTTAATTTACATATTCTTTATATTGTGTATTTATTTCATTACTATTTTAATTTTATTGCTTTTTATCTTTATTTGAGCTGAATAAAATATTAGAATGTAATTTAAATTCTAAAATCATGATCACATCATCATTATTTAAAATTTAAATTTATATTAAAATTTAAAACTTAAAAATAAAGTCCAACAACCCTAAGCCCAAATCCCATGGCCCACTCCAAGCCCTACACTATGCAGGCCAACCATACCATGTCTTGCCCAGCACGACACCATGACATGGTCGTGCCACACTATAATGGCCTGTCCGGAAAGGCTTGGTATGACTCATTTGATACCTCTAAGCCAAGTCAAGCCTAGTCATGCTAGTTTAGTTCATTCCAAACTAGCTAAGTTAGGTCCAAGCTAGCCTAGTTTGGAAGTCATAGCTAAATCCAACCCACACGGGACTAACTTTGCCAAGGCAAGTGGTGTCGCCTCTCCCATGCATGCATGTCAGAAACCATGGCCAAGCATAGTCAGATCACATCATGGGTTGAGACAACCACGATCCATGTATGATTCAGGACAGTGTCTTGTCATGCCGAGCCAAACAAAGTTTTCCATGTCGAACTAGACACAACATTTTTGTATCATACCTCGTGCCTTGTTTTGGTCACTCAGCACAATTGACACCTCTAGATACACAATAATCTAATCAAATCAAAACTTGATTTTTGAGAGTAAACATATCGAATAAATAATAACTATTCTGTTAGATCTTCTAGATAATAAAAAACCATAAAAAATAAATATCTAATAATGATAAAACTAAATATTACTTAAATTATTAATATAATTACTTATTTACTAAATTCTTCTCATATAGATTCACTAATACAAAATTCTTATTTTCAAATATGTGATAAAAATTCAATAACATGAATTTTCATTTAAAAAATAAGAGCATAATTAGAAATAGACATTTATATTCTAGCTAAATTAATCACAAAAACAAATCTGCCACTATGATTGATTTTTTTCTTATAAACAATTTTATCTTTTAAAAAAATAAATAACATACTATTATTTTCATATTGAGTACTAAGGCAAAGTACAAAACCAAACATATATTATTTATGAGCTCTAGTAGATCAATTACTTCTTTGAGGAGATGAGCCAATCAATTTAAAGGTCAATGATATTTTATTATAATAATTAAACAACTCAACATATTATTGCCAATTCAAAATTATATAACTAATCAAAATATATCAAAATCAATTATCATTTCATACAAAAAAAGATACATGACAAGTTGATAATTATTGTTAACATACCACCTAATAAGTATATTGTAGATATTTTTATGAAAAACCTTAAATAATCACAATCATTTTTGCACTCTTGTAATTAGATATTTATAACATGTATGCACTAAAATGAAAATGACATTAAGGTTTAATTAAGTTATATATCATATTTTATTCAACTTCATTTTATTTTTGTATGCATGGGAGCAATTGATATTTTTATATTCCCATCTTTAATATATATGTGTTATATTACTAGATTTTGAATTAAGAAAGATTAATAAATTATTATCTTCCTCATCTCTCTGCCCGGCCCGACAAGCCAAACCTTCATTGATGTAACTCTCATAAATTCATTTATGAGATTAATTAAAAAATATCTACTAAATAAAATTTTTAATATGAAATATTATTATCAATATCACTCTCACTTAAAGTTATGCATTTTACCATAGTTATTTTTTATTAATCTAAAAATTAATAAGAATTTTTATATTTTAAGGGAATAAGAAAATTTAGAAAAAAAATCATTATAATATCTAATATCAATTGAAATTTAGTTACCTAATATTAAAATTTTATGTAACATATTAAAATATATTATCAAATTTTATGTAACATATTAAAATATATTATCAAATTTTATGAATTATAATATTGGTAAAAATATAATCATTTTATATGATTAAAGAATAAGTTTTTAATTTTTAAAATCCTTAAAGATTTATTTATATGCTACTAATATGTGGTCTTAACATGTACTAATATATGTATTTATAACATAAATGACGTGTTTCTGTAATATAAAGAACATTATTTTTTAATAAAATATAAATAAAAACAGAAAAAGAATTAAAATATTAAATAATTATTCTGCTAGTGCTATCTTTTTGTTTAGCTACCTATATAGATTTAAAGAATAAAATTAAAGACATGAAAAATATTATATATTAAACCATTATTTGTATGAACTTATTATTTAGGTTAAAAGATAATATATGTAAATTATTTATTAACTTATATATAGATTATGCAAATAAATATGTTAGCATATCTTCTAATACTATATAAAGAAATAAGGCATTTCCTAACAAATCATTGCTCAATAATTTTAAGAAAAAATTAGTATCAATAATTTGTGTACATGTACAATTTTGTATATTTTCAATTTAAACTCAAAAAAAAAATATCATGCATGTAGAGTATATATCCTAGTTTGTTTTTTATAATGTCATAGTTGAACTACTAGAAAAAAATGTGTGTAAGCTCTATTATTTCTTGAGGATTAACATTATTACATCAGTACATTTATCATCCTCAAACATCAAATAAACAATATCAACATTATTGTTATTCATAAAACTCATTATAATTTAACTTAAATTTTTAAACACAATACTAATAGATCAATATTTTTTTTATTAAAAAAATAAAAAAATAAAAAAATAAAAAAATAAAAAAATAAAAAAATAAAAAAATAAAAAAATAAAAAAATAAAAAAATAAAAAAATAAAAAAATAAAAAAATAAAAAAAATAAAAAAAATAAAAAAAGAATAAATAAAATAATTAAAATAAAAAAATACATAAAATAAAAAAAATAAAAAAAAAGTAATTGATCAATATTTTATTATTCTAATATCATGTTACAAGTAATTAATAAAAAAACAATTAAATATAATTATTCAAATACATAAAAATAAATATATAAAACACTGTGTTTTTTGCATATTGATCAAGCATTAAATGGTAAATAAAAATAAAAATAAAATATGATAAGAACAGTATTATACTATAGGAATATCATTTGTATAACAAAAAATAATGGAAAATTAAACTGTATTTTTATTACTAAATTATTTTTGCTATTTTTTACTTATATATTTAGCATTATAGTTAAATTGATAGAGGCTAAATATTCCACATTTCTTCCAATAAATGTTGAGTAATTTATTATTATATTTAAGATTAAAAACACCCAAAAAAACTTAAAAAATTAATAATTAAAAAACTAAACAAATTAGCAAAAAAAAAGATAAATCTACTTATGTTAAACACTTTCAGGCCTGCCCTTGAAACCAAGCAATCTCTAATATTAATACCATCTCTATCATCGTTAGCATATAAGTAACTATATTAGAAGAAACATTGTGAAAAAATATTTTCATTTTGGATTGTATCTTAACTAATTACCTCAAGCATATTTACCTTGCAATAAATAATAGAAATGATTCAACTGAAATTGAAGATTACTTGTAAAAATAATATTCATGCACACTAATATGAAAATGTAAACTGGCAATTAGAAAAATTAAAAAACATGTACACTCTGAAAGATAGTGGGGGAGTACAACAGTGTGCACATGCACATGAAGCCTTGCATGAACTGGCAATTGCAAAACTAAGCACTATAAGCAAACACAACAATAAAAGCAACCTTACATGAGCATGCTTCCGAAACACAACCAGCATCCAAAATCAACACCCACTACATAGCTAAAATGCAGCCCATAGACACATTGCCAGAAGTCCCACGCAGACTCAACAAGAAAATGTAGCAGATAACGCACATCTTCACAGCAACACGCACAAGGTCCCCCAACAGAATCTACCCAACCAGTTACCCCAAATTGACCAATCATGCATTATTTCCCAATATTAAAGTATTTTCTTTAAATTACATAAATAATTTATGAAAACAGTGATAATGAAACAAGGTTGAATGATGACTACTGGTATGTCCAAACAATCAATGAGGAATACCCCTGGATGCACATTTACTCAGACCACAAATTTACACACTAAAAAAAACTCACCCACACAACAGCCCACGGGCCTACTAATTTGTGCACCGCCATCTACACGATTTGGGTATAATGAAAAACATTTGATATTGAATTGAATTATACTCATTATCATTCAAAACAGTGATAAAAATAAAGCAAAAAAGGCACCTTCGGTGAGATTCGTTGAAGACTTGAAATGTTTTCTTCAATGGAAGAAGTATCGCTTTACATAGGAGAGATGATTATAAATCGTGACCGAAACCGGATAGGTTTGTCATCGTCTAAATAAAGATTAAATTATAATTTTATTACACTTCTAAAAATATTTAAAAAAATAACACATATTATCAAATTTAAGAAAAAATTACAACGAAATTAAAAACATCCACACCCCATGGCATAAACGGGTGTTAGGTCTGCCTAGATTGGATATACCAAATTTATTTGGTGGTGTACATGTTTTAGGTTGTTTAATAATAATAAATGGATTTTGAGCTTGTCATTTTGTCTTTTTTTTTTTTTTGTTTTTTTTTTTTTGTCAGTGTGAAGCACATTAGACTAAGAATATAAGATAAATTATAAGGTTCTATGATTTCAAAAAATATAAGCTCTAAAAATAAAAATTTTATTTGAAGTGCCTCTTAGAAGGAGGGAGTGGCCCCGTCAATTTTTTAATAGCTGAAAAAAAAAACAAAATAATGAGTTTGACTTAATTTTTGTAGTTGTGCAAAAAAATTGGATCTCTCATACTCTTCTCAATCAATTGTGCATTTATTTGAAAGAATTTTTCTCTTCTAGAATCAAAAAATTTCTACTACTCACACAAGTGATACAGCAAGCAAACAGAAGTTTTTCTCCTCTCTAATTTATTATATTATATGTATTCATGTGTGTGTGTGTGTGTACATATTTATGTACTATACAATTATACAATAATTTATTTATATTATACAATGTATATGATTATTAGTTTATAATTTGTACAATCATAGCTCAAATTGGAGATCTAAGAAATGTTTAGTTATAAACCTTAGATATAACATTGTTTTGAAGATAATCCAATTTTTTTTTGCATTGTGTGTTATAATAAATGATTTCATATTTTTTTGAATTATGTTTACATACACTTCTAGATAATTATACATATTTACACTCAAAAGAAGTCATTATACTTATAACTTTGTTGTTCCGACTAATTTATAGGTTTGGTAATTTTTTTAAAAGCTCATTAATGAGATTATTTCATTAATAGCGATTTGTAAGTGCATAGGTCATACAAGTAGTAAAGATGAATTTCATCCATATATTAATCATATAAGAATTATATCAGTAGTTCAGTTATTCAGTAGTAAGATAACATAATTTTTATGAAATTGATATTTAGATTGTGAGACAATTTTAAATTCATAGGTTTATACATTTAATTTATATGATATATGTTTAAACTAGCTCGGCTTATATCATGTTTTGATATATAATGAAGGTGGATGTATTGTGCAATGGTTTATTATCCTAATAGCATATAAGATAGTTATCACCATTGAGCTCGTCCTAATACTAGTTTCCTCATGACTATCCTTTTAGTACATCACCATCAATATAAAAAATTATTTTTGTTCAATAGTCATTCATAACTACATATATTTTAGGCAACTTCATCAACTATCTTTATTTTTTGCTTCGTATGCACACTTTTATTCTCTAGTCTTAGGTGTTATAAAGACTAAGAATTAATATTATTTGTAAGTATTTGTACTTTCAGCTTTGTAAGCACCATACTCACACAAATAATATATACTTTTCTTAATTTTCATTGGTGAAAACCATATGAATAAAAGTAACTCACATAGAATATCACCACTAGCTTCATAAGTATCATACTTATAATTATTAACATACCCAACATCTATATTTTAATATATAAGTTTATTTTTTGCATCACAGTTAAAAGGATTATTATTTTCTTTCTAGCATACGTATTAATGAGCCTCATGATTTATTTATTATCATTCATCATAATAATCTTGCACAAATATACTGATAATTGAAACTCTATTTCAAGTTATATTTAATTACTCATGTATTAGATATTCATAATATAATATAAATCAAAGACATTAATAAAAAAACTATTGTCACATCATATAAATTAATTTACACAAATCCTATGTAACATGCTATTTTGATAAAAATTTTCAAATCTACCTTTGAATGGGAGGGGGGGTTTGAAAGTCACATCTCCCAACATTAAGGATTAACATTAAGTCTTGTTTTTCTTGCTTGCTTTCTTACATCCCCAACTATAATGAGTACAAAATTTGCCATAGGATTTGATGGCTATATTGTAACCTTGTTTGTTACATGGAAAGAAAGAAAGAAGATGAAAGATTTCTTGGATTTTCTCTTTCTTTCATTTTTATATGTAGATGATCCTACATTACTCTAAGTAAAAAGTATTGGTTTTTAGAAGAAAATCACAACTTTGACATTCATCTCTTTAACTTGAGATCATGATGAGAAATGGTCATGACTTTTAAATATATTTTAATATTTCTATCACAAAAAAATCACAGCACTAGGTAATGACCACAACTTAGGCATAATGTCTCAATAATACAAAATCATGGTGTTGTGAAGTGGACATAGCTTCGTGTGTTTGTCTTTTTATTTTTCATAAATGGCTATAATGCTAGGAAAGGTTATGGGTGTGAAGAGATGGTATGAAGGAGACAAAAAAGAGATTCTTAAATGGGAAGAGTCGACCGAAGTTGGGCATCAAGTGTCACCCTTCCTCGGAGTAACATAGAAGCAACAAAAAGAGACGAAAATAAGTGTGAGGAAGGATTGCTAGCAATATATGAGCATCATTTGACTAGGAAGGTGGCTAACATTTAAGAAATCATAAATATTTTGCAAATGATGAAATTAGAGGCCGAATATAGAGAAGTGCAATGGATAGTAGAAATAAAGTCATGCGTACTTCTATAGCAAAAGATGTGGAGAGTATAAACACCCACTAGGAAGAGTACATGAAAACAAAAGAGGATGAATATGTTTGATATATCAAATACTAAATAAAATTAGTTATTTTGATGGTTATGCATGATATATTTGCAAAAAAAAATGACTTTAAATATAACTATTTCATTAAATTATAAGTTTGATAGATTATGATGAATAGTAGTAAAATTAGATAGTTTTTATGTAAAATATGAGAATTTGTATATTTGTTGAGTAGCCAATAAATCCATGTAAAATCATCGTATTATTTGTGTTATAATTTTGTTTATCTCATTAAACTTATAAGATAGTTTTGACATCTATTCTTAGTCAAAAACATATATAAATAGGTATAGTAATATTTGTATGGCACAACTCTATTATCTCATTGACAAAATCAATTCATAGTATAATATATTCTTTTTTGTTATGAAATTTTTTTGAATTCAAAGCCATACTAGCTCAAAATATATTTTATGGCAATGAATAAATTTTATATAATAATAACCAAGTACCATACCAATGCTAAAATCCACAATAGTCTCCAACATCATAACTTTTTCAATATATAGCTACTAATACTAAGGCAAAATTCATGGCACATTTTATGTATAATGACTTTTGGCTATAAAGAGTTTAGGAGAGCATTTACCCAAGATATATCTCATTACTATTTCTAGGATCACAACTTTTTCTCTTGAAAATTTACCATAATCATGACTCATTTTCAATGTTATTACTTAATATTGCAGAGATAAAATGCATAAGCCATGGTCATCCTTATTATCATGACTTTGGGTTATAAAATAGAAATATCCAAGTCATGGGCATTTCTAGTTCCACAGCTTCATGTTATAAAGATAACTACACAACCATAGTCATTTCAATACCATGACTTTGAATTACATAGAAGAAATGTAGTCAGTCATCACGACATGACCATTCCTTAATGCCACAACAATCTAATGCATGAGAGAGACCAAAGTTTTGGTTCATTCCCAGTTATACAACTTTGTGTTATAAATATGAAAAGCCAGAGTCATTGTGTTTTTAACACCACAACTTTTCATTTAAAAAGTATGCCCAACTATTCAAGTATAAAAATACAAATGAAAGCTGAAAGAAAGTTTTTTAGGGCACGAGAGAAATGAAAAAAAGTTATGGTTTGGAAAACACAAATTCACCAAACCTAAAAAAGATTCATGAGCAAATAAGCAATGCAAAGAATAAGTATAAACCCTAAGGGGGAGGGTGTAAATTTTGACTCCCACCTAGAAGCAAATCTAAGGCACACAAACAAGAATTATGCATTTAGGGTTTGATTTCTAGACACTCTTAAGGGTCATCATTGGGAACATGAAATTTAATAAGATATATATTTAATTATTTCATGTGAATTCCTCTCTAATTCAAGCTAAATTAAGGTCCAAGATTGATATATTTTACTCTGTGTGATGGATGCATAATTAATAGATTTTTATGTTTGGATTATGTTTTGATTTAGTTAATGATGGATATTATGTTTATGTAGTACTAAAATCAGGTTTTTTACTATTAGTAGGTTTATGTATGTTATCATGGTAGATAATGATATATAAGTCATGAAACATACTCACTTATAATGGTGGGAAAAAAATGATAGCACTTATGATTATGACATGTGAGACAAACTATTATGTTAAAATTCAACGTTGAGGTAAGTTTAATTATGTGAGTATGATACTTATAAAATCAAATGCATGAATGTCTTTATACGTCAATCCATTGTTCATATCTTAAATGGACTTACCCTCAATTAATATGGAAGTTGTATAGAATATTGTCATAAGGATTTCATCTTTAGTGTGAGAGTCATATGTGAGCATAGTAGACTGTGACAAGTATGCTATCAGATAAGCATGAATAAAGGTGACTCATAAGGTGGTGAAAGTTTTGAGTTACTATCTATCGTATGCCTCCTACCAATGAGATTTGAGGGAAAAAATATGTTAATTATCTGAGTATAATATTTATCAAGCCAAAAGTATAAATACTTTCAATATAATATTAGTTCATTTTTTAAAGACACACGAGCTTGAAGAATAAGAATGCGTATATAAAACAACTATCAAAGAAAGTTAATCAATGAGTTTAATGAAAGGTATGGCCTTGTGAATACTCCTTGAGTAGAGATGGTTTGTTATTTTTTTGGTGAATAGCTACTAGGAGACAATCATTAGGGAAGACCAAATAGATAACAACTACCTTGTATGCTAGTAGGGTACTAGGACATGTTCATGATGATCCAATATTTGTTTTATAACTAAGCATAATAATGACCTAGTATTTTAGAAAGCTTATCATTCATAATAAAGTCACAATAAATTTTATCAACCCTATAATCTAAGTATCTTATCAAAAACCTAGTTTTGTCTTTTCAGCTAGCGTAGTTATTAACTTATTGTTGATTGATCAAACTGCTTATATAATTCATGTAAAATTGATATCTAAATAAAAGTCTATTTTAATACTTACATGACGCATATACTTACTAGACTAGTTAGATGATTAACTCTTGCCCAATGACATTTTGGAATATTGTATATTCCTAAAAATTAGACATCATAACTAAGTCACAATAGAAGACAATTGATATGAAGAAAAGAGATGTATTATGAAAAATTCATCTCAATAATAAGTAAATATTATTTTTTATTGTTGAAGAGAAGTTCAAAGATTGAGTTATGAAGATCTTGGAAAAGATAATAAAATATATGAAGACCAAAATTATAGAAATTTGGAAATATATATGAGTTTATCATAACTAGATGGGAGAAAACTATGGTGCATGGAGATCATAAAAAACTTAGTACAAAGTGCATTTTAGAGAGAAACAATAAATCAAAGATTTCAGAAGATTTTAAAACTTACTAAACTCCATCATAAAGTAGAAAGATGTTATGTGTAATATGATTATGTAAATGACATAATGGACGGCAAGCATTAAAGGAGATTCAAAGAAACCTTCCACATTCATTCCCTCATTTGAGCCCTCTAAAGTAGATTTCCTATTTAAGGATTTTGATCCAAGCAAATGAGCACACCATCCTTTTTCTCCACACTGAGATATTGTATATTATTGTCCTTGATAATTTTGTACTATGATTCCCCTTATGATATTGATAATGTTTATGTTGTGTTAAAAATATAGAGAGATTCATTGCTTATGAATGAGCAATACTTTTAGTATAGAGTTTGTTTAGCATTCAATGTATTGAATTTTTTGGGTGTTTTGGAATATATTTCTTAGTGTGTTAATATATATTTTTATCTGTATTAGAGATATTTTATTGATTTTATATTTTTAAGGATTTTGATAAATATTAGTGGAATCATATCCATTTGGGTGGAAATTAGAGTGAATGCCCAGAGGGGAGAGATAAGAAATGGAATGTCCATTTTAAATATTATGACTTAATTTCACCTTCTACCATCTTTTTAAGTATTCACGACATTATTTCTTAATCATAACTTTGCAAAATTAGTCATGATAATCTTTGTACACCATTACTCTACCACCAAGTTGACATAAACTTTTCATAGTATAATATAATTTTTATGGTTATAACATTATACATGAGTCATGACTGCACTGTCTCTAAAATAATGTAATGCCCATGATATTATTTTCATGTTGCGGCAATCAATTATCACACTGATACAAATTATCATAGCAAATTCAAGTGTCATAATTTATTTATTATCAAGAAAAAATACTAAGTATTTGAGTCATGATATTATTTCATACCATGATATTTTTTTAATATAATATTTATTCTAATTTTAGCCTTTTTTTTAGTTTTGAAATCCTGTGCTTCATATAGAAATCAGCATATCAATTTTGGTTCATAGAGGGTAATTGTTTCACTCATGATTATTTCTAACACTATAATATTTAATTTAAAGAGAAATTATCTCAGTGACACTCATTCCCAACACTTCAAAATTTTGTTCTAGTAAGGAATTACCTAATTGTGCCATTCATTCCCATTGCGCCTTTGGTACTCCATAGAAGACTTGAAGAGACACGAAAGTCACAACCTCAAGCTAATATCATAACTTCCAGCTAAAAGTATCACACGAATATGTGATACTCCAAAATATTTTAGCAAATCTTATATAAAAAAATCAAATGAGGAAATATTGGAATTGAATTTCAAGCTAAGAGTCACCAAGAAATCCTAAGTGGCCTAATTTTCAACCCCCACTTGGGAGAATTCAAGATAGACGTATAATATTTGATTGAGTTTTAGGTTTTGATACTTTGATTTATGTTTGGGTTTACATTAGAAACCCTCTATCCATATGAGATGTCGAACAACACTCATGCAATATCCTACCCAATGTTAGGCAAATTTTATATTTAGGGTTGTATTATGTACTTGTGATGGGATGATTCATTATTATTAAATGAATAATATTTATATTAATGTGTGTTTTGGAATATTGATAAATATATATGTGTTTTAGAATCAAATGATATATCATAACCCATGTATGTTGTTCATGATAGATGATTATAAATATGTCATGGGACATACTCATGTAATACTGGAAGAATGAATGAAGTAATAGTCATTCTAACTATAATGTCTGAGATAAATCTATGTTCTGAAACTTGAGATTAAGATATGTTTAAATATTATAAGTATGACAATCATAAAACTAAAAATACAAATGTACTAATGACTAATCCATTATGCATGTTCTATAAGAATTAACCTTGAGTAATGTGAGCATTAAAAAGAATATTTAACATATAAATTTCATGATAGTGTAATAGTCATGTGTCAGTAGTGATTGATGGTGATAGATAAGTCATGGAAGACATACAATAAGAGATGAACCATTTGGTGGTGATAATCCTACAAGTCAAATTTTTTTGTATGATTTTTAAATTCGAAATTTATAAAAAGATAAATATTAATTGTCACAACTATGTTACTTATGAAGCCAAAAATATAAATGCATATATTATCACATTATCTCATATAGAAGTTAGAGAATAGAAATGCAAATACTTGTAAACACAAGTATTTGGTGCTGTTGCAGGGGACTCAGCATATTTTGGCACTATTGCCGAGTATCAAATAAGTTTTTGTCAGTATTATTGGGGATCGAACAATGTGTAGCCATGTTCTTTCTTTGCATATGTGTATATTATGTGTTGTTTATATTTGGAGCTTAGAAGGTATTTGGTGATTCGAAAAGCTACCAAATAGAATCTCATCTTCTATCTAGCAATCAAGATGCAACCATATTATCAATTCTAACCCAAGAAGCAAATGCACCAATACTATTACATAAAGAATAATGTAGAAAGAAAGTAGGAGTATTTATCTCAAAATCATTGGTTTATGTGTTTATACTATATTTGAAATTTCTAAGATTTTATACTTTAAAAAATATATTTTTGCTTGAATTATAATTTTGGGAATTGTTACAATTATATGCTTTATGAACTTCACATACGTATAAAAAAAGTCTTTAGCACATATTGGAAATAACTATGAAGAGATCATCATTGGTAGTGATCTTCCAAAGATGACAACCACATTATATTCCAAGAGGGTACTTGAGTATTTTCACAATAATCTATACTTCATTCAATAATCTATACTTCATTCAATAATCAAATACAACATTGACCAAATATTAGAGAAGTATCATATCACATATGAAAGTAAGTCAATCCTATAGTCTAGGTACCTTGCTGAAAGCTCAAGTTTTTTGACTCAACTCGTGTAGTTGTTGATTCACTATTGATTTATCAAACTACCAATTCAATCCTTTTGAGATTGATATATGGATTCATGTTATTATATTATTTGTACGACCCATATACTTGTAAACACAAGTATTTGGTGATGTTGCATGGGACTCAACATATTTTGGCACTGTTGCCGAGTATCAAATAAGTTTTTGTCAATATTATCGGGGATCGAACAATGTGTAGCCATGTTCTTTCTTTGTATATGTGTATATTGTGTGTTGTTTATATTTGGAGCTTAGAAGGTATTTGGTAATTCAAAAAGCTACCAAATAGAATCTCATCTTCTATCCTGCAATCAAGATGCAACCATATTATCAATTCTAACCTAAGAAGCAAATAAACCAATACTATTACCTAAAGAATAACGTAGAAATAAATTAGGAGTATTCATCTCAAAATCATTGGTTTATGTGTTTATACTATATTTGATATTTCTAAGATTTTATACTTTAAAAAATATATTTTAGCCTGAATTATAATTTTGGGAATTGTTACAATTATATGCTTTATGAACTTCACATACGTATAAAAAAAGTTTTTAGCACATATTGTTTGATTTAACAATATTGTAATTTAGATTTTGATTTTTTACTACATTGGATTTTCAACATTTGTTATTATTGTATTTTGAATTTTAATTTTATTGCTTATGTTGCTTAAATTACCAAACATTATTCCTATTTTTTGTGGTTTTGAATGATTTATGGTCCAAAAGTCCTGTCGTAACAAAAAGAAACCCAAAAATATACTTACACTAATCCACATTAGCATATAAAACAAGGAAAACCATGTAGAAGTCACAAAACTTTGTTTTGGTCTCCCTTTCAAAATGTTTTAATATTAATGACCTCAAAAAAATAAAATATTTATGTTTTTGGTATATTAAATATACAAACCAAAAAATACCACTCCCATCATTAAATAAACTTCATCTCGCACTAACTACATTAGCATTAAAAAAGTATAAAAAATAAAAAAAAACTTTTGATATTTCAAAATGTATATAATATATACATTTTCAAAATGTATATATTATACATTTCACTGTATAATATATTTTTCAAAATGTATAGATTATACATTTCACTGTATATGTTTTCACATATATAGCATGTACATCAAAACTTATACCTTTTAGATATCATTTTGGAAACATATATGTTTATCTATATATATTTTTAAAATGTATATAGTGTATAAATATGCATTATATATGTTTCAAAAAAAACATATGCATTATATATATTTCAAAAGATAATTTTTTTTTGTTTTTTTAACATTTTTTTCTTTAATGTTGACATGGCAAGTGTAAGGTATACTTTTTAATCAGTGGAGGATAATTTTGAGTTTGCACATATAATACACCCTAAATTCAAATGATTTGTCTTTGGGCCATTTTTATTTAAACTTATTTCAAAATTAGATCAAAACATAAATATTTTGATTTTGGGCTCCTTGGCAATATTTTCCTAAAAGACAAATATTAATGTTTTTGAAAAAAGTTCCTTTAATGTTTTCAATTTTTTTTTTCAAAAACATATATGTGTAATTATGTATACGTGTTTATACACACGCACACACACACACACATATAAACATATTTATAAACTTATATAGATCAACATCTTTGAAAAGTTATATATACAAACCTATATACATAACTTTTTTCAAAAACTTTTTATATATAAACATTTTTGAAAACTTTTATATGTATGTAGATATATATAAAGACCTAATTATATAAATGTATATATGTAAATATGTCTAAACCTATATACATAAACATTTTCAAAATCTTATATTTATTAACCTATATATAAATTTTTTTAAAAACTTAAATATATAAACCTTTTTCAAAACTTATATATAAAAACCTATATATATATATATATTTGAAAACTTATTTAAATAAATCTAATTATATAGGCTTATAGATGCATGTATAAACCTATATACATAAAATTTTTTGAAAATGCTTACCTATAAACCAATATACATAAACATTTTACAAAACTTATATATACAAACATAATTATATTAACAAAAATGTTTATGTATATAGGTTTATATATTGATTTATGTGTATATATGTTTATATAATTATGTTTCTATATATAAAATTTGAAAAATATGTATTTCTATAGGTTTATAAATAAACATTTTCAAAAACATTTATGCATATAGGTTTATGTATACAGGTATGTGTGTGTGTGTGTGTGTGTATCATTTATTTATGTAATTAGGTATATATATATAAGTTTCCAAAAATGTTTATCTATAAAAGTTATTATATAAAAATTTTCAAAATTATTTATCTATATAGGTTTTGTTGGGCTTTCTTGAGTTTTGTAGACCATAATTTATTTGGTTGTGTTTTTCTTTGGTTATTTTAAATTTAAAATAGTATGATATAATTACTATTTAAAGCTTCCTTGTTTTATTTTTTAGTTCTACCATTTTGTATTTTTTTTTCAGGTGTGCAGCATAGTGAACCAAGAATGTGGAATAATTGTTCACATTCTAACAACTCAAAAAAAAAAAAAAAGATTTAAAAAATGTAGTTCTCTTTTTTTTTTTTCAAAAGGCACCCTAAGTGCATCTTGGATGGGGGAGTGTCTCCATCAATCCCTCGAGGAAAACTAGGGACTATCATTTTTTCAAAAGAGGGTTTTTTTAATTATTTTAGTTTTCGATACAACGGTGCCTTTAAGTAAAAAGAAAAGTTTGGTTTTACAAAAAACTTAGGTACAATTTTTTTATAGACATATAATTGGTGATTAATTTCTAGTTGAAGTTGTGATTTTTGGGGAGGATCTCAATAATTATTTTTTAAAGGATGAGGTTATGTATTTTACTTGAAATGTCTAGTTTTTTTGAGAAGTATAACTCTTACTTTCTCTCTCATTAATCTTCTAGAAATCGACAAAAAATAGACACTCTTTTTTTTCATCTTTGTTATTGCTTTTCCTCTCCTCCTTTTTAGGTGTGTGTTGTTCATGTTGTGTAAAGTATTGTTCTATTGTGTGTGGTATGATGTATAAGTTTTTCAGCATCAATGAAATTGTGTGGTATGTTTTGCTTCATGTGCTTAAAATACATTATTGATAGAAATCTTTCTTTTATCTATAATATATCACATTGAAGAGGAGGATACCAAGACACCAAAGCTGACGGTCCTATGCTATCATCTAAGGAATAATGTGGAATGACAATCAGACCATCCTCTCTATAATCACTAGTTCACATTTTTTGTTTTGGATTTATAATTTCTAGGGTTTTATATCCTAAAAATATTATTTTGGTATAAAACATAATTTTTGGACATCATATATTTTATAGATATTTAGTACATAAGAATGAATCTTTAACATATATTGGTCATATTAGTTGTGTATATTTTTAATTTGGACAATAAGTGAGAGACCATGTTCCAACTGGAATTGGGTATGACCTAGTTGTTCTTGATGATATACCTTAATCTGAGTTAATAAGATCATTTATGCTCTACTAGTTATTCTTTAGATTCTATGATTATATATTACTCATTGATACAAAAAAAAACCTAAGATTTTTAAAGAGGTCATATCTCTTAAGAATAAAAATGAATAGCTTTATACTATTCATGTCAACCTAACTTATGATATGGTACCCTTATCTAAAAGAAATAAAACTTAGAAAAATAATGATTATTTAGACTAAAATCTAGAGATAATGAGTCTCAATTGATATATAAAACTCAATTAATAGTCGAATAATTTAGTCATAAGAAATGAATCAATTTTGATGATATATTATTTTCCATAATATAGATGTCTTCTATTCAAATAATTATGAGTATAACTATCAGCTTGGATTTTGAAATTAATTGACTTAATGTGAAGTTTCATGGTTTATTTATGAGATTTTTTACTTTGATCAAGCAAAGAGCTTCATAGTAAAAAGGGAAATAAAGTCTTTTGTGAAAATTGAAAAAGAGTTTGTATAGTCTTAAGTAAACTCCAAGATAGTGGTAGAAGATATTTTATTCATTTATGGAGTTTCATGACTTTCAGCATACTTCTCACCACCACTTTATATTCGTCAGTATTTAGTTGGGTTATGATCGACTTATACTTTTATTACTTATTGATGATATATTGCTCATTATTTATAACACAACATAGATTGACAAACTCAAGAGAAAGATAGGAAATATATTTTCTATAAAAAATTTAGGCCTAAATAGGCAAATTCTAGGGATGAGCATTAATTGGGAAACATTTTTTTGGCATATATGATTATCTCAAGAAGATTACATTGCTAAAGTTCATGAGAAATTTTTTTATAAATGAAGCTAAGTTAATTTTAACACCTTTAAAAAATTGGTTTAATCTGAGTATTAAGCATAATCCCAAGACTAATGAGAAAGAGAAAGACATGAGTCATATTCCATATGACTTTTAGTTATCAATAGTCTTGTGTATGATATTGATTGCATTAGGTTGGATATAGCATACAATATTAGTATTGGTCAGTCATTTTCTCTCAAACCCCTATAGATATCACTATGTTGTAATGAAATTTATCTTAAGATATATATGAGAAACTTCTCAACGATATTCGTGTCTAGGTAATTTGAACCCAAGCTTCTCATATACATTGATTGATTTTGATACGGGTGGTAAATTGCTCTTTGAAATTTGGATACAAAAATAAAATAAAATTTAATTATTTGATAAACTAATATTGAAAAAGCATGAAATTATTTAATCCTATAGAAAGGGCAACGAGAGATTCAAATCCATGTACTCTATCTGCCAAAAGGCCCAAAACCCAACAAACCAATAAGTCACAAGTATATTATCATAGCATAAAAAAATTGAAAATACTTACATATAAATAAAAAATATATGGAAACACATATTTCAGTATAAATAAATAAATAAAGATATAAATCTACAAACACACACACACACACACCTATATAAATAAATAAATAAATAAATAAATAAAAATAAATAAATAAATAAATATATAATTATACATACCTATATAAATATATTTATATATAATTATATATCATTAAATAAATAAATAATAAATATATGAATATATAAATATGTGTGTGTGTGTCTATGTGTATGTTTATAATATTTAGACACACATATATAAACACACACATATATATGTTTATATAGGTATGTGTGTGTGTGTGTTTGTCAATATATATATATATATATATATATATATATATATTCATTTATTTTTTATTTATATATAAGTATTTCATTTTGCTCATTAGCACATTATATACTTGTGACCAAGTAGTTGACTGATTTTGGCAAGTAGAGGATGTGAGTTAAAATTCGAGGATAATAATTATAAATGTTAATAAACCAAATGTCACTTAACCAAATAATTTCATGCTTTCAAATGTTAGTTAATCAATATATTAGATTAATGTTTTTTCTAAATTTATAAGGGTAAAATTAAATTAATGAATTTTAGTCCAGTAAAACTTAATTATTTGTCGAGTCTAATATACTATTTTTTTAATATAAAAAGTTTGGTACCAAAACTTAATTATATTAGAATAACATAGTCTTTTTTTAATTATGAAAAGTTAGGTGCACCAAAATACAAATATTTTGTATTTAGTTTATCAAAACAAAATTCTCCCGTTTATTTTTTTTTATAAGAAGGTGCATGAACACTTTCAGATTTTCCATTTATTGTGCATCTAAAAGTAACTATTTTTTATTTTGGTTCATTTTTTTCAAATTAAAAAAAATTGAGTTTTTATATTAAAATATTTTAAAATAATATATTAAAATATTTCACTAAAAATAATGAAAATCACTTTTAATGTCATCTTCAATTATCCTTAAATGTAAATCTTTCCCAAAGTTTTCATTAGTTTTTTTGTATTTATTACATATTTGTGTCATTATAATTTCTAAAATTAAACAAAATAAAATTGAACCGAATTATATATGAAAATCATTTAAACATGGTTCTTTCACATTTAAATAAATATTTGATCATATTCAATACATTTTGTTCAAATTATTTTGAGTTTTTGATTTCAATATATATATATATATATATTCTAATTAGAAACATCATTTGGTTGTATCTATTTGGAAGAAAATGAGAGGAGAAATCAAAAATTTTTAGAGATTTAATAAATCGGAGTCCACACATCTACCCACCAAAAAAGTTTATTTGAAGTTGAATTTATTTATTATAATATTAAATTATTATTATCACTATCTTTTGATCACTAGTCAATTTGATTGAATTATAGATCACATTGAATTTTGCAAATTTGATCATGCCATTTCAAGTATAACTAATTACAATTTATAAAGTAAATTTTTGAATTAACATATGTCCACAACATTGAGATCATATGGCATTTGCCAAAAGATGGCTTATTTGCTACTCTAATTAGCATTTACCAAATGCTCATTAAATAGTAATGGGTTTGCATGAGATGCCCATATTGATTTTTTTATTTTTGATTTAGTTTGTTTTTAATTTAAGCACCAATGTATATCATGCTATTTTAAAAAAACTATAGATGTTCTTTTTTTATTTTCTTGGTTTTTTTTTAATAATTAAGATATACCATAAACCAGATGCATGTAGGAATCCACGTAAAATGGAAAACAAAATAGAAAGTTACATTAAAAGATTTTTTTATTAAAAATGGAAAAGAACCATTTTTTTATTAAAAATTAATCTCGGAAAATTTTTTCATTTTTTACATATTGGAAAAAGAGGAGGGAGATTTGTATTTAGGTGCATCAAATACAGAATAATTAAAAAAAGAACATCTTGAAAACATTTAAAAAATGTCAATTAAAAGCAAAATAATTATATTTTGGTGCATTCAAAATAGAAAACTCAATTTTTCTTCTCAACTAGTATGTCAGTAGTTTAAAAAAATAAAAAATAATTTTTAAAATTTTATTAATAGATAGATATAAAGCTAAGATTTGATCTCACATCTTGAACCAAATAAACATTATTGCCATCGAGCTATGAGCACAAAATTGGTTTCTTATTGAAAATTTATATATTTGTATATAAACATCTACTATATATTAAAAGATATTTAAATAAAAACATATATTAATTAATAAACATAAACATATATACATAAATAAATAAATACAAATATAAATAAATATATATATATATAAACATAAACATATTATTTATATAATATTTATATATATAAACACACACAAATAATATATATATATATATATATATATATATATATATTATTTATATTATGTGTATATTTATAAATTAATATATATTTATGTTAATAAATTAATATATGCTTTTATTTAAATATTTACAAATATATAATAAACATATATATATATATTCAATAATAAACTAATTTGATAATTGTAGCTGGATGGAAAAACGTCTTGTTTGGTTTTAGATATTGTGGATTCAGATCTCAAATTTGTATCTATCAATTAATAATTTTTTAGTTTTTTTTTTAACCACTAACATGTCAGTTGTGGTGCAAAATTGAGTTTTTGATTTTGAGTGTACCATAATACAATAATTTTTCATTTTAGTGAATTTTTTTTTCAGAAAGAGTTATATTTTTTAATTATTTTGTATTTGATGTACTACAACATAAATCTCTCAAAAAAAAAAAAACTTAAAGTAAAGAGGGTTGTCCCCTCTTTCTAGACAACGCAATATTAATGAAAATGGAGGAATAAAACTTTTCTCCTTCTCCTAATTGATTGAGTAGCATAAAAGATAAGAAAAATAAAGTCACTCAACTTTTCTTGTTAGCTTTGGTCTACTAAAAATCAACCATAAAATATAAGACAAAATCTTAAATCTAATAATGTTTTTTTACAATTAAGAATAAATTTTTTTGGAACAAAAATTTTTATTATATCATGTCCATAAAAGTATATGTCTAAATGAGTAAATTAGTGATGTTGTTGTTGTGTCCTGTTATTGTTGTTGTGGATTATTGATGCTTTAAATTGGAGACTTAATGAATAACCTCACATAGAGAATAACACATCTAAATTAACAAATCTTCATAAATAAGGTTGTTAACAAGTGGGTTGTTGTGTACTATTTTAGATTTTAGTTTCATATGATTTTATGTTTTGAAAATATTAATATTTAGTGGAAACATATTTTTTTAGTCTGCCAAATTGTGTGAGGTTAATTAGCGTGAATAGGTCATTATATCTTGTTAAGTCAACTTTTGTGATAGTTTCTTGATTTTAGAGTTTCTATTTTTAATCATATTATTGAATTTAGTTTCTAAGTTTTTTTTTGAATTTACCATAAAATTTCTACTAGAAATGTGCACAAAATTCATGGTTAGAATAGCCTAAAATAGTTCTAAGTTTTTTAGAAATTAAAAATCTTATAAAAATATCTAATAAAAAAAATAAATTAGATAAAATTAAATTTTTATTTAAATGGTAAATTAAAAAAAAATTCAATTATTGGTTTTGATTATTGGATATTTTTTTGGTTGAATTTTATTTTAATATTTCTGGAGGATTACTCTTTAAAAATAAAATTAAATTCAACTAATCAAATTCATTTGGATAAATGGAAAATGACATTATTTCATTACCAAGCAGCTATGCGACAATGTGATTGAAAACCCAAAACCTAAAAATATTATCGTCCAAGATTGACATGCATTATACTTTAGATGTGCTTTTATTATTTAACAAAGGATAAATATGGACTATAGATATATAATATCATGTTGCCTAATAAATAAAGATAAATAGGACATGAAAAAAACTTGATTCTATGAATAAAAACATTTAGATGCAAAATATTAATAAGTAGACATCTAATACATTTGAATTTTATAGATGTTAATCAAATAACAACATACATAAATGTCTTCTAAAAGCTAGTGAACTAGTTTTCATCCATGATTAGTCACTAGCATGCCTACTATCTAGATTACTATTTGGTAATTAAAAAATAGAATAAACTTTGTCATTAATGGAGTAAAACTAGGTGTGTTTGCTTGTATATTAGTATGTATCAAAGAGATTTCACTTAATTCTTATTTTGAAATGATTTGATAAATATTAGTGAAATCATATTGAATTTTGGTGAAATTAATAGACTTGGTGGAACAAAGACTTGTAGTGGAGAGAAGAGATGGAGCCATGACAATTTTATTGTCATGGCTAAATGCACACCTTTCATAGTAGCCTTACATAATTATAGCCTCCTTTCTTGGTTGTAATTTTTTGTATATTATGATTCTACCATAAAGTTGACATAATCATTTCACTATGTAACATTATTATTATTGACATAATATTTTCTTTGAGTCATGATCATACTAGTTCTAAACCACTTAATAGTAATTATGATTTTTCATTATAAAGAGAAAATACTTAGTCATGGCAATCTTAGGGCCATGACATTTTATTTAATAAGCCAATACCAAAGCTGTTGCCAATTCTCAGTACCATGACTTTGTGTTCTAGATAACAATTACATAGTCATCACAATCCCAACACTATGACATTGTGTTCAACAAACTAACACCAAAGCTGCATTAAATTCTTAGTGCTACAACTTTGTATTACATAGAGTATTTGATTTAATCATGATAATCCTAGTATTCTTATATTTTACTCATAAAGTCAAGACTAAAGTCATGATCATTCCCAACAGCATGATATTTGAGCTCTAGATGAGATCTAGATAAATGATAAAGTCATGACCTTAATTTTGTATCATAACTTTCAACTGAAAATATAACATAGATCCACAATATAAAAGGTATACTTAAAAAAAAGAAAATGAGAAAAAGTGTGAAATCCCAAAAAAAATGAAGAAATAAATAATATGATTTATTTCTAGAAAAAAAAAGAGTAATTAAGTAATATTGCAATAAGAAAAATAAACTAAAATTTTTAGAACCATGCTGATAAAATAGTTTTCATTATCGAATTCATCTTGGAAAATATAGATGCAGTGATAAATTTCATCAAATTCTGAGTAAGTCAGAATTTTGTTATTTTTTAAGTAATTTAAATAATAATTAGAATAAATAAATAAATAAATATATAAATAAATAAAATGAAAATGAGAAGACAATTCCATGATGTTAGCATGTGGCTGTGCCATGCGTGGTCACGTGTAAAAAAAATTATAATAATAAGAATATTTTTAAAAAAAATAATATAAAAAAAACATCAGGAATCTAGAAAATGGGATGATGCCTAACATGGAAAGAAAAATAAACTTTGATAGAGAGGGAGTCACTGTGCAGAGAAAAAAAATATAAATGATTCGTTGATATTCTTTTGATCATAATAGATTAATCCGGAGTTGGAATAGAATAGTCCAAGAACTAAAGTTGCTCTACGCGATGAGATCTTTAGTTTGACATAACATTTATAAATTTCTTAAATTTTTTTGGAAGGTTGTGGTTTTCTCCTATAAAATTTTTTTTCTATTTAAAGGTCATAAATGATCATGTTTTATATTTTAATTCGAATTGTTAGAAATATTATTAGAAATGATTAATTGGTGAAAAGTTTCTATGTTTCATTTAGTAAAATTTAGTGCATGTGAATTAGATTTGGATTGTTATAGCTATGTCTTAAATGTCATTTAATCATAAATGGCATAATTACATTTTATATGCATGGGAACATTCCATATACATGGGTTGGTGCATGACACACACACACACACACACACATAAAGACATATGAATTGTATTTGACGAACTCGAATTGGAACAACGTCTAGATTGAGTTGTACAATATTTTTCTAGAGCATGGCTAATATAAATTTGCGAACTCAAATTGGGATGATGTCCAGGCTAAGTTACGCGGTGATTTTTGGAAAATATCTAAGAAAAAAAATATTTGGTCAAAAAATGTCCAATATATTTTTGGGATGAGGTTCATATTTCTCGAAGTAAATCTAAAAAACCATATTTTGTTCGGAGAAATATCAAATATATTTTTCATAAGAGGTCCATATTTTCGGAATAATTTCAAAAAAATAAATATTTTTTATAGATAGATAGATATATATATATATATATATATATATATATATATATTATGTCATACTTAGCTTCGGCATGTGCGAGGGAGCCGATGAGACTCAGAAATATGAACATATAAATATTTCATCCATAATTACATTCTTTAAATATTATACTTGAGTGGGTATTGATATATGCATGATATTTTATGTGAACTTAGATAGAGAGTAGCCCTATAAGAGTTTACCTCTACTAAGTTTTACTCACTCCATTTTGCAGGACCCCTTTCAGGTACATGTCCAGGACATATGACAAATCTACATGCGGGATCGCACGTGTGAAGAAAATTCAATTGTGGCTTTAATAATGTATTATGTGTTTTTAATTCTGCTAAGCAAATAAAAGAAAAAAATGTGCATGCTACATTTGGGAATATTATATTTTATTATATATTTTGTTGTGTTATGTAATGTAATGGGACTCCCTGTGAGATGGGGTATCATAGAAAGTGAAAGGAGAAAAGAAAAACATGCACATAGGCCCTAGGTATCAACGACATCAATTAAGAAAAAATATAAAGGTGAACAATAACCAATATCAATTGGAATTTGAGTTTTATACAAAGAAATTTGTTTTAGCATTCATTGTGAACGACATCTCATATAATTTATCAATTATATTCTAGAATTAGTAATGTATTTGTAGTGTGATGAATACTTAAATTTATGAGTTTAGATTTATACTAATATTGTGTTTGGATATTGATAGATATTGATACAATTTAGAATTAAACATTAGAATTTTAATCTTAATAGGTAAGTTATGGGACATACTCATGTGGTTTGAATAGAAAAAAGTAACAACCCTTTTAATCTTAACATATGAGATAAACCAACATATAAAAAATCTAAAGTTAAAGTATGTTATTTGTTGTGAGTATGGTGCTCATAAAGTTGAATGTTTGAACATACTAAAAACCAACTCATTATGTACTATCTATAAGAATTAACATTATAGTAATGTTAAAGTTAATTAGAATGTTTTATCTATTAGTTTCATCATAGGTTGAGAGTAAAATATTGGTCATGGTGGATCATGACAAGAATGTCATGGGGCAAACACAACTGGGAGAGACTCGTATGATGATGACAAATCACTGACTCATTCCCACTTATATGACTTCAATGAGTGAAATTTATGAGATGACATATATTTAATTATTACGAGTATGATGCTTACGAATCCAAAAACACAAACAAAATTAGTACCACATTATCTCAAGTCTTTGAGACAATTAGTAATTGAATAATAAAGTATATACTCAAAATAATCATCAAGAGTACCTAAAAGAAGTATTTCTGATAATGACTCTTACATTGAATATCATGTCGATTCAACATTGAAATATGTTTGAAATAACTATGAGGGGATCATACTTGATAGTGATAGTCCAATAGATGATAACCACCTTTTATGCAAAGAAGGTATACACACATTTTCACAATAATCAAACCTACGTCTAACAACCAAACATAATATTGAATAAATATAAAGAAATATCACCATGCATATATATTTGTGCTAACCCTAGAGTCTGAGTATAATTGTCAAGATCAAATATATATATTCAACTCATGAAATTGTTAGATCAGTGTTGATTGATTGAATTATCAAAATAATTTATGTGAGATTCATATCTAAACTTATGTCTACTTTATTACTTATACCACCTATATATTTGCAAAGCTACATTGAACAATAGATCCTCACTCAATTAGATGTTATGATCATATCAATAAACTATGAATTTTGATACCCTCAAAAAGTCACAAGTTTTTGATGCTATTGTCATGGATTGTATTATAATAGTTTAGTTTATTAACTTGAGTTGGCATAATTATCATTGAAAAATGATAATTTTATTACAAGTTGTATGATGTGATTTTGCTTATTGTTTATATTGCATTTGTATCGTGAGAAAAAAAAATTTTTAGTTCATTTTGTTTTGTAGCCACCAAGAAAATTAAATTAGCAAAGCTTCTATGATTGAGTTAAATCCTCTAGACCTAGAAATTAAGAAAAAAACAAGAGAACTTTTGAGACAAAGAGCTAAAAGAGAGAGAGAGATAGTAGTGTAAAATGGAACCAATAAAAAATTAGTATGGTGTAGAAAATTATAAAATTAGTAGAGATAACAACTAAGATGCTAAGAGACAATATGTCCAACTGTCCACGAGATTATTGAAGACCTACCATGATGGATGGCTATTTTGGAATTCAAATGCAATTGGTACAAGTGTAGCACTTTAAGTTGAAACCAAATTTGAAAGTATGGTGTAGAAAAATTAGTATAGTGAGAGAATGTTAGAAGAACCAAATAACCACATCACAATTTTTTTAAAGCTATATCATAAGGTAAAAATATATGGAGTTAACTAAAATGCTATCATGTTATGACTATTTACTTTTTCTTAGAGGGACAAAGCCATTAAAGTTAGTTCTAATATTTGTCTAGAGGTTCAATTAAAGTTTGGGATAAATTGGTTCAAGGCTTTCTAGCCAAGTTTTTTTTTTGCCTCAAATCACCTATCAACCGAGGATAGAGATAAGTTAATTTCACAAAGAGAAGTAAGATATTTTATATGATACTTGGACTACTTCAAAGAACTTTTGAGCTGGTACCTACAATATTGATCTGAGATATGGTTCCAAACATAAACTTTTATTGACAAACTAAATTATATGATGATATGAACTATTGATGCAACTTTAAGTGATTTCATCTTTAACAAGTCACATGAGGAAGTATACTTTCATTTAAAGAGATAGCAAAGAATAATTATCAGATTGTAAGTAATTGTACATCTAGGAGGAAGCAAATTGGCTTTTTGGAAGTGGATATTTTAACCACAATTGAAGTGAAGATGGTTGTATGTTTTATTAGATTTGAATCACAAAATGATAATTAAATTAGTATGGGACAAGTTTCTACCATGCAACAACACGAAAAGGCGTAATTCAATAAGGTGTATTAAGTGGAAAGAGCTAATATTCTACAAAGTAAAAGGTATATTTTTTTGACCCAACCAAAATACTCCCACTCATTATCATATGAATTTGAGTAACTATGGAAACCTTTCATATGGTAACTCTAGAAATATACAATAGAACTTTGGCCAATTTCAAAAAAAATTTTGAGAATAATTTAATGGACTATCTCATGCAAGAAGTATCAAGCTCCAACTATTTTCTTTTGAAGGGAGTAGAAAAGCTATTCTTTGAAAATAATATTATGACCTTATTCACCGAGATGGAGAGAAGAAATAATATTCAAGATACTCATATGGAATGAAGTTGAAATGATGATGGAATACATAAATGTAGTGATAAAAATCATTGTGAGTCAACTTGCACAACTAGTAATCTCAATAAAAGAAGAATAAGCATGGAGAGAAAAGGAAAGCCTTTATATAAAGAGAAGATGTAACTAAAGAAGTTACAACTTTTCCTAAAGTCATGATATCACTCTTCAATGAAGTAGATTATGCCGCAACATCTCCTTTTGTCATTGAAAAATAAGCCATGACATTTTTTAAAGTCAATAAATTACTAAAACATATTGCTCAATTTTTGCCACCCGCACTTAAATGAAGAGGTAGAGTAGGAGTACAATTTATTAGAAACATTGATTAGAAACATGTAAAATAGAAAGATGTTGCCAAGAGTAATTATTTCTTTCTTAATCTTTTGTTTTTTTAATGTTTTAGAGAGGGAAAGATAGAAGAGCAATTCTAGAAGTTTTTTTTTGGAAGTTGGAGGTGAACTTTCTATTTACCAAAGTATTAGCACAAATGTCAAACACATGAAGTTCATGGAAGATATAATGAGTTCCAATAAATAGTTCAAGACACGTGGTATGGTAAATATGACCAAGAAGTATCATTTCATCATCCAACATAAACTTCCAAGAATACTAAAAGATCTACTAAGTTTTATAATTCCAAACATAATTGGGGGTCATCCTTTTTGAAAGGTCCTATGTGAATTGGGATTTTGTATTAACTAGATGCTATTATCCATTGTATAGAGATTAAACCTTAGTGAGATAAATCTATCTTCCCTCTCACTTCAAATGGTCGATCATTCTATCAAATTTGTAAGTGGAGTGATTGAGAAAATTTGGTAAAAGTAGATAAGTTTATTTTTCTAGATAATTTTATTGTAGTTGACTTGAAGTAAAATTAATGGTTCTTTTGATCTTGGGAAGACCATGTTTATTCATCGAATATGCATTAATTGTGTCAAAAAAAAAAAAAAAGAATTCATGCTTGGGAGGGCAAAGAGAAAGTAAAATTTAAGCTTACATTAGCATGTAGAATCTAGATTTTAGTGATAAATATTGAAAAAGAATAGAAAGCCTTTTATGCACCAAATGATGAGACAAAAGGTGAAGTTTAAAAGGAAATAGTTCATAGAAGATTGCTGGCCTAAAAAAGATAGAAAAAACAATGAATAATATGAACCATGGCTAAAAGAAAAAATATGAAAATGTAGATGAAGATGAAAACTAATATGAAGTTATGGCCTTCATTAAAGTCATACTCAGAAAAATCTAAATCATATAACTCTAGAGATGCAAAGAAAGAGATTGAAAATATAAAGCTCTCAATCCAACAATATGAAACAATTATTGAAAAAACTCTCAAGTTGGTAATGAAAGTACAAGTTGATATATTGGACAAGAATGGCAACATTAAAATAATTATCATGAAACATCCAAAGGGTAATGAGAATGAAATAATTATAATGAAGAAAGTCATGACTTCAATGGATGCTACGACATTTTTTTCAAAGAAAATGATGTAAGTCATGACATGAGGCAAAGTCATGACTAATATAAGCCAGAGAGAAATTCCACCAATCATGGCCACTTAAAGAGTCATGACACTTTTTAAAGAAGTCATAGAAAACAATATCATAACACTTACCAATATTGTAGCATCCATGGTAGAATATTAGGATGAAGAAGTGTTGAAAAACTTGTTGATATTGAAAGAGAAATCAAAAAAACAAGTTGAATCAAAAAATTATAATAAGAAACTGACTTGGATAGCTAAAGTTACTAACCAAAATGAAGATCTAAAGAAGGTCTAACTATGGACGTTAAATGTAATACTATTTGATAGACAACCCAAATATTTTTTTTTCATTGTGTGATGAAAAATTACTTCACAATAAGAACCACACACTTCCTAATAAATCCCAAAATTCTAAATTGTATTTAAAAAAAAAGTATACTACAACACTCAAATATAGTTGTGGTCATCATTGTTATGTTCTATTTTGTTATGATTGTTCAGAAGAAAATTTATTGCTTGGGGAAGAGTAACACTTTTAGTGTATGAGTTTATTTGGTACTCAAAATGCTACATAAATTATGTCATTTGGAGAGATTTTACTTAATCCTTATTTTGAGATGATTTGATAAATGTTAGTGAAATCATAATGAATTTCTAAAAAATTTCTGGACACGACGGATTACAAGCTTATAGAGTCATGACAATTCTTTTGCCATACTTATTTAAACATTCTATTATAACCTTAAGTAGTTGTGACATATTTTTTGTAGCCATAACTCTATCAAAATAGTTGTGATATTATTTGTATGCCATGACTCTTTCACTGAGCTGAGATAATTAATTTATTGTGCAACAAAATCATTATGGCCATGAGATTTTCTAGTCATCAGCACACTAGCTCCAAACTACTTAATGGCCTTGACATTATTTTTACATCATACTAATCAATTTTCCCAATGGTAAAAATTATCATGTTGCAATTTATAGCCAAAACTTATTCAAGATAGAGTGAAACTTCAAGAGATGTGAATTACGATATCATTTTATGCCATGAATTTCATTTCAAAAAGCAATTACTTAGTAGTGAAAATCTTAGTGCCACAATTTTTTTAACAAGCCAAGACTAAAGTTTTGGTCAATTATTCGTGTTGCATTTGTATTCTAGAGAGCAATTACTTAGTTATGATAATCCTAGTTCCAAGACAATTTGTTCAACAAACCAACACCAAACCCATGAATAATTTCTAGTGTTATGACTATGTTACAGAGAGTAGTTGATTTAGTTATAGCAATTCTAGCACCATTATATTTTGCTTACAAAGTTAAGACTAAATCTATGGTCATTTTTTTCTCTAGGTAATTGTGCTCTAGAGAAGATTCAAAGAGATGACAAAATCATAACCTCAATTCTGAGTTGTGATTTCCAACTTAAAATATTGTATGGATCTATGACGTATAAAAGCTACACTTAGAAAAGAAAATAAAAAAAAGAGAAGACAACGAATCGATGCACACAAGCCAAGGTAATGCATCATTAGAGGTGTCAAATGGGCCGGGCATCACAATATCAGCCATAATGTGTCGATCAGCCCATGCCGTGTCCACGTGCCATGCACCCGGGTCGTGCCTTGCATGGCATGCGGGCTTAAGACCCTTAGCATGGTACGACACAATTTATGTTGAGGGTCTGCTCCGTAAGGGCCCATGCACGCTACAATAGCATGCCGTGCTAGGATTTGGGCCATGGCCGGGCCACCCATCCCATTTGATACCGTAATGCATCATCAACCTCAATTAAAATAAAATTAGACATGAACAATTAGCAACATCAATTAGAATTAGAGTTTTATACTTAGAAATTAGTTTAAGCACTTATTAGGAATCCTATAGTCCACGACATGCCTTCTAGCACATCTCGTGTGATTTTATCTCTAATCTCTAGCTAAATTAAATTCTAAGATTTGTAATACATTTGTGTTATGATGAATAGTTGTAATTATGAGTTTATGTTTATTTTGATATTATATTTGGATGTTGATGGATATGAATATAATTTAGAAATAAAAAATAGGGGGTTTATGAATACATCAGTCTATGCATATTGCTCATGGCGGATGGTAGTAGGTAAGTCACAACATACACTCATATGATTTGTATACAATAAAGTGATACCCCTTCTAAATTTAATGTGTGAGATAAACCAATGGGTAAAAATTAGAGGTGTCAACTGGGCCGGGCCGGCCCGGCACGAGGCACGGTACGATTCGGCCGTGCCTAGGCCGGCCCGGCACGGAAATTTATCGTGCTCGGGCTCGTGTCATGCCGTGCCATGCCGAGGCCAACCGGGCCTCGTGCTGTGCTTGGCCCGACACGGTACCGTACCAACGAGTCGCGGTACCGTGCCGGAACCAAAATTTTTTCAAAATTAGGGTTACAGGGGCGCTGAAACCCTAATTTTTTTTAATTTAGGGTTCGGCCAGACCGGGCGAACCCCGACGGATCATGCCGCGGGACCGGCATGAAAGCACGGACGGGCCTGAAAAAAATGGGCCGGGCCAGCCCGACACATCCCGTTTGACACCTCTAGTAAAAATATTGACTGTAAAGTATCATGATGTTTACAAGACCAAATAAGGGATATTTACAAGACCAAAAAAAATTAGAGTATCATGATGGATGTGCTAATTATCTTCGAGGAAGTCTTACTTCCTATGATATTTACAAGACTAAAAAAATTTCTCTCTAAGAGTGTCCACACAAATAAGGGATATGACAACAAGTCCATCTACTATAATAAAACTAGTGATGGCTTGATATAAGGTTTATTTATCGCATTTTAGATAACTCTTGGGTCATCCCAGTTCAGTTCGTGACTAAGAAAAGAGGAATAACATTGGTCACTAATGATGATAATTATTTGATACCTAGTAAATATCACTAATTGGAGAATATGCATAGACTATAAGAAACTCAACAAAACTACCCATATGGATGACTTTTGCTTTTAAGAGAATGTTTTTTGGATTGTATGTTGTTCAAGTAATATTTCAATGGTGCAAGTTATCAATTTTCATAGACATGACAAAAAATATTTTAGAGATCTTCTTGGATAACTTTTTAGTCTTTGGTGATTCTTATGAAGATTACATAATAAATTTAGATAGAGTAATAAAGTGTTGTGAATAAATAAATTTAGTATACAATTGAGAAAAATATCATATTTAGGTATAATAAGAATAGTTTTGGGACATAAAGTATCCGAAAAAGAAATTGAAGTTAACTGAGTAAACATGTAAGTAATTAAAAAACTTCTATCACTTATCGTAGTTAATGGTATTAGAAGCTTTCTAGGCCTTGCAAGGATTCTACAAAAAATTATTAGAAATTTCTCAAAGATCTTGTAACCTTGGTGCATGCTTTTGGAACAAGACATATGATTTAAATTCAAAAAAAAAATATCAACATGCCTTTGCAGAGTTAAAAAATACACTTATTTCAACCCCTATTATGGTGTCCTAATATTAGTGATGACCCTTTGTATTGATGTGTGATGCAAGTGTTTGCATTATGGGCATAGTGCTTGGATAGAGAAAAGAAAAAGTATTTCTTATCATATACCATGCTAACAACACACTCTCGATGCCCAATTGAATTGCACCACTATAGAGAAAGAACTTTTATCAATAATCTTTACTTTTGGCAAGTTAAAATCATATTTAGTGGGAACTAAAGTCATAGTATATACTAAATATTCTATAATCAAATATCTCATAGAAAAGAACGATGTCAAGCCTAAATTGATTTGATGGATTTTATTGTTACTATAGTTAGAACTAGATATATTAGATAAAAAATGTACATAGAATCAAAATTGAAAATCGCTTATCAAGACTAGAAAAAAAAGATAGAAGAGTTGTTGAAGAAGAAATTAGATAGATTTTTTTATATGAGCAAATTATAGTATTGAATGAAAATGTAACTCCATGGTATGTAGATATAGTTAATTAATTGATTAGTGAGGTGTCTCTTTCAGACTTCTAATGATAGTAGCTCAAAAAATTTTATCATGATATGAAATTCTTATATTGGGATGAACCTTATCTTTGTAAGTAGTACTCTGATCAAAATTTGAGGTTAAGTGTTAAAGATGAAAGATCAGTAGTATCTTGCAATAATGTCACTTATCGCCCTACGATGGACATTTAGAAATATTTTTAATTGAATCTAAAGTTTTGCAATTGAGCTATTATTGGCCAACACTTTTTAAAAATTATCATGAGTTGGTCAAGACTTGTGATAGGTGGTAACATATGGGAAATATATCATAGAAGCATGAAATAATCAAATTCCATTGAATGGCATATTAGAGATTGAATTGTTTCATGTACGAGGCACATACTTAATGGGACCATTTTCTTCATCCCTAGAGAACCTTTACACTATAGTGGCTATGGATCATGTATCAAAATGAGCAAAAGCTTTAGAATGTCGAATCAATAATTCAAAGATTATGGTTAAATTTCTTCAAAAGAATATGTTCACATATTTTGGCACACCTTAGGCAATCATCAATGATGAGAGAATGCATTTAAATAGAAAATAGTTTGATAGAGTATTAGTCAAATATGAAATACATCATAGGATTGTTATAACATATCATTCTTAGACCAACAGGCAAGATGAACTCTAGAATGGAGAAATCAAGAAAATATTTGAAAATATAGTGAATTCAAGTAGAATGAGATTTATCTTTAAGATTCAATGATGTCTTGTGGGTTTATAGAATAGCTTTCAAAATCTTATTGGGAATATCTCTATATAGGTTGGTCTTTGGGAAGACTTATCATCTACCCTTGGAACTTGAACATAAAGCATATTGGGCTTTGAAAAAACTGAATTGTGACTTGCACACTAAGAGTGAAAGTAAGAAAGTACAATTAAATGAATTAGAATAAATAATACTATTTTTTTATGAAAGCACTAAAGTTTACAAGGAGAAATTTAAGAAATATCATGACAAGAAATTTGATAATAAGAAATTTTAACAATGGCAGAAAGTAATACTATTCAATTGAAGGTTGAAACTTTTTTCTAGCAAATTAAAATCAAGATGATATGGGGCTATCACCATTTCGGATATTTATCCACATGGAATAATGGAACTTCAAAACAATCAGCCAGGAATAAAGTTTCTATCAAACAAGCTCTGATTTATAAAATATTTAGCCTAGGAAGTAGAGTGAAAGAATATATCCATCTTGTTGAAGGAACCATAACAATGAGGAGCAAGTTGAGCTGAAGTCTATAAATCAAACACATTATAGGAGGAAACCCATATTATAAAAAATAATAATAATAATAATAATGAATAGATTGTAATATATTTTAAAGATCTATTTATTCTTTATAAAATGCACATCACACTATAGTTGATTTCTTTTAAAAAATATTGTGAACCTTAACCAAAAAAGAGATGAAATTTCAAAACTATTTCATTAAGATTTGATACCAATTTAGAAAACTAAGTAATATAAAGTATTAGACGAATGATATAAAATACAATGAGCATCTTAAGTTTGAGGGAGTTGAAAAAAAGAGAAAAAGAGTACTCCATTTTTAAAATTGTTGGTTAGTAACAAGAAGTGTGCATGAGCCCAACATCTACTTTTTGCATTAAATAGTAATATAATGTATTACTATGAATTATAGCTCTAATAAGTGATAATGCCAAGTAATCAAATGTTTTTATTACAAATATTGGCATTCGTATCAAAATGCATGAATTGTTGCTTAGTAAATTTGAAAAGCAAAGCAAAAAAAAAAGAACACTCCACGGCATTAAATTATTGCATAGTAAGTATAAGCATGTGTGAGTCTTATGTGTACTTATGAATATAATAGTAACCTAAAATATGAGTATCCGATATAGTTCTAGTTAGTGGTAATGCTGAGCAACTAGATACATTCATCACAAATATTAGTATTCGCATCAAAAGATTTGAATGACTTTGAAGAGCAAAGCTAAAACAATGGTAAAAAGACAAAATTGAAAAGTTTTAGCTATGGTCTACCAACAAGCGCGCGCGCACAATGGAAGAATTAGATCTAACAATATGTTGATATATAATAAATTTAAAGATAACATGTAGGAAACATCTTTGAGGACTAAAAATCTAACATGCTACTGCTAATTGATTGTAATTATCTTTTACTTACATGATACTTGATATTTATTTTTTATTCCTCGAGGATGAGCAATAATTTAAGTCAGAGGGGGTGATTACTTTATGAAATTAGAGATTTTATCTTCTCTTTCTAACCTATTTTTAATACAAAAAGTGTACATTTTTTATTTTTAAGTATTTTAAAATATATATTATCATATCTTAGTTTATTTTAATTTTTAATGAAAAAATACACTTTATTTGGATTAAATATTCTACAAAAAAGAAGCTATTACCCCTAGAAGATTAAGGTTGGCTTATGGTGATTCAGGAATCACTTATATAGAAACCAAAAGAATAGTGTATGCCAAGTATATATATCATGTGTATATATAGATAGATATATATATATAATATAAGTAGATACATGTATTTATATATGTATGTATATATAGATGCATATATAAATGTATATGAATGTATAAATATATAATATATAATAGACACCCCCTCCACACACACACATGCATATATATGTATATATAAATGTATATGAATGTATAAATATAATTTATATGTATAGATATATAAATATATATGCACATATTTATATATTTATACATGTCTATATATGTCTATAAATTTACATATGTAGATTGATATGTATGTATATACAATATATAATAAACACCCCCCTCCCCCCCCCCCCCCCCCCCCCCACACATATATGCACACACACACACACACACATATGAAATGGTAAGGAAAGTTATTGGAAGTTATATATGTGTGGCTATATTTAAAGAAAGGGGAGAAATTGAGAGAGAAGTTTTCTAAAACTGTTCATATATATATATAATCAGACAAAAACAAAAGGGATAAATAGAAGAGGCTAAAGATACAAAGAAAAAGGATAAAAGATAGTTGAAAACAAAAATATTGGTAGAAACAAAATCAATATATGAAAGAAAGAACATATTCAAAGAATGCTCAGCTTTATGGAAGAATTTTTTGCAAGATTCAGGACTAGAAGAAAAGAAATTTTTGAAAAATTGTTTTCAAAAAACATAAAGAGACTTCAAAAATGAAGTTCCATAAGAGAAAACATGTAGAAAAATTTTAAAATGATAAGTTAAAAGGAGATATAAATAGAACTTCATATGCAAAGAAAAAAAAATAAGATACAAAAACAAAGATACACAAGAGGTTCAAAAGACGAGTTGCACAGAAGAAGATGCAATTCACAAACTAAGTCACTCAAATGTGAGTTTTCTTTTATGTAATAGTTATTTTCTTGTTATTAATCATTATATTTTGTAATATTTTATCATTTAATTATTTTTGTTAAATAATGATCAAAATAAAAACTTTTGTTAGCATGAATCTAAACATAGGCTAAATTTATTTATACTACAGTTGGTTTGAATTTTAAGTTTTGGAGCATTGTCAATGTTAGATGTCTTTAAAAAAATTGATCATTCAATTATTCTCATTATTTAAGTTTGGCTTTTTTAGTCAACATAAGTAAAATACAATGGTAATATTAATTATGAAAAGGTTAAGATTAGTATATCTTGATTCTTGTTTAATAATCTTAATTTTGGAAATGTTAAGATTATTCATAAGTAATATATGGATATATTATTTATCCTACAAAATCTAAAGGACATATGGTTAAATATGCTTCTTCTTGCTATATTAGCACAGGGATATGTTTTATCTAGATAAATAATTTAAAAAGCATGTTAGTTAGGTTTAGAAAAATTACAAGTTAAATTCCAAGTCTAATTTACTAAGATTATTTGCTAATATAATTGAAAAAATAACTTAAATAAATTTACCAATTCTAGTATTAACCATTATAAATTTGTTAGTTCATTATTACTTTATTTGTTGTTTTTGTTAAATCCCAAAATTTTTTTTATTTGTAATTTGATCTTTATTTGCTTGAATTAAATATTTTCAATTACTTTACCGATGTTGATTTTTTTTATATAAATTTCATACATATCCAATATCTATGAAGATTATACTTCTAAATTACTTGTTGGCAACATTGCATGAGATTTTTAAGTCCCATATCAATGTTCAAAACTACTAGTAGGAGGATATGTGTTCGTGGAAAATCAGCTTTCATGGAAATCACTAGTATTGTACCATAAAAATTAATATCTATGATGATATAATATGTAATTAGATAATGATGAGTATAAAACTCATATTCAAAATGATACCATTAAAATAGTTAAATGATTACTTGTTATGCTTAAAAGAGAAAGGTCACTATAAATTTATATATGATTAAAAGAGAAACACATCAAGAAAAATAAGCATCTATTGTATCAGCAAGTTTGATAGAAAAATTAATCATGATGTACCACTAAAATTTTGGTTACATGACAAAATGAAGTTTACAAGTTTTTGTTGAACAAGAGTTTTTTCTAGAGCTTAAAAAGTTTCATTACCCTTTTTAGCATTATATCATTAGTAAGCAACTTGTATTAAAGTTCAGTAGTTCTAATGCTAAAAATAAATCTATCTTAGAACTAATTCACTCAAATATTTGGGAAGCACCATTTCTAAGCTTAAAAGGCAGAAGATACTTGATATCTTACATTGATGATTATTATAGAAGATATTTGGTGTATCTCATCAAGACAAAGGAAAATAGATTTCCATTGTTTAAAATATAAAACTACAAATATAACTTGAATCTAAAAAAAGAATATCAAATATTTGAGAATATATAATGGTAAAGAATATACTATATCAAATTTGATAATATCTATCAATAAGAAGACATCATGAAGTATTACACATGGTCATATACTCTACAAAAAAAAGAGTAGTAGAGTAGATGTATAGAATCTTATTAGAATGAGCAAAAGCTATATTAAGAATTGTAGGAAAGATCAATTCATTTTGGGTAGAAGAAGACACAAGCACTTATTTTGTGATCAATTAGTAACCATCAACAATAATTAACTTAAAAATGTCGAAGTAAACATGGATTGGTAAGCCAATTAATTATTATCGTTTATATTTATTTGAAAGTCATATGTACACTATATATAAGAACCAAGAAGCATCAAACAATATTAAAATCTAGAATATATAAAAATTTAAGATTTTTGATAGAGTAAAGGAATATTGTTTATGAGATATGACTACTGACAAGCTTATCATCAATAAAAATATCATTTTTGGAGAAGACATGTTGCGAATAGAAGGAGATAACACATAGATTATAAGTTTTATTAGAAATAAACATTCAAAATATAAATTACTAGAGCACACTAAACAATATTAGATGAGCCTAAAGCATTTGAGGTATGATGATCAAATTGGTGGATGAAAGAGCCAACTTGTTACTTAGAGTATATTATGGATGATAATAATGCATATTATCTACTAATAAAGGATTGATAACAATAAACTTTACATGAGGCTACAAAATTCAAAAAAATTTTCTTTGAATGATAGTACTACAAGATGTAAAAATCTATGTAAATTTGAATTCAACGAATATTTTTTAGGTCTCGAATAATGAAACAGTCCCAAAATATCAAGGATACATTATTATGAATGGTTCAAACATCAACTAAATTTTCAAAGAATCTCATATAATAATAGAAGGATAAGAATTGGTGTCATGATGTTTAAGGTTGAAACATCATTTTCTTGGGAATGTAACATGTCATATTGTCGCTATTATTCCTATTTCATGACATATTAATGGTATCATAACATGATTAATTTATGTCGTGACTAGACCACATAATCATGTATTCCATTATGATGTAGTTGTGTATTGGTTTCATAACATATTGTGTGATGTCATCATTATTTTGATGTCATAAGTGTTTTGACATCATGACATATTATGTAATATCATGACATATCTTAGTGGCATGACATGTGTGACTAAATTTATTGAATTAGCCCATTTTGTTGATAATTGTATGACCATATATATGGCTAAGGTGAGAAAGTTTGATGATGGTTTGAAATTGTTCATCCTAAATAAAATTATAGGACTTCTCCTACAAGATATGGACTTAATTAGTTAAGACAATCATGGAAACTAAGAGAAAGTTGGATGATGCATGGAGTATATGAGATATATAAGTGTGAAAGTTAAAAGGAGGGACAACTAACCTTCTTCTTTTAGCTTAGGGAGGAAGTAAAGGACTGCTACTCTACAAGAATTTTAGAGATGACACCATGACTATCAGGGACCAGCCTAGCTACATGAAATAAAATTGTCCCTACTTACCCCACAGTCCTAGTCATTAATAGGGCGTGCACATACACAGTTTGTCCCTACTTACCCTAACACTGGCAAAAAGAACTAGTATTAGACTAGGGTGCTATATGAGCACCTTCAATTTCAAAGGCAGGTTAGAGGAGCTTGGGTATGGGTTGGAGTAGAGGTCAAGGACAAAACTCATTGATTGAGACTTTAGAATCAAGGGCATGTGTATGCTATCACTTATTAGATTGAGATTGCAAATTAGTTAGTTATATAAAGTAGTACCCTTCTACTCTTTCACTTATGGACAAAGATATTATTTGATTTTGGTACATCATATTCTTTTAATATTATATCATATGTGAAAGCTACTACTAGTGAGTTCTCTCATAGAAACTAGGATAAGTGCTAATCAAACACGTGGCCTCTAGAGTTACAACCTAGAGTCACACATTGGAGATAGAACCACTTTGAGTAAAAGTGAGTTATCTCAAACTAAAGATCTCATATATTTTGCTCACTATGGACCTAAGGTTCATCCACATATCAGAGTTTGATGTCATCATCTAAATGGATTGGTTGATAATACACCGAGACATCATTGATTATGATCATAATAGAGTTACAACTTATACATCTAATTGTACTTATTTTATGTTTCATGGGAATAAGCATGATTCCTTACCCCAAGCCATGTATGATGCTTTGTGGCATAAAAAGTTGATGGATTGGTTGACAAGCCTTACTCTAGAATATGAGATGAGATAGGACTCGAGTCTACTTCAAGTGGCTTGTGAGTTTAAGGATGTTTTATGAATAATTTGCCAATATGATCTCCACAGAGAGATGTATTCTTCACCTTTACTTATCCCTAGTATGTCATTTAGTTCTAACTTAACATATAATGATACTAGTTGATTTGCAAAAAATCAAAGTCTAGTTACAATAATTTATGAATAAGGGCTTTATAAGATTGAGTAGTTTAATGTATGGCACTCCGATACTATTTTCAATGAAAAATAACAAGACCATTCAACTATGAATAGATTATTGATAGTTAAATATGATTATTGTCAAAAATAGGTACTATTTTCTAATGATTGATGATTTTGTATGATCAAGTAAGAGGTGCACAAGTTTACTCAAAAATATATTTTCATACTATTTACTTTTGATTGAAGGTCAGGAAGGAAAATATTTTTAAGATAATATTTAAGATGTAGAATGGACATTTGAGTTAATGATGATGCCATTCATATTGAAAAATACTCTAGTAAAATTCATAGACCTCATGCATAGTTTGTTCTAGTCCTATCTATATTTGTTTGTCATGGTCTTCATTGATGAAATCTTGATCTACTAGGTAGAGCATGATTTGTATTTGAGAATTATTTTAGTATGTGTGAGTTTGGGCTCATTGATGTGAGATTCTTGGGGCATGTGGTATCAACTTTCAGTGTATCTAAATCTATGCACTAGGTGAAGATTGAGGTAATTATAGGTTTGAAGACACCAAAGTTAGTCATCAAAATATGCAGTTTCTTGAGATTGGTAGACTATAAGAGGTTTATTGAGGACTTCTCCAAATTCGATACACCTATGTTGAAACTGATTTGAAAGGAGATCAAGTTTGAGTCTAATGACTTATACGAGAAGGAATTCTATTAATTAAAGAAAAGACGTATGGTTCTTGGCAATTAAAGAAACACGAGAAGAATTACCTCACACATAACATGAAATTAGTAGTCATTATCTTTGCATAAAAGATTTAATTTTAGTATTTATAAGGTCAATAGTGAGACATAGTAAGAAATGTTTTTGGATAACCATAGTCTGAAGTACATTTTTACATAATGAGACATCAACATGAAGCCAATGCAATTGGATGGAGTATATGAAAGAGTGTATGAGTTCACATTGTATTACCATCTTAGTAAGATAAATATGATTGCTGATGCACTTAGTCAGAAGCCACGAGGTACATTGGCTAGTGTGGGTTCTCAAAAGTGACATATGCTTGAGATTATTATTGTAACTTTATTATAATGTCAAAACTTAATGTTTGTAGTACAACACCAAAATTTTATTGGGTGATTGAATATGTCTAATAAAAATTCATAAGTATACAAGTCATACAAATAATATTGTAAATATATATTTAGATGTCGATCTCATAGTGATTGAATAGATGGTTTGACCAACCAATAATTAATTAAATACTCGTTTAGTTGTGAAGATAAACCTGTCTTAAATAAATACTTAGAACCTAAGGTTAGTTTATTGACAATGTGTATGATGATTATGATTGTATAAGGAATAATTGTGTATGATGATTATGGTTATATAAGGAATATAAACTATCAAATAGGTATATGTGTGTAGGTAGTGATAGATAGTGAATGAAAATTCATGTGACACACTCATGAGATTGGCATGAAAATAAGTCTCAACACTACTATTTCTACCATGTGAGATGAACATATATGTAGAAATCCTAAATTTATATAAGTTTAATGGATGTGAATATGACATTTATGAAGTCAAAAATACAAATTAAATTATGACCATTCTAGTGTGTATCTTCAAGAAGAATTGACATTCGAATGAAGCATATGTTATATAGAACATCTAATTTAGGGCTTTACCACTGAATGCTTGCACCTAAATATCTTTTTGGCAACCAAATTAACTCACATACTAAAATATTTGATCAAAGAATTTCTCTCTCTCTCTAAGGCTATGTCTGGAACTAGAGTAAGGAGAATGAAACAAAAATAAGTAAATAATACATCAAAGTAAAGAAGAAGGTTGATAAAGTGCTTGATCCTTTATATTTCACCCATTCAATGGAAATTAGCTTTAAGAGGTTAAAATCATTGTATGGACATGAAGGGTCTTTTTGTATCTTTTTTGTTGCACGATACACATTCCATAATCATTGAAATTATGTTGTATATAATATCTTATATCATTTCAATTGAATCGAGTATATCTTTACAAGGATCATGTACAAAATACATATTCTTCTGAATTGAATTACACTTTGGGAGGTTCAAATCAATGTTAGCTGTTATCTTTTGATCTTTTCTATTTATCATTCTTTTCTATTCATTTGAGATATATTCATGGAGATTTCCAATGGCTTTAACACTTCCTATCACTCTAATCTCTTGTCTTTTCATCATGTCTTCTAAGATTTTTATAAATCTTTCCTCAAACTTCTCTCGGGTGAATATGAATAAGCTCTCATACTTGTTAAGATGCATCTCTCACAATGCATCTTGTTGCTCTGCTTTAGTCTTTTCTTCCTTTTATTTTTTTATTCACATTTTCCCCCTACATGCTATCTTTTTTTTTTAATTCTACCACAAAGGAACTGTGTATTGCTAATAACTCTCCCTTTAATTTAATCTTCCTTTTGTCAGCCTCAACTTCATGTTCCTTAGTAGGGTGAGAATTTCTCCTAAGTATTCTCCCTACAAACCCATTGGATATTTATATTTGGTTGCGATTCTTCCTCAAAAATCTTTCCAAATTTCTAATTTTTTTTTCTACCGTGACTTCAAGGAATACTAAAACTTATTGTCTATATTAATTGATTCTTCCCCTTCAAAAAGTAACTTTCTTTTCTTATCTCCTTCAAGTCCTTTTTTCATACCAACCAATATCATGGGATATTTATGGGCACCTTTTATTTCTATCTTTAAATGTCAAGACTCTTCAATATGACATAACATAGTGAAAAAGGTGGGATAAATTATATGTCCTAATAATTTCTTTATATGTAAATAAAGAATTGATTTCTCCAAAATCTTACTAGCATTAATTTTATTCCCTCTCACCAAAGAAAATAGCATGATCATCCTATTTTGGTTGATGGTAAAAAGGTGGAGAGTGGGTTGCAAAACTAAACATAAAAAATACAACCATACCTTGCTATCTTTAATTAGCTCTTCCCTCACTAGCTATCCATTGGGACTTTTGATAATACTTTGCAACTTTTCTTACCATCTATAAAAGTCATGGAAATTTATTTTTTAATTCGGTTGTATTTTTAGGGTTTTGAAGATTGTACCATTTACATCCCCTAGAAGTCTAATAATTTCATTAATAAATTCTCTATCAAAATATACTGAAACTTATCATACATAATACTTCTTCTCTTGCATGTATTTGAGATTAGAATAAAACTTCCTTATGACTATAGCATTTTTATGTTCCATTTATTGATAAAATTTATTCCAATTTCTCAATTTGATCATCGACTAAACGTTAGAACAATCTCTTTAAATCTTTATTTTCTCAATAAAATTTTCTTTACTATAGTAGACATCATCCATCATCTTCTATTCTCTATGAACACTAAGCCTGCACAATGAGATTCAAGAGGAAGTCTGGGTGAGGGTTGCCTTATCTTGCTTTTCCTTCATCTTTTGACTCAAATAAGCTTCATTCTCATCTCACCCTAAGCTTCAAAATTAAGGTTTCTTCATCCATTATTGTATTGAATCACATTTTAGTTATTGCAGCAATTTTGGTCGGCAAAAGAAGAAGAAGAGTTTCAGGCAAAAAATCAGGGTTTATGAAGTTTTATAGAGTTAAGGCATTAGTCGTGGCTTATAAAAAATAGTCATGATTTTGTGTCATCGTCACTACTTATTTTTTTTTAAAAAAATAGCCATTAGATGATGTAACTTTATTTGTAATGAAAAATAGTCATAACTAGCTTTGAATACTAGCATAAAAATAAAGTTTTGAGTTACCTCCAAATGAGTACTATATTTAATGTCTCTAAAAAGATCAATTCTTTAGTCACCATCCCCAATTAGTAACTTTGGTAGTCCATATTATCTTTTTCATGTAATTTTTTTTTATTATATCTTCTAAACATCTCTTTCAAGATTAGGTCATTTATCCATTTTTTTTCTTCTAGATGTTATTCATCAAATGTCATGATTTTATTAATTGTGAGAGTGCCATTGAGTACAATACCTTTCACTAATGGTGAGATTTTAAGAAAATGCATGACATTATTTTTTGCTTTCTATAATAGTTATATTATGGCTAGGAAAAATATCATTACCTTTTCATATAACTTCTATTTCAACAATGTCATGATTTTTTCTTTAGCCAAAACTTTTTCTTTCTATGATTTATTCTTTATAGTATCGACTTCTTCAAAAGTCATGACTTCTTTCTATTTAGCAAACTCATCATCTTTTTCATTCTAATCTTTATTAATAATGATCTTTGTTGTCTTTTTTTACTCACAACAGCCATTGATCGATAGTAAAATTTTATCTAATTATAATTTTTTTATCTTCCCAAGAGTTCCTTCAATGATATCTCCATATTATTCACGTAATAATTTTATGATACTAGCAACTTCTTTTGCAACTTCATAATAACTCATTTTTTCTTCTTTTTCTATCATAATTTTGAGAAATATCATGACAACATAACATGTTTTATTATCAAGGCCTACTACAATATTTTTTTATTCCAAAATTTTTGCGAATTATTCTAATCATTCATTTTCTTTGGGAAAATAATTTTATAGAAAATTTCTCCATCTAAATTTTATATCCTATCTTTCAGCTATATGGATGAGGCTATCTATTCTTAAATAGCTTTTCTAGTCATCATCTAAAATTTTTAGGATATTATGCATATTAAATTTTACTTAAGCTTTGTCCTCACGAAGTATAAATTCTATTTTTTTTTCATGTCAATCAATGCCCTATCCAATTTAAAGAATGGTGGTCTCAATATTAATGAGCCATATGAGTCTTCTTCTATATCCAACTCTATAAAATTAGTAGAGAAAATATATTTTCCAACCTTGACTAATATATCTTCAATAATCTTTCTCGTAATCTTGATTGATCAATATGTCATCTATAGTGAAATAGAAATTAAAGTTAATTCACTTATATCCAAAAATCATAATATGGAAAATGACATCAAGTTGATACTTACTCCTAAGTTACGTAACCTTTTGGATGACATATTTTTCATCACCACACAGAATTGCAAAACTCCCTAGATATCTAAGCTTTATTGAGAGTTTATATTGAATAATTCTAATTCACTTCTCATTTTTTGGTCATGCCCATCATTCAATAAGCATTAAATTTCTTATTGCTACTTATAATATTTTTCATAAATTTGACATAATATGGTACATGTAGTATTGAGAAATTAATCAAAATTTTTATCTAGTCTTTCTTTTCTAAACAATAGTCAAAAAAAAAAAAGATTATATTGGTGAATTTATTGATCATCAACATAATTATTATTCAGCACATCATGCTTCTATTCTTTACTTTGGTTCGTTTACGTCTCTTCCTTTAATTATATTTTTTCATATGTAACTACTAGTGGCATAAGTTAGGCAAAAGATTTTGGTAGTGTCATGACTTTGTAAAATATCATAGCATTAGATGTTAGGCAAAAGATCATTGAGACTTTATTATAGTGCCAAAGCTTATTATTTATAGCACAACACCAAAAGTTCATTTGGGTGATTGTATATATCTAATAGAAATCAATAATCATATGGGTTGTACAAGTAATATAGTAGAGGTAAGTCAGAGTTAGTTCTCATGGAAATTGTAGGGGTAGTTTGACCAACTAATAGTAAATTATGATATTTTCTTGTGTATGATAAGTATCTTGGATAGATTCCATAGATCCCATAGGATTGTAGGTGATTGTATCTTGGATAGATACTTAATCTCTAGGATTGATTTAATTTCTTTTATATGATAAGTATTTCTTAAATATTAAGATAATATCATGCTTGATTGTTAGAAGAAGGGTATAATTATTAGATTTCTTCTTTTACCCTCTATCATAAAGATAGTTATCAACCATGTACTATTATTATTAAAGATAATCTGCTTATAGTTATATTTTGATATTTTACCACCAAAACTCATACTAATTTAATTCATTAGTCATCTAATTTTTACTAATTTTAGATAATATATAACTATCCTTAATGATTGCTTTAAATATATTTTTGTATTCATTGCCTTCAATAGCCATGAAAAGACATGAAATAATATGACAATAATTATATTTAAGATTTTGGATTCATAAGTATCATATTCATATCAATTAACACATGTCTTTCTAATAATTTCACTTATTGAAGTCAAACAAAAAAAATGATTATATGGTTGTCACCACCCTATGAAACACATCATATTATGTGCGTCTCATGTTACCTATCATCATCCACCACAATCAATACATGGCTCACAATAATAGTTAAACCTTAGGTAAGATATTCTGCATAACCCTCAATATTATTTGAAGGCTAGTTCTTGTAGAATATGCATAATAGAATGATTATTATTTTATTTGTATATTTGGCTTCATAAGTGTCATACTTTTTTCAATTTAACTTAGATAAATTTAGGATTTTTATATATAATTTCATCTAATGAGGTAGAATTACATGAGAAATCATTTCCTTCAAAGGTTTCCAATAATAGTAGGCGTGAGGATCTAGGTCTCATGTTTGGTTCCTAATCTAATTTATTTGCATTCAGCTTGAATTTGTCCCTAAGCAGGGGTAATGTTCATGCCATTTAGTGGTAACATATTTTCCCCTCATATTTAAAATCTTCTAACTCTTTATTTTTAAATATATTTAAGTCCATATTTTATACCATCAGGATCCTATTATGTACTAAAGTGGTTCAAAATGCCGAAAGTAAAATGTTGGGTTGAGATCAAGATATTGAATAATCTTTAAATCTTCCATGGAGCATGAAGTCATGGAAGAAAATAATGTTGTGACTAAGGACATCATTTATTGAGCACTAATTCATATTCATACGTGATATATGTCATGATTGAGAAAAATCCTTTATGGAATACATAGACACGATGACAAGAGATGCCACAATTGAGAAAATTTATCTTGTTAATATGAAGTCACGGTGGTAAAAGATACTGTGACTAAGAAAGTTTATCTCTAAATCATAAAGTCATGACAAAAAATTCTTCTCTAAAACACAAATTCATTATGAAAAATAATACCACATCTAAAATTATATAGTATTATTATATTTATATCTATAATATGCCATGGTGCTAGAAAATATCATGATTTTGCATATCAATTTGACACTTGGTTTCCATGATATACAAGTAAAATTATGGCTAAAATTAAGTTTAGAACTAATGTGGTTACAACTCCAAGATAATATTATAATCATAAAAGATTGTGGTACATAGTTAAAAATTATGAAAATGTCATGACTAAGTATGAACTAAAAAAGGTTACCATGATTTCTAAATAAGCATATACTTGTATAAAAATGTCATAACAATAGAAATATCATGACTTCTTCGTTTTTCTTTTAATTTCTATTTTATCTTTCTACCAAGTCTATCTTTTATATCTTAAATTATGTCTGATTCTACTATTATTCATCAAAATCTATCAAAAATATAATTCAATAAATCATCATTTTTTAAATCATAGTTTCATTATAAAAACATCTTGAAACAACCAAAACATAGCATAAAACTTGATACTTTAAGTATCGAACAACTATGAGATAGTTTTGGTTGCATTGTAAGTGTCAAGCTCAAGGTACTTTGGGGAGTTTAATGGCTATACTTTTTTTACTGAGTAGAGTGATCATGTCATGAGGGAAATACATAAAGAAAGTGTCCATCATGGAATAGGTATGGTAGGATATGGATGATGATGTGGCTATTCACATGGATGATAGTCTTAAATATAGGGGAATAGTTATTGTTCCCTAATTGATAAGTTAGAGAGATGAGATTTTGCTACGCACCAAGGTGATATAAAAATATACTATGATCTTTGTCACTAGTATTACTAGAGTTAAATAAAAAATCATACTGGAAAATTTGTTTTTTGATATTTTACATGTCAATAAGTAAAGATTGAGTACTGGGGCTCAATAAAATAACTCCATCTCTTGAAGGTAGCTAAGTGGAAGAAGAAACATATCATTATTGATTTTGTGACTAACTTACCATGGACATCACAAGTACATGACAAAGTGTGGGTCATATTGGATCAACTTACTAAGTATGAACTCTTTTTGGTCAGTAGATGACTTTCACTCTAAAAAGATTTTGTAGGTTGCAAATACAAAAAATTGTTTGGTTACATGAAGTGCAATGTCCATTGTATCAAATTAAAATCCTTGGTTACAACTTACTTTTGAAAAAATTTTCAGCAAGCCATAGGGACAATTGATAATGAACACAAATTTTCATTTCTAGATAAATGTTTAGTCAAAGAAGACCATCATGACTTTAAAGGACATGCTACAATCATGCATCCTTGATCTTAATGGTAGCCAAGAAGAGCATTTACCCTAGTATAATTTACAAGCAATAATAATTATTTGAGAGACATTATAAATCTCTAGTTAGCTGAATAGAGGTGGGAGATATAACCTCTATGGTCTTAAATTAATTCAAGATACCTCTAAAAAAGTGAATTTGATATAGAAACATCTATCACAACTCAAAGTTGGTATAAGAGTTATGTTGATAGATGATAGTGACCTCTAGAGTTTGAGGTGGGGAGAATTAATCTTTTTGAAGGTGATGCCCAAGAGAGGGATGGTCAGATTCAACAAGCAAGAAAAGTTATCGCAAAGATTTATCAAACCCATTGAGTCACTCAAGAGGGTATGCATGGTAGCACATTGATTGGCTTTACCACTAAGCTTATTGAGTTATCATATAATATTCTATCTCTTTATGCTCTGGAAGTACACTCCAATTCCAACCTATGTAGTGGAATAAAGCTAGCTTTTTATTGATGTTGATGGAACCTTTGAGGAGGGACCAATGCACAACATGGATAGCTAGGAATTAGTTTTGCAAGACATGACTATGAGACTAATAAAGGTGTTGTGGCAACATTGATGAGTGTAGGTGGTAATGTGAGAATGCACAAATACTATGAATGCCGATTATCTTTTCTCATTTGATGTTGGATGTATGTTTTAGTTATTTGGTGATTAAATGATAGTTAAAATAGCATGTAAATTAAAGATGTATGTGTTTTTGAATTTTGGAGATGAATTTTTTTTGGAAGAGGAATATAAAAACCTATGTAAATTTGAATTCATTGATTTTTTTTAAGATCTCAAATGATGAAAGAGACCCATAAAATAATCAAGGACATGTTGTTCAAAGTGGCTCAAACTTTGGCTAAAGTCTCAAAATATCACCTGTGGTAATAGAAGAACATGAAATGCTATCATGATGTTTGAGGTAACAACATCATTTTCTTGGGATCATGACATATCATAATCTCATGGCTATTCTTAGTGTCATGAGAGAATAATGGTATCACATCATGATTACTTGATGTAGAGACTAAACCATGGAATTGCAAATTTCACTATGATTTTGCAACTATGTATTGGTGGCACGACAAGTATGATATCATGGTATCTTGATGTCATGACATATTTTTATGATGTCATGGCATATTATGTAACGTCACGATAATGTCTTGATATCATTACATTTTATATGATGTAGTGATAATATCTTGATGTCATGACATGTATTACGTCACAATGACACCAAACAAAATTTTAATTAGTTTATTATAAAAGTGAATTGCCAAAAAAATGAGAAAGAAAAGAGAAAGTAGATTTCTCTTCTAGAAAAAAAGAAAAAAACCCTTGTGAGTGAAAGAAAAAGAGAATAAAGTTACTAGATTTCTAAAATCTATCTCTTAGATCTATGGAGTTTTGTCGGTTAGATTTAGTCGAACCAAGAATCAAAGTTTATCTACTCCATGAGATCTACATGAGGGTACCAAAATCAAGGAATTTAACCTATGTTCCAAATGAGGATATTTGAAGAAACTAGGGGTTTTGGGGTTAGAAGGGTTCACACGATCTTCTTTAGTTCTACTATATTCTGAGAGGTAGATATTTTTCCTACTCAAGTTTAATTCTATCATAAGAGCCGAGACATTCATGGGAGCGTTGTACAAAAAAAATTGCTTATTTCTTTCCATCTTTGTGTGTTTGATTTGTTGGGTTTTTTTGTTTTTTTTTTTGGAATTTCCAAGGTTAAGGATGAAAAATATGTAAAAATATATGTACATATTTTTAGAGAAAATGTTGTCAAAAGTTATCTAAGACCCAAGTTTTGGTTTGGCTATAACTTGGCTTATCAACCTTCTATTTGGATGATTCTAGTTGAAGATGAAAGTTAAAAAAACATATTTATAAATATATAGAAGACAACAAGAACCACATCTTGCTCAACTAACTTTGATTTTGAGGTTTAGTTCATGAAATTGGTTATGTTCCCATTATAAAAATAGTTTCTATAGTTTAGGTAATAAGTTTAGTTATATAGATCCAAATGAGGCGATTCAAAGTTTTAATTAAAGTAACCATGTAGAGGAATAATTTCTTAGGTCACATTGTCTTGAGATCTTGTTTACATAGTCAATATTATAGTCAAATTTAAACTTGAGTGATACCTATTACTTTCAAGTAGAATTGTTAAGTTACAAATTTATGCTTAATCTCATAACATGATAATTATGTGATACAAAAATATTATATGTATAAAATAATTATAGTCATAAGAATTGACTTGTAATATATATTAAATTTGAATATTATTTGGAAATTATATGCATTTATTATAATTATCTAAGATACATTATATTGCATGGAATGATATGGATATTAAATGATACTATATTGTAATGCATAAAGACCTAGTATTAAATTGTTGAGTAAATGGTTATGATTAATCATCATACCTAGTGATTGATAAGTGGGCTTGGTGCTAATGTATGGTGTCCAATAGAATCGAATGATATATATTAGGAAAATAAATGTGTGGATAATAATAGTAAGCATGACAAGATTCTCCCTTAGGTGAAAGGCCTAGACTAGTTCAGACACATTCGATGGTGAAATTCCAAAAGTGTTAGAAGGCATGAGGAGTCCTAAAATGAGATCCCAAAAATATGATACCCACAAAACACTTGGGATTGTGATTTTAAAAAGGATGAATTGAAATGATGTCGTCCATAACAAATTTTGGTTTATAAATAAATAACTTTTATTTTCAAAGTATTCATTAGATATACTTATCAATGGTGTTTCATTCAATATTGACTTATACATATTTCGTGGGAGTTGTAAGCACTTGGGGCATGTTACATATTTGAGTCTTATCTCTTTCCATGCATGTAAGATTTTACAAGGTAGAAATTATGTTTTTTGGAATATGAATGTAAATTATAAGCATGATCATTATAGTAAATGTGGTCATTATAGTACACTCAAGAAGAGAGTATCCATTATAGGAATTTTCTCTACTATTCATAGCTCACCCTTATATAGAAACATTTCAAGTGTTGGACATACACTAACGAGCTACACTTATTCATGTTTGTTCTATGTGGTCAATGTGTTATATTAAGCCCTTATAAAAATATTCACATAAAATAAATTGCAATAATTTTGTTTTGTTATTAATGTTTTATATAAGAGTGATGTGATTAAAGACTTAAAGACTTTTGTGGTATAACATTGTATATTTTGAGAGTGGATGAATGAGTCCACATGGCTACCTTTTCTCATAAATGAATCAACATGGACACTGTGTTATATTGGGCCTTATATGGGTCAAGTGATTGTAGTCTTATATAGATTGGATTTTGAATAGAGTTCATGTGCAGTGCAAGGGAAGATTAAATTTCTATTTTTGTTAAATTATGAGTCCTAGTAAATGAGGCACAACATAATGGTCTTGGGTTACCCAACATCCATAAGTTTTTCATGAGTTTATAGTTAATCAATGGACACCCAAATTTGGGGTGTGTCAAAAGAAAAAAGTTATAAGTTTTCCATAGAACTAAGAAATATATTCTCGTTTAGCTACAATAAGGAACAAAAGCTATTGAAAATAGGCATGTCTACAAGATCAATCATAATATTAACAATTAAGTAGAAAGGTATCAATGCATCATATATGACTGATAGTCAAATGATATGCTCAGAAATAAGGCATCATCTTCAATGAAAAAATTTCTCTTGTTGTTCGACTTACAATATGTTTTTGTGATCAAATGATATGAATTATAATTAGAGTAATTAATTATGAAAATTATATTTCTTCATGGAAAACTTAAAGAAGAAATATGTGTGCTATAACCAAATAATTTTGAAAAAAAAAAGAAATAAAGAGATAGGTTTGTAAATTGTATGAATCTTTATATGTTATCAAACAAATACCAAAATACTAATATAAGAGATTTGATTTATTTATCATAAATCTTGAATACAATAATCTTAATTTAGATTCTTGAGCTTATTATAAGAACTTTGGTGATGACAATTTTTTTACAATTATACATGAATGATATGTTATAGCAAGATCAAACAAAAATTGTGTCCAAATGTGTGTTAAGCAAGAAAATTTGATAGAAATGATTTAAGATTGGTAAATAAGATCCTAGGATACAAATTTACTAAACTAAAAGTAATAGAAAGATTTGACATTAATATAAAAATTATATCAAGTCTTGTGACATTTCAATATACATGATTATAAGATAATTTTTGATTCTCTTCCTATTAATTTTTAATTATTTATAAGCACTAGTACCAATAAAGAAGCATATACGATGAAAATATCTTGTGTATCATATGCATCAAATATTAGAAGTTTAAGCCATGATTTGTATAAGACAAGACTTTATGCAAGTAGTGAGAATTGCTAGTAAATACACGATAAATCTTAATTAAAAAAATATTAGAATTTTATAAAGATGCTTCTAAGATATATAAAGATCACCTTAATTGTTGTAATACATTATGAAGGTTCATATTATTAAAGGCTTTGTTGATTCGGGCTATGCAAGATATATCTACAATACTAAGTCTATTGCTTATTATATGTTTACTCTTGTTGAACGAGTTATATGCAAAGTTTCAAAATTATAATTTATTGTGTCTACTTTTTTGCTTGACACATGATATATTATATCTACACAAACTAATAAAGAGATAATATGATTACAAATATTATTGGAAGTACTTGGACTTTAACATAAATAAGTTTTCTTTTAAAATAGTTAGAGTGCTAGGTACTTATCAAAGAATCTAATATTTTATTTGAAGATAAAATATGCTATAATACTAACAAAGAGAATATGATTACAAATGTTATTCGAAGAACTTTGACATAAATAATTTTTGTTTTCTTTTATAATTGTCAGAGTGCGTTATACTTATCAAAAATTCTAATATTTTACTAGGAGATAGAATATATTATAATCCTAACAAAACTTTTGAAGAGATATAAATTTATATGATATCTATTCACTATTAAACTAACATAAAAACAAGTAATACACGAAACATAAATAGTAGTCATCCATTTTAAGTACTCTATTTGATCATATATAAAAGAGTACTCATTTTTCGCTTGTATATATTCAAATCCCAAGTGTTATTGTCTTTTATTATTTAATTTATTGTATTATAATATTATAATTTTTAATTCTAAATTATTGCTATATATTTTATTTTTATTAAAAATATATTTTATTTTTAATTTTAGGATGTGATATTTAAAGTTAAATTTATTTATGAACGTTAATGATGATTAATTATGCTGACTGTTAGGGCAAGCAGGCCCATGGGTCTCTTTCGGATTTGTGGTGATCGGGTGACGTAAAATCATGGACTCTTTCTATTTTGACAATGGGAAGGAGCCAGGGTAGCCCGAATGGCCCATTTTGGAATACCGAACTGCAACAGGGCGTGTGTATTTTAGTTTAAAAGCCGACAACGCTGTTATTGCTTCTGTCATCGATCAAAGGATGTCAGAAGAGGCCATGGATGAATCTAATGATGTTCATCGCATCTGTCATTTGGGTGATCATCTAGGGTTCCCTACTGGTTACCAGGGATCTTCCTGCTGTAAAATGGGCGCTACATGTTCCAAATGTGGCGGGACAACGACCTTCCCTCATCCATCCACTATTTCCCGTTCAATTTGCTCTCCGCCCATCACTCTCCCACCCAACAGCAATTTACAGGGCATGATCCTCGCTTCGGCTCCTCAATCCCAGAAGGTCCCCATAATATCTCCTCCCTATAACTTCCAACTACCCTCTAAAAAAATTCAGTCAATTGGCGAGCTTCGCCGCTTTCACGATTCATATTCCGAAAAAAACCTTATCGGTTTCATAGTATCGCTCTCAGAATCAATACGCGGTCACACAAATGTTAATAGCTGCTACGAATCCCCCACAATAGCAAAAATTCTGTCCATACTTGACACCTTGAACACATGGATCGAAGCATTTCCTCCCGATAACAAAACAACACGCTACGGTAACATCTCATTTAAATTATGGCACGAGCGCTTGGTCGACTCTAGTGAATCGTTAATGCAGCAGATTTTACTGGGAAATGAAGAGTTAAAATCTGCAACAGTCGAAATTGTTCCTTACTTCACAGATAGTTTTGGCAATCAGAGCCGTATTGACTATGGGACTGGTCACGAGACCAACTTTACTGCTTGGCTATACTGCTTGGCAAGGTTGGGGGTCGTCACAGAAGTTGATTATCAAGCAGTAGTGGCCCGTGTTTTTGTTAAATATCTTTGGCTCATGAGGCGTTTACAGTTGATTTACCGCATGGAGCCGGCAGGTTCTCATGGTGTCTGGGGACTCGATGATTACCATTTCTTGCCTTTTATATTTGGGTCATCACAATTGATTGGTCACAAGCTTTTGAAACCCAAATCTATTCACAATCAAGATATTCTAGATGAATTATCAGGTCACTACATGTACTTTTCATGCATTTTGTTCATTAAGATAATGAAAACGGGTAATTTTCAAGAACATTCCTCATTGCTGAATGATATCAGTGGAATGTCCACCTGGGAAAATGTGAATACTGCATTGCTTAAGATGTATAAGGTGGAGGTTCTGGACAAAGTGCCCATCATGCAGCATTTTTTGTTTGGCTCCCTCATAAAGTGGTATGAATTTTTTTTCATTTTTTGTTAAAATTGCTATAAAAATTTTGTAAGATTTGTTTGATTCTGTTTTTTTAAAAATTTTATTCTTAATTGATAAATGCTAATTCTTCAATCTACATGGTTGCAATGACACATCTCACACCTAAGTGCTAAATCTTGATAGTACTTGAGGCACTTATATATATATTTTTGTAGTTTTTACTATAAATATAATTATCATTATAATCAATCAAGTCTTATCTCAACTAGTGGTGTCAAACGGGATGTGCCGGGTTGGCCTAACTCATTTTTAGCCGGCCCGACCATGTTTTCGTGCCGGGCCAAGCACGACACGGTTATTGTACCGTGCAGTGCTTGGTCCGGCACATTTCTATGGTCTGCCCGGCATTGGCCCGCGGCATGAATCCTAATCTAAAAAAAATTAATATTTTGGCGCATGCCGTCACGCTGTCGCACCGCTGAAACGCTAATTTTAAAAAAATTAGGTTTTTTACGGCTTGTGCAAAGGTGCCGTGCCAACGGGCCATTCTACCATGCTGGGCCAGGCATGACACAAGGCCCGGTTGGCCTCGGCACGGTAGGTGCCGTGGACAGGCACGACATGGGCACGGGCATGGGAATGTCGTGCAGGCTCAAGCACGGTCGAATCGTGCCGTGCCTCATGTTGAACTGGGCTGGCTTCTCATGATTGACACCTCTAATTTCAACTACTTGAGGTTAATTGTATTTATTCTATTTTTTTAATTATGTATAAAAATTATGTATTTTTTAATTTTTTAATTATTAAATTATTATTAATAATTATTATTTAATTTTTTCTATCCATATTTGTAGTTTTTTTATTTTCTTTGTTTGAGTAGTATCATACTTTCTATCCGGTTTAATAGGAAAGGATGTCTGTATTGATAAGACTTAATTATCTTAAATGATTATTTTTTATATTATTATTGATGAAAGTTATTTTAAATTTTTGTATAATACCTTATTTTTAATTATTCATTTTTAGCTTTATTATATTTTTATCTTATAAATTTTATCTTTGTTATATCTTTAAATTGAATATGTTGCTTTTTGGTAGTCTATAATTTACTTTCATATTGCTTTATTGATCATATATCTATTTTATAATTTTTTTAAATTTATTTGATACTCTTCTAAAACAAAGAGTCATTGATGTAGTTTTTTTTTTGGTCTATCAAATTTTAATTTTATGTTATAATCATTATCATTTTTCTCATATTTATTATATGTAGAGCCTACATACTTGAAATTATTAATATTTGATATTTTTTTTATTTTTTCATTTTGATTACTATATTAGTATCACTCCAATTATATTTAACTTATATTTCAAGATTTTATTTTGTTATGACTAATCATAAATATTTTGAACTCAAATATAAAAATATCAGGACTAAATAATGATATTTGGTGGTCTCATAATTTTTAGAAATTTATGAGTGATAACTTAAATTAATGTCTCTGAACATCACTTTCTCAAATATATTTTTAATTTGTCCAACATATGTATGTGATTTATTTCTTATATCATATATATTAAATTAAATTTTTAGAGACTTTATTATAAGTTTTTTTAAAATTGATAAATATTATGTGTAAGTTTTTTTTTATTTTTTTATATTTTTTGATTATTTATTTGATTAATTATATAGTTTTTATAATACATATATTTGACATAAATCTAAATTGATTTTATAAAATTTTTATTTTTTTTCGTAGTTTATAATTAAATATATTTTTTAAATGTTTTTTAGTATAAATCATGAGTTTAATATCTTAATAGTTATTATAATTTTGAATATAATTATAATAATTATCTCTAATCATCTAATATTTTTTGGGTCATTATGATCTTGTTAAATAACTTATTACCATATCATGGCTCTCTTTGCCATGATCATTTAAATTTTAATAGGGTTATCATCAAACTCTAGAGTTTTTTTGACATTTATTTTTTAAAATTTTTTAATCTTTGAGTTTTATGTTGACTACATATCTAAAATTACTTTTGACTGCATATAAAGAAAATATATTCTTTACATTTTGACATTTTTTTTATTAAGATCTAATAATTTTTTTTAGTATATTTTATTTGACTAATATCTATATTCTTTTTTTTTCTTTATTTTAATTATTCTATAAATATTATTGTTTTATTCTTTATTTTGTAGTTTATTATATAATTATTTTTTTCTTAATTAACTTCGTTATCTAGTTTTTTTTCTAAAAATTTTTGTTATTTTTTCTATTATGTTTCATCATTATATATATATATATAATGTTTCTTTATAATTATATATTTTTAAAATGCATATCAATAATGACAAGTCTATGTTAAATGATTAGACTTTTACATGATAGTATTTTACAATGTTTGCATAAAATTTTATCATCTTTTTTAATGAGATACAAATTTATATGATTTCTATGATAATCAAATATTTAAAAGGTACAAAAGTGTAAAGTAAGATATTTTTGTATATTCTTGAGGAGATGCATAAATTTTGAGGCATGGGGGCATAAGCTTTTTGAGCCTCATTATATAATTAATTATTATTTTAAAATCTATAAAATAAACTAAAATAATATAGCATACATAAAAATATAAAAAAAAGTTATACCATATTATTTTCACAAAAAAATCATAAGTCATAGAATAAAAAAAATCTATTCAACTACTATACTAAGTAATAAATTAAGAATGAAGAAAATTATTATAATTTAAATTATTGTTTTCAAAGTTATTATTATCCTTAATCAATATATTCAAAAATAGAAAAGTATCAATTCTTATGTATCTCTATTTTATATAAATCTTATTCATTAAATTGCCAAATTGAAGTTATTTTTTTACGTCAATTTGTACATAGTATAAAGTATTAATTAGGTATAAATATTATAAGTATTTTTTTATTAAATTTAATATAATTTATGATTTTAATTTTAGTATTTAGTATTTAGTATTTTAAGCCAATAACGATCAAGGGGAGGAGGTAATATTCATTTTCTACAATTTATTCATCATATGAATCAATTTTTTTAATCAAAATTGGATTAATATTTTATTTTTATAATACATTTTATTCTTTCAATTTTGTATTGTATCTTATATATTTTAGAATATTCAATCTTTGATGTTCAAATCTATTTTTTTGTATGGATCTTTAAATAATAAAATAAAGAAATTAATATTTTAAAATAAAATAAAGTTTTTAAATATTGAAATAAAAATTTATTAATAAAAATTTTTAGATAGAAATATTACTAATTCAATCGTGCTCTTTTTTTAATATCCCAAAGCACTATAAGTAAAGCTAAAGGCTCTTGTCATGTTAGGCATGAAAAGTTGACTTGATTGGGCTGCAATAAATTTGGTTGTATTAGCATTACTTGATCCATTAGATATCTCAAGGTTATCACCATTGAGCTCCTGGTGATCCCCTCATAGATATTCTCTCGATATTTTATTATTGAGATGATAAAATCTTTGCTCGAAAGTTATTTACTAGCTTATATTTTTTATACAACTATTTTTCATAGTTGATTTGCATGTATATTTTTATTCTCAATTCTTAAATTTTTTAAAGATGAAATTAATGTGATTTATAAATATTTATACTTTTAATTTTTTAAGTATTATATTCACACAATTAATATTTGTTTCGCTCGAGTTTTATCAATAGAAAATATATGAATGAAAGTAACTCAAAAAGTTATCATAATTTTTAAGTCACAATACACTTTTGCTTCTCTTGAATTACCTGTCACAATTCTCTATAGTGATGATCAAACTTTTAATTCAAAAGTAGAACCCTTAGTTGAATGTTCAATAAAACTTCAATTTCAATCGAGAACTCATTCTGCCAAGATATATATAATGAATTGATATATAAAATTATTTGTGATTTCTATTTTGTCAGCATTATACTTGTAATAATAAAAATATTTAAATTTCTAATATTAACACTTAAGTTTTTATTGTGCATTATAGTTGAAAGGTTTATCATTTTTTTTTTATTTTATGTACTAGTAAGTCTCATAATTCATCTATCACTTACTCTCGTGATAATATGCACAAATCTAATTATAATTAAAAATATAATTCAAATTTTATTTAATTAGCATATTCAATAGTTTTTATTCTATGATATAAATTGAACATATTTATTAATATTAAAATTATTTTTATACACACAAGCAAAATTATACAAATTCTAGATTTATGTTATTTTGTTTATATTTTTCAAATCTATCATATAGAGGGGCATCCGAGAGTTTTGTCCTTTAATTTTAGGATTTAGTTTATGTTTTATATCTCTTATTTGTTTGTGAATCTCACAAGATGTGTGAAAATTGCCCATAAGATTAATTTTCTTTAAGTAGATAATAATAATTTTTGAAAAATATCATGGCTTTGACTTTTATCCTTTGACCACGAGATTAACTCAGGAAAGTAGTCATGATTTTGAAATGGGTTATGATTTTTCTATAATATTAAGTTGAAATGCTGGGAATTGTTTATAACTTATGCTTATTCTCTATGTAACATAAAGTTATAATATTGAAATAGTTATGACTTTAACACCAGTGTCACTCATTCATTATATAGTTACTGTGTTAGGAATGTCTATGATATTAGGATTAACCTTTTATATGTATAATATGATTGCGACATTGGAATATCCATTCTGCGAAGAATGATCTCTTTTTATATAATATGATTGTGGTGCTAGGAATGATTGTGGTGTGAAGAATAATCTCCTGACATAATATGGTCGTGATGCTGGGAATGACTTTGATGTTGACATTGACCTTTCTTTAATTTTAATGAATTTTATATTATCTACATATCTAAAGTTGTTTAGTTCTCAATCACTCCTAATTTTAAAATATGAGTATTTGAATTTTTAAAAGTTCATGAGAATATATGCTTAATTTTATTGACTTTTTAATTTTTTTAATGATCTGATTATTTATCTTTTTAATTTATTTTACCAAACTAATATCTCTATCAATCTTATCAATGATTGGATCCTAATTTATAAAATATAAATATCATTTTTATTTTTTTTACTTTAGAGTTAATCGTATAATTCATGATATGATGTCTTTTTTTTCGTTATCTTATATAACTTCATAATATTTTTATTTTTGTTTCTCTTTATTTCTTTAAATAAGCTTGATTCTATTATATAGTTTGGTAAGTCTTAAGTTTTTATCTTTATGTTTCTTATATGATTAAATATTTTTTTAGACATGTTTAAAATCTCTTTAAATGTATTTTTTATATATTTTATTTTTTCATTCCACATAGTAATTTCATCTTCTTTCAAAAATCAATTAATTGTTTTATTTAATTTATTTCCAAAAATATTTATTATTTTTTTTTAGATTTTTTTTTGTTTTTTAATAATTTAAAATCTATATATGATTGTACTTTCTAAGATATAAATTAATTACGACTCATTTATGTCGAGTAGTTAAACTCTCACTTGATATTAAATATAATCACTATATAATGTTTTATTTTCTTTTATGATGAAAATAAAATATTTGATTTTTATTAGACATACTTTTAAAGATTATTGAATATTAATTTCATTTCTTAAAGTAGATGTTACCTATATAAATATTGTAAGATACAGTAAAATTTAATATTATTCTTTTTTTTTTCTGAATTTATATCTTATATTGTATATTTGATAATTTTTATTATTTATCCTTACATATCTATGTAAGTCTCATTTAATTATGATAATTTCTTTCTTATATATATATATATATATTCCATAAAGTATTAGTGAAGCATAATAATGTTTAGAATTTCTTTACTCAACTAGTTTGATTGATATATGTTTATTATTAGATTTTTTAATCTTAATAATTTTATTTTTTATGTCTTCATTCATGATAATTTCATATTATTTTTATTGGTCTTTTTTTTCTATTTATCAAAGCTTATAATTATTAATTCAGCTTTCATATTTTTTTGTTTAGTCTTTTATAAATATTTTATATTTTATGATATCAATATAATTTTTTTAATCTAATATTTTTACCCATTATTATTCCAAAAATGGTGGGAATCATGGTTATTTATGAGTAGCAATGGAATAATAGCTTGACCACTCACTAGTCTCCTCATGAAATGAAAATTTTGATGGGGTGTGGATGTGGTGATGACTTTATTGGCTTTAAAGCAGATCGTGATGATGACTCCCTACATCAGCAATGCCAAATTTTACCGAGCCTTTCATCATATAAATAAATGCTCCAGGCAATGATGTTAGGGAGTTTCTAATCAATGATTAAAATATCAGTTTCTCCGGATATATCGATACTTAGATTTTATGGATATATCGGATATATCGAAGATATATTGGTGGGTATTTGTATGTGAGCAACAATAAAGGATAAATATATTTGTCTTAATGGATATATCGATACTTAGAATTTACGGATTATCTGTGGATATATCAAAAATTTTTATTATTGCTTCTAACTCAATAAGACAAACTATGTCTTTATGAATAGACCTTTTGGCATAACCAAAACTCTTGGTCAATTTATGCTAAGGAATTATTGACTATTACTGAAGCAATATGATGGCGGATCATATTTGTTCAAAGGGAAATTCTACATCAAAACTTATCAAGGAAGCTTCTAGGCTTTTCTTGGATCAGCGGGTTGAACCTATAGAGCAATACAAATGAGTGCTCATATTGACTCAGTATGATTATTTGATTATTATCAGATTGGGGTGAGAAAAGTCAATGGTGACTGCTTTGCCATGAAGAGTTGAAAGACAAATACTATGTGTTATTCATTTCCATGTTAGAATATATGGGGTCAGATACAAACAAGAAGCTAGCAAAACAAATGCTTATGTTATGTACAAGCTATGGGGTAGAATTTTATCACAAATCAACAAGGGTAGTTAAGCTGGCACTAAGGACTCCTTTTTTTTTTAAAGGGAAGGTTGTAGTAGTCCCTGCTAACCTCATGATCAAAGCCAAACTCTTACATGAAGTGCCCAATTCCAAAATGGGTTTACCCTCGGGCATTCTTAGGACCTACGAGCAGTTGCAAAAGTTTTACTGGCCACTGATGCACAAATCAATTCATGAATGTCATGAAATCTGTCAACTCAAAAGTCACACCATGCTACCCGACCTACCTTTTTGAATTTCTTCAACAATTGCCAATTCCAACATTGGTGTGGGAGGATATACTCTCAATTTCATCAAGCTACTTCTTAGCTTGCATGGCAAGTATGCTATCTTAGTGGTTGTTGACCAGCTCAGTAAGTTTGCTCATTTCATTCCACTCATCTTTTTTTTTTTCCAGATGTAATAATTGTAGACAAATATATCAAAAGCTTTTTCAAACTCTATTCAGTATTATTATTAGTGATTGAGAACTCATCTTTATTGGCAAACTCTGGCAATAGTTCTTTAAACTTTTTGGTTCTGAAGTCACACTCATCTCAGCATACCTGCTCATCAATGACCACTTAAATGGAGTACCTATTGAGCATGGGATGATGATTGGTACAACACCACCAGTGATGGACCAAGTAAAGGCCCATCCCTTATGCACGAAGTCGATCATGCTCTTTTCATTAGTGATGAATTGCTACAACTCAAAACCAATTTGAATATCTCCAACAATTGAATGAGCCAGTCAGCATGTGGATGCCAAACACATCTTGATGTTACATTCGAAATTGGAGATTTGGTTCTACTCAAACTCTAATGCTTACCACCAATTGAATGTTTTCAAGCATGCTCACCAGAAATTATTCAAATAGTTAGTATTGTCCACATATCTTGGAGAATGCTGGTGGTGTTGCTTGCAAGTTGTGACTATCAGATGCAACTCGAATTCATTCAAGTCTTCCATTTATCCTTGTTCAAGCAAATATGTTGGAAAATCCGGTTTTCATGTGCCATGAATTGCCATTTGTTACTAATCATTGTTATTCTAACATATATTAGACATACGATGTGCCACAAAAAGGTGTCATTCATTGAAGAGCAATTGATCAAATGGAAACACCTGATTAAAGATGCTTCCTGGGAGTCTGCTGACATACTTCTCCACTGGTTTGTCAACTTGGAGCTCAAGGGCAAGCATATAATTGAATGAATAATTTTTGGACAATATGAATAATTGAATGAATAATTGATATATATTTAATAGATAATATAAAAAATGGATCTCCGAGCCCAATATGTGTTACTTGGACATTGCCTAGTCGAGCTCTCTTCCTTGGTGAAGTCATTAGTTGTTTCACTTGTGAATATAAAAAAAAAATGGCGAAAATAGGGATTAGTTCAAATTGAGTCTGATTCTCACTCATATGAGAATTAATATTCAATTATCAAACTTGGCTATAACTGGGACTTAACATTATGACTATGCTTTTGTTCAATTTATCCCAACTTGCCTCGCCAGGGAATAGTGGTCATTAATTTTCACCAGGTGATATTTATATATTCCTCATTGATGAATTGAACTATCTATTTTTGATAAATTTTTTTATTAGTTTTTTTTTATGATACAACTGTGTTTTGGTTGTGTAACACTGTTCTTTCGAACAATCCATATTTTTATTTTCAAAGCAACTTGTTTTTCCATAAAATATGAAGATTCATATTGGAATTGTAAATTGTAATGGACTTGCCTTTTCCTTTCTATTTTTCAGTCCAGGAAGTTTATTGCAAATGTACTATCAAGTTATAATCACTTAGACATTCAGTTTCACCCAGACTGAAACCTGATTTGTTCAACATGTTGGGTCGCCCCATGTTGGGTTGGCCTATGTTGGCTAGACCGTGTTTATTTATTTTTGGTTTGAATTTAATTTTTTTTATTTGATTTGGATTTAATTTAAATTTAATGTAAATGTGAATTTGAGTGCCCTCATTTAAATGAGATTTTTTTTAGACAAACTATTTAAAAAAAATGAGTGGGACACAGAATGCATGGGATTTTGGAAAGTCACACGTGTTGTGACTTTTTTGAAATAGACAAATCCTTTTGGCTTTGTCCGTGCACATGGTGCGTGTTCTACTCTGCGCGTGTTCTCCTCTGTAGGAGCTTAAAGAAAATGGGATCTTTTTCATTTCTTTGGAGGTTCTGTGTGAGTCTAAAGAAATTTTTTGTCATAATTTCGAGAGATAATTATCTCCTCATTTTTTCTTCTATATATGAGAGTTTGCGGATGATATGTTGGTCTTTGTGCAGGGTTTGAAAGGAAATAGTTCATGTTGTATTTGTGTTATGCTCGTGTTTTGTTCGTGATGCTCTCATGATGTGCTTCAGGGTGCTCAACATTTTTAGAAAGAACATCAGATCCAAAAATCAAACTTCACAATTTAAGGTGTTTTCAATTATATTTTTTACTTTTTGTTCTTGAAATTATGGATATATGGACTTCGAAACATTTTAATTGTGATTTATTTTGCTTTGAATATTTTGTCGTTCTGGGGACTTTGATTGTGTGCTTGAATATTCTGTCGCTTTTGGGCAGAATATCTTAGTATGTGTGGTTATATATTCTATTGCTTTTGGACAGAATATATTAGTGTGTTTGTGGTTAATTTTACGGTTTAATATATATATTAATCTATGGGTGTGTGTGTGTGTGTGTGTAGTTGGACAGAATTTTTGAAATCCATAACATTGATTGGTATTCATTGCTTTGGTCAAATTTTAAAATTGGAAATATTTAAAGATTTTTAATATAATGCTATATTGATTATTTTTTTTTTTGGATTGAGAATGTATTTTGAAATTAATTTTTGGTTTTTGGGCTCCTTTGTTGGACTCTAATAAATGCTATCTAAGTGTTAATTATCTTGTTATTTTTATTTTTCAAGTTATTGAATTATTTTGGTCAGGATGTTTGAAGAAAATAATGCAATCAATATGATTATGTTGAAATTATCAAACTATTTGATCTTCAAAATTAATATGACCTTATTCCTTAATATGTTTTTCTCATATATTAATTCTAATTTTTTTCATATCTAATTTGTTTTTATGATAGAAGAGATGTAACAAACTTACAATCATAATATGATATTTTCCAAGTCTTGGTTAACCTGCTAGTATCTATGAAAATTATATTAGATGATAAACTACAAATATTTCTAATGCTAATCTTATTTCTCAATAGTTTGGAGATAATTATAATTTCTTTGAGCTCGGATCCAGTCAAGATCCGAACAACAAGGCGCACTCAACTACTAGTCTAGTCTAGTAGTAGTTTTTTCTATTAGTTGCGTCGTAAGCATACATTTACTTTTGAGATTAGTTGAGTAGGTTTGTCTTAGTTGTCTGCTATAAGATAGTGTCTTGGGGCTTTCGACATAAAAAAGCCTATCCGACCCGGCTTTGCTATTGCTCATGACTTGCATTGTAGTCAGCTTGAAATGCTTGTGCAATGTTCCAATGCTAATGCCTTCTTCCTTCATTTATTTTATTATAGTTGTTGTAGCACCTGCGCCATAAAGATATGGCGAAGCCAAAGAAATATTAAAAAAGCGAGAAATTTCTTTTGGATAAAAACATTCATAGTTGTATTAGCTTGTAGTTGCTTTATGAGCACCCTTCTCGTTCCGACCAGCCTTATTGAATTGCAAACTAAAGTGCTTAGAGTGAGTGAAGTATGAGGCATTAGAGTCTTCTATTAGATTAATAAATTAGAAAAGCAACTATTCACCTTGAAAGAGATTTGGGGAGATGTAAAAGAAGCTTATTTACTATTAAAGTAAAAAGATAACATTCTCAAAGTCATGTTTTTCCATTCTTGCTTTACTCTAGTATTCAATAAGGCTTGCGTAGCATAGGGGACTCACATTTTTCGGCTCCTTCCCAGCTCATAAGTTAGCTTTTGGCGACTAGCTTCTACCTGCTTAGACTTGGAAGCAAGCTATAGCTACCTTGAATCAATCAATTAATGAATGAAAAGTAATTGCTAATTGAGGAATAAAAAGGGGGAATAGGTTGGTTTGAGGATCTATTAGTCAAAGGAATGAGTTTTTGTTTTTGTCCCATTTCCAAAATCCTGAGCTCGATACAATTTAGTATCAAGGTGATTCTGTTTTTGTTCCTCTCTTTCTCTCTCTATATATATATATATATATGAGTCTGTGTAGTATTTCCACAATATCATTATGATCAATTAATATGATTTAACCAGAAAGTGTTTTTGTCTCTATCATTAGCGCGACTAGGCTCCATCTTTATTCTTTTAGTCATTTTTCAATGACTTCCGTAATTATGTGCCAGGAATTGCCCTCTTGAGTAATGAGAAGTGGGCTTTGAAAATGCCCATGCTGTTGAGGTTCACAAGCTTCATAGATGCTAGAGGTATTTACTTTCTTGCAATGATTTATCAGAAGTTTGCTTGGGATTTGACAAGGGGGATCCTCACTTTCCCTTTTGTTATTTGTAGAGAGATTTGTTTAAGGACAAAAATGAATAGACACCCTATATTCTTGGTAAAAAGAGGGTATAGGCATTCTTACCTTAGGAAGATAGTTAGGAGGAAAAAAAAGCAAAGATCTTATTTAATCGAGCATGGTTCTACGTATGTGTAAAGTTCCAACAATCAAAGCAAAAGAAAGATGTACTTCTAATCGTTAGTGTCTTCCCAACCAAGTTATGTTACATCCAGTGTTGTTGCAATAGAAGTGGGTTGTAGTTGCTCATGTTGGTGTAAGTTTGAGCTTTTTTTTTTGCCAATGTTCCTTTTTTTCATTTGAGGTGGTTGCTTTTTAATTTAAGGCAGAAGTCTAGTTTTAAGCTTATCTAGCTCCAGTTCATCTGTGGATTGGATAGGTGGTTTCCATATTACATCTTTACAAGTTTTTAGTCTAGTCCTAATAAAATGTCTCCCCTATACTTTCATGGTGAGCATGTTTTAGTAGGAGTGGAAGTATCATAGAAGAAAGGTAGGAAAAAATACAATAGAAATATTTTCTCCTGGGAGAGCAAGTCGACAAGGCTTACTACTAGAACTAGATCAATGGTAACCATATAATCAGATCGGTAGGGTGAAGCACTACAACTGTGACTTATGGGCCCTACTTGATCACTCGATATGCAGGGGATTGATGGATTCTCTGAGGGGATGATAAAGACTTGCTAGAATATAAATGAACCATATGGCTCAGTTATACATGCCTAGAGGAACTTAGAAGCACTAATTGAAGACTTGGCTTTCCTACTTGTTGAGAGAGCTCACTTTCTTAATTCATCTATTTTAAACTTTAAAGCGGAGAGGGAAAGTTGGGTAAGATATTTTTTATATCATTCCTTTTTCTAGTAGGGGTAGGTTTCATCAATTGGATCTTTGCCTTGTGATATTATTGAGTTTGCTTGCAAACAACACCTCTTCATTGCCTCCCTTTGATCATTTTCAAAAGGGTTTGCTTGATTGATTGAATAATTACATCTTTGTTGACTAGATTCCATAAGTGCTACTAAATGGCACTTATTACTTTATACGAGGAGGTTTTTTCAATAGCAAAAATAGACATGCTATGATTTTTGTGGCTCTTGCTAGACAAGAGCAACATAGATAACATTGAATGCCAGGATGATAGTAGATGTCCAGGAGCTGCTAGAGTAGGTTGCTCAAGAAGGTTGTTAGGGTATCAAACATGCAATTGAATTCACTGCTATTTAATCTTCTAGCTATTGTTGGAATAATTACTTTGACAAAGTTGAAGTAAAGGTTTGTGTACATGAAGAAGAATAATTGGTTGTTTCATTTTAGTACGAAATTAGTGCCAGTAGTCTTAGTACATTTATTATTATTATTCTTGCTTGATTTTTTGATTTTCTTATATTTGCCATCTCATAAGTAGCTGTCATTGGTCTTGAGGAAGAAGCGGATGGATATGAATACTCAGAATACCCTATTTGTCTTAAATGTCTTGTTGCTGCATGAAAGTGATATAAAAAAATGGATGCCTCAGGGGAGGTGGAAGTGATGCGATAATAATTTTGGAAAGGTTTCAAGTAAAATCTATAGATATTGATTATGACATTTGAGAATCTAGCTATTTTTTATATCCATTTGTTGTGGAAGGAGGGATATCACAAACTCTCGAATTTGCTATTACTGATGGGATTGGTCAAAATCAAGCAAATTTGACTTGTTAAATAGAAATAGATGAGGTAGTTTGCAAATGTGCACGTGAAGAAGATTTAGGCTTTGAGGGGGAAGGAATTATTAATTGCTTATGTATGTCCTAATCCAATTTTATTTTTTAAAATCAGGAAAGGTTTAAGAATCTAAATGAAAGAAAGAAGAGAAAGAAACATGTCCTCACGGTCTTGCAAGAAGCTCGTAACGTAATTGCTCTAAGTGTGAGTGCTTGAGCTACTACTACATCATAAAAGAAAAAGAAGAGATGAAAATGAGTGAGAAAATAGCTAGCATGAAATGAAAGCAAGGGTGGACGTAGCTGACGACGATGCTATTATAAGAGAGGACTAGATTGCCCGGTGGAAGATGAAGCGGGTCCTAAGAGATTTGGAGGATTTCATTTCTGATGAGCTCCATAACCTCTTTGAAGGGAAGTTAATCATGAACCTTGTGCATGTCATAAAGCCACTAGCTCACTTGATCTATTTTGTCAAAGCAGCTCATTCTGGTCTTGTGGGTGTCTGAACATAATTAACTACTAAACCATGCCTTCTTCTTGATAAAGCTGACTTGCAAGAAGCTCGTAGCATAATGTCTATAAGTGTGAGTGCGTGCGCTACGACTACATCATAAAAGAAAAAGAATTGATAAAAATGAGTGGGAAAATAACTAGTGCAAAATGAAAGCAAGAGTGGTTGTAGCTGATGATGATGCTATCATAAGAGAGGACTAGGCTGTCCCATGGAAGATGAAGTGGGTCTTAAGAGATTTGGAGGATGTCATACATGATGAGCTCTATATCCATCTCGAAGGGAAGTTGATCATGGATCATGTGCAGGTCACAAAGTTGCCAGCTCACCCGATCTAGTCTGTTAAATCGGCTCATTCAGGTGTGAAGTTATCCGAATGAATTTTTTGCTTTATTGAACAAAGTGAGGGTCTTGGTTGACCCCCTCTATTCAACCATTAAAGTTGGCATCGATCAACTCTGCGATATGGACAGACACGAAGAAGGCAAGCAGTGGAAATGCAAAAGAGAATAGCATTGATTCCCAACCCATCAATCACAAATTTGTTGAATGAAGGTAGCTTGTGCCCTTATGTAGTAAACAAGTAAGCTAGGCAAGCTCAAATTATATTCAAAGTAACCTAATAGGATAGGATTTGATCCATCTTTAATTCTTCTTAGGATCCTTCATTTTTTTGAGAAAAAAGGTCTCATTCATCAATATCATGATAGAGTCAACTCGACCAAGCATGATCATGAGTTAAGTGAATAGAAAATGTACATAGTTGAAATATTTAGAATAATTTTACCACTTCTACTAGGAGTAATTTTTTTTTTGGAGCTAGGTGAACATAAAGTCATAACTTTTGTGCAATGTCAAAAGATGCCTGATGTAGTGGGAGTGTTCGGATTGTTATACCATTTAGCAGATGGTTTAAAATTAATTATAAAGGAATCTCTTTCATAAAGTAGTGCAGATTTCTTTCTTTTTAGAATGACTTCACTGGATATATTTATGCTAAGTCTTATCGCTTGGGTCATTGTACCTTTTAATTATGGTATGATATTATCATATCCAAACATTTGACTACTTTATTTGTTTGTCATATCTTTGCTAGGTGTCTAAAAATTATTACAAGAATTCATGGCTTGATGAATATTTTAAGGTGCATGATGAGCAAATCTATTGTGCCATAAAGTGACTTCATTAGATGTAGTGAGACAAGCAAATGTCAGAGAAGAAAACAGAGTTGATGATCTTGAAATTAATTAAGGCTCAAATTGATAACTGTGTAATCAAGTTTGGGAAGATAATTTTCAAGGTTCCCTTGAAAAAGAATCATCTTTGCGATTTGTTGATATAAAAAGAAAGTGAGATAAATTAACAAAAAAAAAAATCATTACGAGAAATTTCTGCAACATGCAATACTTGTTTCAAGTGGATTGGTTTGACTAAGGTAGGAATCAAAATAGTACTAATATGAGAAATATCAATAAATTTAGCATTTCCTTACCATAACATGATCATTACGTTAAAAAGAAAGAGTTTCTTAGGTGATCAGATTCTAGTATTAAATTGCATGTTGCATACAAGTCTAGGTGCTTAGAATTACTTGTACCAGACTTTGCAGTGGGTTTAGTAAATATGACCATCATGGTGATGGTTTGACCAATCTTGAGGAGGTTAAAAACTCATGTTAGTCTGATGGTAGCAAATGAGAGCAGTGTGATTGAATTTGTAACAAATTTCACCCTATGGTTTTTGCAAAAGCCTCCAAATTTGGCCATAGGTTTCCACTTGTTTCCAAAATCTTGTTGTCCTTGTGGTTTTCTAACACATGAGAATCATAAGGTGTCATGGGTTATGAATTCTAGGATTTTGAAAATAAAATATTTTTATGATTTTTCAAATTTTTTGTTGTTGAAATGAATTATCATATTAGGCTGTGAAAAATTTGCTTGTTAAATTGTATTTTTGTTCCAACTAATAATGACAGGTTAAATGAAGATTATACACTTCCTCAAAGGGGGTTGATTTGAGCATGAATTTTTGGAGTTATCAAATGACCCTCATATTTATGTCTATATGAACATGAATTTCAAATGATGTTATCAAATATTTTAAAAATATTTAGTCAATTACTTAGTGATTAACAAACATTCTTTCTTGATATTCTGGAGTTGGATTTTAGACTCGATACAATAATTATTGATGGAGATTAGTAGACACGATTCAAAGCATCCTGGATTTCATGAGTGGAGGTGGGTAGCCCAGCATCTGACTCAATCTTTTCGATAAAAGAAGTAGATCCAACTGATAACTAAATGATTGAGACTTTGCTAACAATTCACTTGCCCTACATTTATTTTTGTTTTGGGCATGGATGATCCCCTTCAATAAAACTTTCTTGTCCATTTTCAATGATCATATTTAACATTTGATTTTTTAATAGAAGATAGTTAGTGAGGTTCAGTTTGATGGTGAGAGGCTGAGTAAGACAATTGGTTTTGATCAATTAGAAATGAGGTTTGTTGATTTTTCAAATTCTAATCATGGGTTTCCATTTTTGGATATGAGGTTGAAGAATTATCATTATTGGTGGACGATGATTGATTCCCAATGGACATTTGAGAAGAATAAATCAGCTCCCAAGCTTTCTTGGCTTTGATACCAATAAAACAATTTTTTTGAAATGTGATTATTTTGAATATAGGAATGAGTTTGGATGTGAATGCATTAACACTAACCAAAGCCTAAAAGAGTACAACTAGTCTAAACTATACAAGGAGAGTATAAAGGAAAAAGAATATTAAAATTATAGAATATCGTGTCTTTGATACTCAATATTTTATATATAATAGAGAAGACAAACTTATTCAAATGAAAAGTTTAATCAAAACTTCCACCAATACTTTTCTTTTCTCTTGTTTATCCAACATATTCATAAGTGAATCAAGCTTTGCTTCAGTAGTAATCTTATTGTTTGGCTTTATCACTTTACTCCCTCTCGCTCTACTACTACTGCTATTCCCTGATGATTCAAATGGAGCCCCAATGTTGCATCTAGCAAAGTCTTTAATTAGTTGTCTTGCTTACTTTATAATTTTCTTTTAAAAGCTCTACACCAAGCTGCATCAATTATACTCTTAGAGATATAATGCATTGAGTGGTAAAAGATGTCCATTTGAGCTTTTAGATCTATTCCATGCATTGAAAACCTTTTCAGTAGTATCTTATATCTTTCCCATATTAGTGTATAGGCTCTCCTCATCCCCTTGTTTGAAGGTCGTGGTTTTACCTCTTTTTTTCAGATGTGAGCGATGGGGGAAGAATCTGCCTAGATATTCTTTCATCTACTCCTTCCAATTGTTTACTAAGCTATATAATTGAGATTCGAACCATATGAATGCTTTATCTCTTAGGGAAAATGGGAATAATTATAACTTGATTGCTCATGACCTAACATTATTCGACTTTATAGTATGGATCATTCTCAAAAATCAATCCAGATGTTTATTAGGATCATTTGATTGATGACTTCTAAACTGATTCTACTAGAACAATGTAATCATAGCCGGTTTAAACTCAAAATCATTTGTCTCAATAATTGGTTGTCTCATTGTTAAATATTCTTTTAGGATGGCTAGTCACTAAAAATCTATCATGGTGTCTTGCCTCAGAGGTCCTGCTGTTGTTTTTTGGTTTATTATTTGAGTTATTCTTTTATCTATCATTTCTATTATTTCTGCACTTCTAACTTTCCTTTGGTTTTTTAGCATTCTTTCAATCCTAGTATCTAGTGGAAACATACATACTTCTTGCTTCATGTGCATGAATTACTTTTCGAAATTGAACCACACTAAGATCAAATGGAATCTCAGAGGCACAAAATGAAATTTTTCATATATATATATATATATATATATATATATATATATATATATCAATTAATCTCAATATGTTTACCGTCTTTGTAAGACACTATTATTATATCATATTTTTGTAATTTTTTTTAAATGTCCAAATTAGTTTCTTTTTTTTGTCTAAAAATTAGTATAACAATTTCTTTCATTCCATGGCAATGATGTTATAAAACTTAATTTTTTTTGTATAAATTAAATCACTCATTTGATATTGTCTAATAAAGATTGTAAATAGATTTAGTCTATAATACTACAAATGCATAGGTCATACACGTAGTAAAAAATAGATGTTAGTCAAGATATCATTCTTATAGAGATTGACAAGAATTAAATTGCCAACTGCCCAAACTACTAAATATTCATATAGATCGATAATGAAAATTAAGATCAGTTCTCTTGCAAAAAGTGACACTGGCATGAAATGTTATTGTATAGCTAATTTCTATAGACTTCTATATCATGACTTATTTTTAGATAAAAGTTGAAATTTATTAATTACATTTATCATGTAGATTTTGATATCTCTCTATAACTATATATTTTATCACTTAGATAATTTTGCTTTCCTAGAACTCTAAGATTCTAAGTGGTTACTAGTAAGTTAAGTCATCTTATGAGAAATATGTATTTTTCTTTCTCAATATTTCATATCCATTTTTATTGAGTTCCCCGTCTCTTACCTCCCAAGACATGGGTAGTCTCTGCAAATGATTGGTATCAATTCTTTTAAATTTTAGATAGTTTTCTTTTACCTTGATGTAATCTAAGCCAACATGAGGATATTGATTGCTCAAAAGATTACGGTGATATCTGTGGTGCTTTTTTTAGACAATCAATTTATTTTCTTATCTCTGAGTAAAATGAAGACTTATTTACATAAAATGATAGAGCTTCCATGTTCATTGTTGTTAGCTTAACATACCCTCATAATAAATTGTACACTAACCCTTGAGAGTCACATTCTTTATGTCATACAAGGGACTCAAAGAAATAAGGGTAAGATATAATGAATTATGAGCATTCGACACTAACAATAGGAACAAGTTAATTCAAGTTCAACCCATGTCCATTAGATTTAACATTTTGCTTATAAGAAATTCACTTATTTTTGTTGAAAGAACATACTTTGTTAATTTAATCCAACAAAAATCTCATGTCTAATTGATTGGAGCACAATCACCAATGAACTACAAATTAAGGAAGCACACAATGATTGTAATTAACAGATTCATCTGATTTAAAGAAATTTGTTTAAGCTTAAAAACAATATAGCCTAAGATTTATAAGGAAGAAAACAATTTGTTCAGATTCAAGTTTCTAGCAAGTGGAGTTCCAGATCCAAAACAAAATAATGAAAAATTATGCTAATCTAATCAAGATCTATGCTAAAAAAAAAGAAAAAAAAAAGAAAACTATCCAGAGCCATCAACTATTGATTTTCTAGTTCCCATCATAAACTCATTTTTTTCAAAGAAGAATATATTTTTATATGGTATTTTCTAGCCATAGCTTATAGGCTTATTTTGGTAAAATCTAGAAAGGCTGGCTATTTCTTCCACTTCGTAAAATTCACTTCTCTATTTCTTCCTGTTATTTGTTTCGATAATATTCACTGGTTGCAACTTGATTTTTAGTTCTTCTTTAAATTCTTGTCACAATAGATTTGATTTTGTCATGACAAATATGATTTAACTAATTTCTTATATTTCTATTACAATTTCTCTTCTTTTAATTGAAAATCAACAAAACTAAAAGAACGGTGAATTTTTATCTTTCATCCATGAAATTCATTTTTAAAACATGAAAAAATATCAAGAAAATAAACTAAAATATAGATGATTTTTTGATTCATCAACTAGTAATAGATGTGGATATGCATTTCATTCATGTAATACTAAGTTGTAACAATGAGAATGGCAATGGATTCTGCATTTATCTTTATAACATTGGGTATTAATATTGAGTATGATCATGAATTTCACATTTCTTCTCTATAATACTATATCATATTACTGAGAATGGTCATGGCTTTTGCATGTCAACTCTATAACCTAAAAGCATGATGCTAGGAATGAGACACAACTTTGGTCTTTTCTCAAGAACAATAGTGATTATCTTGTAAATGTCTATGAATAGAGTAAATACTCTCTTGAATGCTCTATAGCTAAAATATGTAGTGGTGGAGAAGTATTATGACTTTTTCTTTAGTTATAGTGGCTCAATATCAAAAAAGATGTGGGATTGGAGGATGCCATGATTTTAAATACAAATGGAGTACTTGGTTACTATGACATAAAATTAATCTCATAGCCATTGAAAAAAATAATATATTACCTTAAGAAATAATGTATCAATCAGGTGATAGAGTATTGATGTATTAAGATAAATCATGACTTTTTGCATAGAGCTTGGGACAATATAAGATGGTGAAACTATCCTATAAATTCAAATAGGTATAAAAAAACTATAACAAAATGAAGGTTAAAATGTTACATGATTTTTAGCTTCCCTCCTATTAAAAAAATCTACTAAGCCTCACATTTCACACATTATTAAAATTTATTATTATTAATCATAGTCCATCAAAATTATAATTTAATAAAATTATTCTATCTAAAGCCCTTTTCTATACAAATATAACATGCATAATTATTAAAATAATTAGAATCTTTTAGTATTTAGTATACCAAATACTTGCTTGCCCATGTACACATTTACCTCTACATTATCAAGTCCTTTAAATAATTTCTCTCCATAGGCTCACTTCTACACTTTTTGAACATGACATCTTTTTTGAAGATGAATTCTCATATGTCTGGGTCTTAAAGCTTGTAGTAATGAACTTGCCTTTCTCTAATTTAACATCTTGCATATTTCTTTTTTCATTTGATACATGAACGTATGCATCACACCTAAAGACCCAGATATGATTTATACTTGGTTTCTTTTCATGCAACACATCAAATAGTGTATGACGCTTCATTGTTGATGTATAAGTTTGGTTTTTTAGGTAGCTTACTATGTTAACTGAATCGGCTAAAAACTTAGGCTCCAAATTTGTCCAATTCATAATGTATATTGCCTTATACATCAATATTCTATTTAAACTTTCATTCACTCTATTCTTTATGGTGTAATCTTGATCATGTTCAGCCTAAAATTTTCTAACATAGAATTAATAAATTAGAAAAAATATTGTACCAATTTTCACGTGTAAGAATTTTATATTCTTGTTGAACTAGTTCTTTACCAGTACTTTTAACTCCTTGAACTTTTTTAATCCTTGATTTTTTTTTTTGAATTAAGTAGATTCATGTGCATATGGAGAAATCATGAACAAATAATACATAATACCTTGATCTATAAAGTGATGCCTTAAATTTTTTTTCTCTAAACACATATCTCTAAATTAAAACTAAAACTACAATTGATATGTCATGATTTTATGTCATGAATGGAGACTTGTTCTTCATGGACTACTTGTTTTTCATGGTTTATTTCTTCTCAAAAATAAAAGAGCAACAAACTAGAGACTTAATGGTGCTTAATAGAGCTTGTACAAGGTTCCACACCTTGTTCCATAAGTAATTACCATAACTCATCAATTCACCTCCCATGACTTTGGATCAAAGCTAAAGTGAGCATTTGCATCAATCATTATAGTGACTAATATCAAGTTCTTGGTGAGATCTAAGATGTGCATCACCTCCAGAATCAACTTTATCTCTTATCATGCATCATTATCTTTACTTGCTCAACACCATTTATTTTCACTCTTGAGCCTTTCTCCACTCTTATATTTCTTCTATCATTTCTCTTATAATAACAAAACCATTCTTGATGAGGAGCCATATGCTATGAGGATCATGTATTGATGCACCATGTATCTTCAACATTGTAAGTGACACATGTTGCTATGTGGAATTTTTCAATAGATTCATCTTTATCCTTTGATCTATATATATATTTGTTTCTATAGACCCCTTTCAAATGTCAAGTTTCATTATATTTATAGCATTTGATCTTGTATTTATTTTAGAGTTTATGGTTTATGATTTATAATTTATAAGTTCAGTAAGTTAATGGTTTAGTGGTTTAATGGTTTAATAGTTCCAAGTTATTATGACTTTTTCCCAATGACTCAATTATTTTAGGTTCCCTTTGCTAAATCACTCAAGCAATCCAATGGATAATCGGCCTCAAATTATTATTTTTAAGGTAGATTGAGCCATACACATACTAGTACTAGTAATCTCCAATCAAAACTATAAAAGTTAAGATTTAAATCATTACATTATCTACTAAGAAATTTAAAAGTGAATTATTATGTTTCATTGACAAGATCAAAACAAAATATCACCTATTTTATCATTTTGAAAAGTGCCAAATTATCACTTATTATATCTTATTGAAAGATCAAACTATCAACTCTTATACCTCATTGACAAGATCCAAATAAACTATCAACTATTATATCATACCAATGCGGGATAAATTATAAACTATTATATCTCATTGGCAATGGTCAAAAAATTAAAAGACAATCACATTTCAAACATAATAATAGCATCTCCACATTTTTCTTTTAACATAAAAAAATAATCTAACATATCTTTCATACAAAATATATTTGTTCGATGCATATAAATAAAACTAATATTTTATATATTTCAAAATAACATGTAGAAATTTTTTTATACAAATATGTATTCATTTATTTTTCCTCAAAGAATCACAATAAACCTTAAAAATCGCTCAAATAATTTTGCCCCTACCTAATATTATAACTCTATGAGGGTGTCAAAATTCACATAGTCATATATTTATATTTACGAGGGTGTCAAAATAATTATGACACCCTCATAAAGTCATTACATTAGGTGAGGACAAAATTATTTTAGTTTTTTTAAAGTTTATAGTGCTTCTTTGATGAATAATAAATTAATACATATTTGTGTATGAAAATAAATTTTTTACATGTTATTTTGAAATATATAAAATATTAGTTTAGTTTATATGCATCGATCAAATATATTTTGCATGTTAGATATGCTAGATTATTTTCTTGTGTTGAAACAAAAATTTGGAGATGCTATTATTATGTTTGACATGTGATTATCTTTAATTTGTTTGACCAATTTCAATGAGATATAATAGTTTATAATTTATCTCATGTTGATATGATATAATAGTTGATAGTTTATCTAGATCTTGTCAATAAGATATAATAGTTGATAGTTTGACCTTTTTCAATATGATATAATAAATGATAATTCGGTCTTCTTCAAAGTGATAAAATAGGTGATATTTTGTTTAGTTCTTGCTATTGAAATATAATAATTCACTTTTATATTTCTTAGTAGATAATGTCTTTGATTTAAATCTCAACTTTTAGAGTTTTGGTTGGAAATTACTAGTACTAGTAGAGTTTGGCTCAATCTGCCTTAAAAGGAATGATTTGAGGCTAGTTATGTATTTATAAACTCCTATCTAACTAGGTACCATTTATCTATTTGATAACTAAAGCAAAAATGTTTTGGATTATTTTTGATTTGTTTACTTGATGCAAATATTTTTGAAATATTTGATAAAATTACTTGATGCAAATATCAAAATATTTTCTTTGGAAAGTTTGAGTGATTTAGCAAATGGAAATCAAAATATTTTTTTTAATGAAAAAGCATATACTTTGTATATTCTATTTATAAATTGAAATTATTTTATGCATGGAAGCTATTTTAAAACTTGTAATTAGGTATTGAGCTCATTTCTCATTATTGATAAGTTTTTAGGTACTCTAAATTTAAGCAAGGATAGATTGTTAAACTAGGTAATAATTATCATTTGGATTTTATTTATCATGATATTTTTAGACATGGTTAGCTTATAAGTTTATTAGGAATAATTGGTTTTGTTAAGCTAACATGGAAGCAATTTGGATGGTGTATTTATATTTTGATGTTTAGTTGTAAACTTGAGTATTGAGAATTTTATAATTTAATTCTGCTTATTTGAATAAGTATTTGGCAATTGGAAACTTCCAATTACAAAATGAATACTCTGGTCAATTCATTGGGTCTTAAAGTTATGGTTGTGAAATGAGCACTACACCCTTGGAATATGTATTGTGATGTGACATAGCGGCATAAAAATTGAAGGAATGCTATTTCTTTCAATTTTTTTTTTTGGATATATTGATTAAAAAAAAGTGAAATTCTCACACTATATGCTTGTGAATTGGAAAATGTTGATGGTTCCTTATGTTTTTTTTTTCATACAATTGAACTTAGAAACTGCTTGAAAGAGATATACTTGATACACAAAGTACCAGCCAAGTTTTGTGTTGGACAATGAGTTTGGCATTACCTTTGCAAATAATCTTGTATTCAATGATCGATGCAACTAGATTAATATTTTTTACCACTACAAAACAAAGTATAATGCAATAAAGGATGTGCAAGTTTATGTCAATTCACAAGATCAAATTGTTGTTATCTTTACCAAGTCATTGATATGTAAGACTTCATAAGAATAAAGGTTTCACGGGATCAAGTTTGAGGGTGGGTGTTAAATTATAAACTTGATCCAATATGGTAGCCCAAACCCAAACTAATTTTGAATCCATGTCCATAATTATTGTTGTATATGTAAAACCTTCTAATGATTATTGTTCTCTTAAAATATTATTATAACATTAGAGAAGGAAGGGATGTCTAATTATCATAATTTTGTAATATTTTATTTGTGTGGTATGGAATTATTTGTGAGCAGTATATATGCTCCCCTAGTTTATACATTAATCAAAAATAAAAGGAAAAGGGCTTCAAAGTGTGAGTTTTAGTATTTTTAAGTTAGATGATAAATATACTTCAAAGTGTGAAAATTTTATGTCCAACACTTTATGAAATGAATAAGTTATTTGTCTTGGATCATGTATGTTCTGTTGAATGTTTTTATACCTTAGTGCATAGTTGTGATAATTTGGGCATCATGGTTTTTCTAATCCAAATCAGATTTTTTACCTAGTGAAATCTGATTTTATTATGGTGTGATGTATTAGATTGGGTAGTTAATGTAGTTTTGTATGAGTCTTAAATGTGTGTTGTGTGTGTGTATGTTCATTGGATGTAATTATATTTTTATACTACATGGTGTTGTTTTGGCTAGGACATGTATGTGAGAATAATTTATAATATCAGAACATGGGGGTTGGGCTATAAATTTGATCCAAAATGGAAGCCAAACCCCAAAGCAACCATGAGTCCAAGTTCATTATTAAAGCCTTCTATCTAGAACCTTCTTGGTTTAGTGGTTCCTTAAAATGTTATTAAAAGGTAGGAGAAGGTTCAAGTGTATGGTTATCATGATTTTGAATTATTTTACTTGTATGATGTTGAATTTAATTATTTGTAAATAATATAAATACCCCCTCCACCCCTTTTGGTTTGAATTTCAATCAAGAATAAAAGGAAGTGTTCTATGTGTGAGATGTACTTGTTTGAGTGTCATTTTTAATATTTTGAAATAAATTGATTTAGATTCTTGTTGTAATTTTTATTTCAGTTTGAATAAATATAGTTGTGTGAGAGTTTAATTTCCATTAATTTTCTTTTGTAATGAATGGGTTGTTTACGTAGACCATGAATGTTGTTAGCCAGATTCTCTATGCCAATGATATAATTATTCTCATCATATATGTTTTTAAATAAAAGATGCATTTGTCCATAGATAGTTAGCTTGATTTTTGACCATCAAGTACGTGAATTGATAATAAAATACTTAAGCTTAAAAGATATTATATCCAAATCATGCATTAGTGCTCATTATTAGTAGAATAATAATAAATTAAGACTACTATGAAATTTGACTGATGATTATGTTTAGTGGAATAATATTGAAATTAGACCAATATGAAGTTTAATTGATGATAATATATATTGATCATGAATATATGATATATAGTCAGCACATAGGTATTTGTTTGATAATATTGTACTGGACCAATCTATTATGAGAATATTACATGGATTAAATGTCATAAAAAGCTTTCATATTGTAAAATTTTTAGTCATTTGACATGAATTCAGAATTTTTCCTACAAAAGAAATTCCAATGAATTATGTGGATGAATATGTTTGGATAAGATAGAATTTATCTTTCTTTTAAAGAGATGTATTTTTGGGCTCATTGATAAGTAAAACTAAAAAATACATAATCATGCTCAAATGAATTTATGAGGGGTTATTAATGCCATTTGATTTATTAGAATATTTTATATCCAGAAACACCATTGAACCACATAGAGGTGATTTAATTCATGCCCTAGGTTCAATTAAGATATATGTAACAAAAAGATTATAACATTGATTAGTAATTAGGTTATGTTTAACAATTACATAACTTGGGTAGTTACATTATCTTACTATAAGCTACTTTTAATTTGTAAGCCCAAAAAAAGCTTTAGACCCACTACCAATTTAAAGTGAACCTATAGGGTTTCATAAGAATAAATTAAAAATCACATGTTGAGTTAAAGTCAAAGTAAACATAGTATTAAAATGTGATTTTAATATTAAGTTAAATATGTATGGTTTGTTTTTAATAAAATCCCGAGATAGTTTATATTAATAAACTGAGATTTTATTAAATGATCTTTTTTTAATTATGAGATTATTTGATGAAATAAATGAAATTTTATTAAATTAGATTTATGTTTGTAACCATAAGACTTTTTATAAAATGCGTGTTTTATGAAATTTCGGAAATGTGTTTAGGAAATACATTTGGTAGGAAATGTTGGATATGGTGTCACAATGTTGGAAAAAGACTCAGAGGCATATTGCTTTTGCCACATGTCTTTGACCTTTGACTCACCTTAGTCTTCTCGCTTCTTACCCTTAGCTTCAAAATTAATATTTCTTTCACCATTATAGCTCGGATCTTCAAAATTTGGTTTGCAATGAATTTTTTCAAAATGAAAAAGAAATTGAAGAAAGAAATGTGTCACAACAATTACAGCTAAATATTTATATCAAGTTAAGATTAAGTCAGATCTTAAAAAGTTGCTATGATTTTTGTATGGCCATGCCTTTTGTTTAAAAGGAAAATCATGGTCGTGATTAAGTATCATGACTTTATTTTTTTTATCAGGAAAGTCACATCTAGGTTTCACTATCATGACTTCTATTTAGGTATTTATAGTCTATAAGTGTTTGAGTGTGTATGAATTTGTAAAAAATGATTATTACATCACATAATACAAAAAGTAAATTTTTGGGTTGTCTCCCAAGTAGTTCTATATTTAATGTCAATAGTTGGATTATTATTAGATCTCTAATTTAGTTAGTAATTTTAATAGACCAAGAAAGCTCCTCCATATGGTCCTTTACTTTTACCCTTCTTCCCAATTTCTTCTCTAGCATCAAGTCCTCTTTAAGAGTATCTTTTTCAGTGTATTCTTCCATGGATATGATGATTTTTTGAGAATTCATGGCATTCTTGCCTACAATCACCTTTGATAAGGTTGCAACTTATTGTGAAGTTGTGGCTTCAAGAATTTCTCAATGGATCCCATGTGTCAAGGATTTGTAAAAAGTAGTGACTTATTTTTTTAGTTTTTATTTCTCTATTTTCATGACTATCTCTTGTAATCTTTACTTTGTCTTTATTGTTATAGCTACAAGATCTTCATAACCTTTTGAATGCTAAATGATTATAATCTCTATTTTTGAATGATTATTATTACCATAGTTTTGAAATTTCGTTCACTTATACCTCTTTACTTCACATCTTCTAAATGTTTTGGCTTTGTTTCATTAGAAGTCATAACTTTGAAAAATATCACAACTTCTTAGCATTCTTTTTTTTTCATCGGTCACTCACAATATTTTTTTCACAACAAAGAACTAATTCATCATCTTCTGCATTTTCTTCTTGCCAACAATCTTCAATGAAGTTCACATTTTGTATAATGGTAGTATATAAAAGACTATCTATTATCTAGTAATCTTCTTCATATCATCTAAAATATGTAGGATTTTGTAAAGGTAGAACTTTACTAGCTCTTTTAATCGATCAATCAACCTTTTTAACTAGGTAAGAGGTCAGAATAATGTCACCGATTTTCAACCTATACACTTTGGACAATGATATTAGGTTAATACTTCTCCTTATACTTTTCCTTCATAAATAATCTAGTTATCCGATTTGATTTTAAATAATCTATTTCATTTCAATCTATTCTATCCAATTCTTTTATAGATCATTCCTTTTTTTTGTCTCAATGAACAAAGCAAGAATATTCTTATCTAGAGATGGTTTGTCTACTCTTTTCAAATGGTTGCAATTGGAGCTTGAGGCTCCTTGAATTTGATATCCCTTTGAAAAAATTTCAATTTGTTTTTAGATTTAGCCCCAAGTTCTTTTGCACATTACCCCAATTTTCATTTGATAAGTTTTCTTAATTTCTAACATTCGAATGGTAGTGTATTAGAGGGGTCAATTTGATCATGTCGTATCATGCCAATACAACCCATTTTTTGGAGGCCTAGTCAGGCTACCAGGTTGTGCTGGATACTACCCAGTAAAGAAGTCAAGCCAAAGTGGGCAAAACACGACTTGATTAATGTTAGCTCGGCATGACCTGGCTGACCCGAGTCTGGCCAAATCAAGCTAGGTCATGTCTGGCCATGCCAGGCCATGTTAGGTCATGCCTGGAGGATGCTAGCCTATCCACTAGTCACTAGTTTATGATTTTAAATATTTATTTTGAAAATTTAAAATTAAGTTATCTAGTATGAGTTCTAACATAATTTCACATAAATAACAATAAAATAAAAGTATTAACAAAGATTTTAATAATAAAAAATAACAAAAAAGAATATATCATCCATCGAATCAAAAATAAAATAACACAATATAACAATCACAAGTCAATCAGTTTTAGCATGCAAATGATCTTTATCGTGTAATCATTTGATTGTATCACTTGTGGCGGGCTCAATATTTTCAAAGTTCCATGAATCACCATGTACTAGTAACTCTTCCGCTCTTATTCTAGCATAATTTTGGATGTATAATCTCGAATCTTTTTAATATTTCATACATGCTAGTACTATAATGATATTTAGCCACGGTCTCAATCTTTTATTCAAAAAGATATTGACAATAATGAAAAAAATAAATTCCAATACTATGCTCGACACTAAATGAATTAGTAGATCCTATGTCATCTTGGACAGCATGAGATAGCTGGAATGATAGGATTGAGTGATAATTAGTATATAAGTACTAAAACAGCTCGCTCTTATTTAATAAATCACACCATTATTTTCCCCTTGCTAATTGAATTGAGAAACTATTATCTTTGAATATGATGTTCATATCAGTAGTCATAGTTTAGCATATAACTACTACCATACTAAGTATCATAATTTGTAAATAACTCAATTAATTTTTTCCTGAATGAATTCTTCAGGTTAGTATTCCTAGTTCATACAAATGGATATGCATGTTAAAATATTCTCTATCTTTTTTACTTTAACCTTAGGATCTATATAGGTAGCCAGACAAAAAAGAGATGGAATGATAGATTATACTTTAAATATTTAGTTTTCATTTCAATAGCAATGCCACTAAATGTAAGATTATGTTTAAATTTTATAAATATATCAATAATATTGCATATGCAACTGAGTACAATGCAAGTGATGGAAGTGTAAATGGATGAACCTTTGTTTATCATATCACAAAAAATTTTTAGAAATTTCATAAATAAAATTTATGTATCATAGTCTTTATCATCAATAATAAGTTTATTATTCTTACTATTGACATAGTTGGATATCATTTTGTTCGTATCCAACACATGCATCTAATATTAAGTAAATATATTTCTAGTGGTGTCTCATATCCATATGAAATTATTTCTTCTTTAGACTTGTAGATAAATAGAGATTATCAAACTCTTATTGTCAGTTAAGTGCCCAAAGATATTTTAATAAGTTTCATATTTTTTTGAATGCATGGGAAATAATCTTCATCCCAACATATACTACCAGGTTAATAATGTGATACATACATCTAATATGTAACTCTTTTCTAATATCTATATTTAATGGTCCTAATAAACATATTAATGACTACTTTATTGTTAGATGTATTATCAAATATGATACTAAATATTTTATTTTGAATATGATAATTTCTAAAGATTCTCATCATGTACTCATATATCATATGACTATTATGAGGTTGGAAAATTTCTGGAAATCTTTAAATCTTTTTATTAAGTATTTATTTAGAATTTTTTTATTGAGTTATTAAATATTTTTACTTGGTTACATTAAACATCAAAGTTTATCCATCTTTGTGTGAGTACAGAAATCAAATTATTTAACTAAAGTTATAAAAAAATATTATGAGAAATGAAGGTCTTTGAGGTTATAAGGGTTCATGAGATTTCCTTTGGTTCTATTGCACTCTAAGAGATAAGATTTCTTCCTACTCAGGCTTATTTTCATCTTATGAGTTGTATTTGTAATAATTTCTTTTTTTTTTTATCAATCTTTATATATTTTGTTTGTTTGTTTTGAATTATTTTGTAATTTCCAAGGTTATGGATACAAATTAGGTAAAAAAGTCGTGTAAGGGTTTTAGGGGAATTACTATCAAAATTTTCATAAAACCTGAATGTTTTTTTTTTTTTGACCATAACTTGGCCTATGAACATTAGATTTGGATGATTTTAGTCAGAGATGAAAGTTAAGGAACATGTCTATAAATGTCTAAAAGAAACCAAACACCAAATCTTGTTAGAAAATCCTTGATTTTGAGGTTTAATCCACAAGGATGGTTCTTTTCCCAATACAAAAATAATTTATGTGGTTTGGATTATAAGTTGAGTTAAAAGGATCCAAATGGGCTGATTCAATTTTCTAATTAATATAGACATGAAGAATATCTTCTTAGAAGGATATATCATCTAAAAATACGAATTACAAGGATAATATTATAGTATGATTAGAATTGAGAGCTACTTAATACTTTCATGCAGAATTGGTTAAGTTTGAAACTTATGTTTGAATTTCTAACATGATAATTATGTGACATGAATTTTTATAAATGTATGACGTAATTTTAGTCATAAGAATTAGCTTTGTAATATGCATTGAAATTTAATATTATTTAGAAATTATATGAATGTGATATATTTATCCATGATGCTTGATAAGGTGTATGATACAAATAGGCTTTATGATTTCTATTCATGTGTAACATGATATTGATATAAAATAGTGCATTACATTTTATATGCAGAAAGACATCAATTTTAAATGGGGATGAGTGCATGTTATGATCAATTATCACTCATTGTGATTTATAAGTAGGCTTTGTACCATTGGGTTGTGTCCAACATAGTCGCAGGACAATGCATAAAAAAAATGCTAGTGTGAGTAATAGTAAACATGACTAGATTTTCCTTTGGGTTTAAGGCCCATTTTGATTCAAGCATTTCCATCGTTGAAAGCCCAAATAATTATTGGAAGACGTGGAGTCCTATGGTGAGACCCCAAAATCTGCTACCCAACAAAACACACAAGATTTTGATTCTAAAAAGATCATTAAAATTGTGGAATCCATAAATAATTTTGTATTAAAACAAATAATTTTAATTTACAAAGTATTCATTAGATATGATCATCAATAATGTTTTTCTGTACAATTGAATGTGCATTGTGTGCTGAGAGTCAGCAAGGGCTTGGGGCATAATACACTTTTAAGTCATCTCATTCCATGCATGTAGACTTTTGCAAGGTTGAGATTGTATATTTTGGATTGTGAATATAAATTGTGAGCATGAAAGCTGCATGTACACTTAAGATGAGAGTAACTCTTATTAGAATTCTCACTACTAGGCATGACTCATCATATATAAGAAACATTTCAGCTACAAGACAAACTCTAGTGGATGACACTTATTTGAACTTGCAGTTATGAAGAAAGCTGGATCGTGGCTTGATTTATCTTTTTGTAAAACACATTGCAATAATTATTTTTGATTATAAATATTTTGTATGAGTGTGTAGATAAATGAGTTGTATATCATTGTGCCTCTTGATTATATATAAATGAGTTAGTGGGATCTCTTTTACTTGTGAATGGACTGGTATGGTCATTGTGTAATATTAGGCCCAAGATGAGTCGTATGATTATTGTACTATTTAGATTGGGTTTGTGATAGAGTTCCCATTCATAAGCATCCATATCTAATTTTTTTTTTTTAAATTATATCCTAGTAAATTGGGCACAACATACTTGTATTAGGTTGCCCAACATCCATAAGATTTCTATGGGTTAAAGGTTGGTGAATGGATACTTGGATTTTGAGACATCACAACTTGTGATCAGAGCATAGATTTATAAATACCTAGGGCTAGATGTCTAATGTTAGCATCACAACTTATTATAAGAGCTTAGGTTTATAACTACCTAAGGCTAGATGTATGATACTAGCATGACAACTTTGTAGTAGAGCATAGATATATGATTACCTAGGGCTTGATTGGCATGGATTTATATCACTATACTCATTTTGCATTGCATATTTGGTACGATGTGCTTTTGCATTACATATTATAAAAAATATATGCATGATAGAATGTGTATAATAAAGGATAAACACTAGATAAGTGTACTATAAGTATGATGTTATATCTTTCTGTGCTTAGCTTATGTACTATAAGTATGATTAGTAAAATAAATCTTTTTTTTTTTTTATTTGGCATGTGAAGATGATAAGTCAAGGAAGAGGACATAGAGGTGGTGAGTGGGATAACAACCAAATACCACTTCTCTTCATCCATCGAGCCTTCATGGGGCCTATTAGTGTTGTGACTATGTGCATTGCATAGATGAGTGTTGTGGCTGCTATAATTGCATAGGCTGGTGCAATGGTAGGCAAAGCGAGTCAAATAACCTCCAAATATTTAAGAAACATCATTCTCTAATATTCATTGGATGAGGAGACTTGATCTTGATTGTAGTTGATCATTAGTTCTAACAAGTAAAAAAATTTTTGGCAGCTATGGAGATCACCTTTAATATCACAAAGATAAATTTGGGCTCATTTTAACCAAAGGATGAATCTTAAGTGTTGTAGGATTGATGCAACGTTTCAATAGAATTAGAGGCAATGATATTGGAAGAGTTCTTTGAGTTCTTCATTGGCAAGTATTTTATAACATATGCTCATCATGTAAAAGTTTGAGAGTTTCTAGATTTGAAACAGGTTAAGATAATGAATATCATTTGAAATTATTCATCTAGAGAAATTTTGTAGGGTTCCCCCTACACAACATGGACTTGATGGTCACGACAACCTTGAACATTGAGAGGAAGGTGGATGATGCACGATAAGATAATGGATATAGGTGTTAAAGATGAGAGGGACAATCAACATTCTTCTTTTAGCTTAGAGAAGTAGAGGATGTCTACTTCTAAAGAGTTTCAGAGGCGAGGCCAAGGATGTTAGGGCCAAGGCCAGACTCAATCATCTCAAAGTGTGAGAAACTTTAGAACTCCTAGCTTGCCAAAGGAGGCATGTTACTATTCCCATCATATTTACCATATGAAACAAAATTTCTCTTATAAGGAGTATGAATCCTACAGTGGCCAAAAATCACAATCCCAATTATTAATAGGATGCATATAGGCATAGTTTTTTCTTATTTACCCCACCATAGGCCAATTAAACTAGTATCATAACTAGGGTGCTACACAAACACCATATACTTCACAAGTAGGATAAAGTTGCCAGGGTATAAGTCGAGGTCGATAATTTTGCTCAAAGGCCAAGACATCAGAGAATCAAGGAAACGTATGAAGATTTGGGCTTAAAGTTTGAAACCTTAGAATAAACACTTGTCATCATCTGTCATGGATGACATATGACTCCCATACTATAGTAAAACTCCTAGGTTAGATATTATATTTTACCTCCATATCACTTAAATGTCATTTCTTTTAGAATGTGTACAATATATTTGTCTTAAATATATTTATGCTTTCATCTTTGTAAGTATCATACACATAATAATTAAATTTATCTCATCTCATACTTTTACACAATAGATTAGAATGGTTATTAATTCCTGCTTATCATACTATGTGAATATGTTATGTAACATACCCATCATCATTTACCATAGCTAACCCACATAAACCTATGCATGAGATTGTGAAAATTTTAAATTTTAGTTTTAGATATCATTGATGTCCAACCAAGTCCAAACTATAATATTGCCAAAAATATAAATATTATCAGATCACATCATCAGTATACAAGTATATAAAAATCAATCCTAGATCATAATTTAGTTTGATATTAAAGAAAAATTTGCAAGATATATTTTGAGTAACATCTAATGGAATCGAGGGTTCACGGTGAAAGCCCTAGTAATAGTCTCAAAATCTAATCCCAACAAATATTGCTCATGTTTACCTTGGATTATCCCCTTATCGGGGATTGGAAGTCATGCTAAATAGGGTTTGTTGCTCTTGGTTCAATATCTAATTCCCCTATCTCTTTTTTTTTTCTCGAAAATTTTTAAGAGTTACTTTTATGCTTTGGGGATCTATTTGTCACTTTAAGATAAAAGTCATGGTGTTTGCTTAAGGTTAAAAATTTATTATCTTGTTCAATATTCCCTAGAATTCAAAAGTAATCATAACACTGAATATTATGACTCAAGTAATTCTTTTATGGAACAAGGTGTTGTGGAGCTTGGAATATTGTGACTAATACAATTTCTGTTTATAATGAAAAGGCATATCACTAGGAAATGTTATTACTCATGCATTTACCTTTAGAATATAAAGTCATGGTACTTTGAATTATGGTACCTTTGGAATATAAAGTCATGGTACTTTGAACAAGGTTTCCTCATTAAAAATGTTGTGACTAGAGTAAAAGCTAACTAGAATAAAAATTCATGGTGAAAAATATCGTTTTGATTAGAGTAATGCTTTCTCATGCACAGAGTCATGGAAAAAAAATATTAATGTGATTCAATTTACTTTGTATTATGGCTCTATAATAATTAAGTTGTTGTGCTAGAAAATAGTATAACTTCTTGAACCAATAGGATACTAGGCTACTATAACATAAAAATCAGGTTGCAACTATTATGATATTTCAGAGATAGTGTGGATGTGATTCTAAGAAAATTTTATGGTCACAAAAATTATGTTACAAAGTGAAAAGATTATATCATAACTATGTACTAGAGTTGTAGTATACAAAGGTTGTCATGACTAGTTTTATAGAGTTGTGGTCAAGAAATGATGTTACGACAACTCAATATGATCTTATAAGATATAACTAAGTCATAACATGAGAAATATCATGACTCTCCATTACATTTCTTCCCTACAAGTCATTGTTTCCCAAGTAATCCAAGTTCACCCAAAATACTATTGATTTTAGTAACTCATCAAACTTGCCCAAAATAGATATATAGAGATTTATCTTCAATCAATACTCAATTATATCTAAATATATTAATAAATACATATCAAATGACCCAAAAAAAATTAGTCCATCCTCAGTTAGAGTTTTCTCATCTATTTTAGCATTTCTTTTAATCTTCACTTATGATTGTTGCTCTAACTTTTAGTCGATTCTAAGTGTGATAGATAGCACTTATTAGGATTTTTCTTAGTATCAATTAGTGATATGTTTATGTTCTTATTCTTAATTTAGAAGTGCTAGTTGTGCAACTTGATTCTTAAAATCTTCATTACCATATTTGTATGTTCTAGTCTTATTTCAATCTGCTCCATCCAGTTCTTTTAGAAATCACTTCTCTTGATTATCTCTATGAGCAAGGCAAAGAATATTTTCTTCTATGTATTTTTTTTTTCTTCAAGTGTTTTTATTGGAGCTCAAGGGGGTACTTACATTTGGTATCCTACTTTTTCCAAATTTTTTATGGAATTGCCCTAATTGCTACTACACATTTATATGAATTTCATATGATAAGTTCTTATGATTTCTCACATTTATATGTATAATGCTATTGTTATTGGATCAAAAGATATACCCATTATTCTATAAATCTTTGGCTTCTTCTACTTGAAACACGGAAACAAAATTTATTATTTCCTACTATTGTAAAATAAAAAAAAATCACACTTGATTGCTTGCCAGTTTGGGCTCCAAATCTTTTGAAAATACATTCATATTGACTTTCATTTTCATCAATATATTCAAATCTAATACTTCTAACTTCTTTTCAAATGTTTTGTCATTCGAAGTTTAGTAATTATTTTTTGTTAGCACTTCAAATAAAAAGTAAGCATCCCTGAGTGACCTTTTTTATAATAGAATCATACTAAGTTATATCAATTATGTACCTCATCAAATAATTCAGCTCATTATAAAAGGTTTGAGCTTGAAACCACAATTCAAATATATATATTTGCCACTTTCTTATGAGTTCTTGGAATTGATCCTAAACATCATATAGTAGAATTTGAACTTGGGAACTTCCTAATACTTTCAAGTAGAATTATTTATATTTTAAACTTTTGTTAGCATTCTGACATGGTTATTATGTGATATGAACCTTTTTATATGCATGAAGTAAATATAGTCATAAGAATTAGCTTGTAATATGCATTGAAATTGGATAGTTTAGAAATTGTAAATATAGAATTATTTCAAGTAGAATTATATAGTGCATGATGCAAATGAGTTTTATGGTTTTCATTCAAATGTTATATGATATTGATATGAAATGGTGCATTATATTGTATATGCAGAGTGACATTATATTTAAATGGGTATAAGTACATAGTCGTGATTAATCATCACTCTTGGTTATTAATAAGTGGGCTTGGTACCTTTGGATGTCATCCACCAGAGTTGCACAATATTACATAAAAAGGAAAAATATATATATGGGGGTAATTACAAGTAGAGATTGATTCTCTCTTGGATGAAAGGACTGGAGTGGTTCAGATACATCCATCAATGAAAGTCCAAAAAGTATTGAAAGACATAAGAAGCCTTGTGGTGAAACCTTGAAAATCCATTAACCAACAAAACACACAAGATTATAATTTAAAATATGATTATTGAAACGATGACAACTATAAAAAGGTTGGATTACAAACAAATAACTTTTATTTTCAAGTATTTATTGGATGTGCTCATCAATGACATTTAACTACACATTGGCATGTATATTGTATCATGAGAGTCAGTAAGGGCTTTAGGCATGATATATATTTGAGTCTTAACTCATTCCATGCATGTAGAATTTTGCAAGGTAGGGATTACATTTTTTGGAATGTGAATATAAATTGCCAACGTGGTCACTACAAGTGCACTTTGGAGTAGAGTAGCTCTTACATGAATTTTCTTTTTGGGTGTGACTCGCCCTATATCATAGGAAGGAAGACTTTTGTTATATCCTAGAACTCTCAAAATTTCTTTTTTATCTTTGGTATTCATAAATGGACTAGTATGATCATTGTGTTATATTTGGCCCTATATGGGTCATATGATTATAGTATTGTGTAGATTAGAATTGTGAGAGTTCTAAATGCATGGGCTACCATATAAAATTTTTGTTAGATTATCAGTCCAAGTAAATTGAGCACAACATAGTGGTATTATGTTATCCGAAATCCATATGATTTTTGGGGGTTGAAGGTTGATCGATGGACACCATGATTTTGGTGCATCATAATATTAAATGATGATGAGTTTGATGATGAACATGATATTACCAACACCGTACATGATTATATTATTAATAATGTAATTTATTAAATTATAATTTTGTTATTGAAAAAAAATATAATGATAAATTATTTATTTAGCATTCTTTATCATAAAAACAATTTAGAATTTAAAAATAATGGCACTAAAACAAAAAGTATTTATTATTTAGTGCTCTTAATTAGATAACCTCAAAAGTACCCTTACCGCATAAAAAATAAAATGTATACAAAATATATAATATATGTTTTTCAAAATATCAAAAACATATACACTATATATTTTGTATGTATATGCTTTTCAAAAACATATATATTGCATATATCAGCAATATGATAGTCTGATTAACAAATAGGCAAATTATCCAAATTGGGGACACTAGTTTGATCCCCATAAATGATGGATACATGATCAGCATATCTTTACCAAATATTCTACATATGCTACTAGGATATGAGCCATAACTGCTCCGCTCCTAGGTCCGAAGGCCTATATATGGGGGCCAAGAGATAACATGCGATGGGTTCGGAGGAAAGGGGACATAAAACATATGTATTATATATGTTTTTAAAAAATGTATTTAATGTATATGTTTTCAATAAATGTATAGTGTATATTGTATATAATGTATATAGTTTGTTTTTTTTGTGATAAGTGTATATTTTGATTTCCCCTTTGAAATGTATCAAAACGTAAAATATTTTTCATGTTTATGCCATTTTTAAAAATTTTTTTGATAGCTGATTTTTCTTAAATGTTTTAAAGATGTGGCTCATTTGCATAATTTTCCTTTCTTTATATGTAATTACTTTTGATTGTATGCAAAAGAATATCACCACATTTGTGATTGTTTTTTTCATTAACACAATAATTTTTTTTTTTTTAATGAATAAATGTACTTAAGTTTTTGTTAAACATATAAAATGATATGTCATTACCATATTAATTAAAATAGATTTTTTGTATTTTAGAAAATTTAAAAATCTTTTATATTTAAAATACTTTATATGTACCTAAAACTTTTATGATTTATGGAAGAAAATTTTACTATAATTGTTATTGTTTTTTTTTTTTTGAAATGGTTGAACGCCATAAATCATTTTTTATAAATAAATATATATATGTTTGTGTTAGACGTAATGACATAATAATTTTCATTTGATATTTATTAAATTATATTTTTTGTATTGTAGAAAAATTTAATGACAAATCATATTTGTGATAGTTTAGTTCATAGGTTGAATGCTATAAAACTTTTTTTTTTATAAATGACTACTTAAATGTTGCGTTAGTTAGAAGTGTAAAATGACATTGTCACATCTAAATTCAAGAAGATTTTCTTAATAACGATGTGTTTGATGATGGACATTTTTGTGTCATAAATGATTATCTTTAATATTGATATTTACTAAATTATATTTTTTGAATACTATTCAAAATTAATTGACAAATTATATATTCAACTTTCTCATGTCTACTTACACTTCATCAATTTATAAAAGACAATATTACCATATTTATGACATTGTTTTTAAAGGGATTGACACCAAAATTCATTCCTATTAAATCAACTTGCTTTAGTTATTAGTATATATATAAAATGATTATATTAATATTATTTTACAAATAATGATGAGTTTGATGTAGAACTTGATATTACAAATACCATAAATGACTATCTTATTAATAATGATATTTATTAAATTATATTTATCTGTATTGTACAAAAAAATGATAACAAATTATATGTTTAGTATCCTTTATATGTGTTTACCCTTATAATTTACCTATATATATATATATATATATGTATGTATGTATATATATATATATATATGTATGTATGTATGTATGTATGTATATATATATATATATATATTAGCATGTTTGTGATAGTTTTTTCAATGGTTGAATGTCAAAATTCATTTGTTATAAATAATTTTACTAATGTTTCTATTAGATGAATGAAAAGATTTAATATTATCATATTTAAATTCTAGACATTCAAGAAGACTTCAATAATAATGATGAGTTTGATGATGAATATGATATTACCAATGATATTTATTAAATTATAATTTGTTGTATTATAAAAAAGTTTAATGACATTATTTATATAGCATTCTTTTGGTTAATTAGTGGGAAACCAGGAATGAACAATAATTGATGTCAATAAATTGTAATTATGATCTAGTTGTTAATATGAGATGCATGAATTTACTAGTAAATTTATTTTTATAAAGAATTATTAATTAGAAAAATAAAATGGAAAATTATGTTTTAGGGTCTAAAAAGAATATATTTATGATTTGGTCTAATTTTTTTTTAAAATTTAAGAATAAAAATATCCCAAAATTAAAAAAAATATTAAATGTTTTGATCTACATTCACGTTTAATTGCAAAAATACCCATAATATTATAAAAAAATTAACTTCTTTTTCGAAAACAATGTTCTCAACAGCATTTTCAAATATATTCACAAAAAAAGAAATTATTTGGTAAAAATGATGTTTTATATATATATATATATAACATTTAGCTATATATAATTGGTGGGTTTACTCGAGTTAAGTAGATTGGTTTTTTTTGTATTGTTTTTTTTTTTTAAGTGTTAAGCACAGCAAACCAAAGCATTAGATATCATTCCATGTTTTTTTTTTTCAAAAAAAAAAAAAATTAAATTAAATAAAATCAAATAAAAATCAAATAAAATAAAATAAAAATCAAATAAACATAAAATAAAATAAAAATAAAATAACAAAAAAAAAAAAAAAAAGCATTGAAAATGGGAATGTTCCAATTTTCACAAAAGGGTGCACGAGGAACCCTCTCAGATCGGGGCTAGCCATCTAGTTTTTTAAAAATAAAAAAAAAAAAAAAAAAAAAAATCAAAGGGGTCTTACAATTTTTCTCCCCGCCCCCCCGGCGGGGGTGTTATTCGTTTCAAATGAACATGTTTTTTTTCTTTACATTGGTACAAAAACATTTAGCAGGTGTATGCGTTTTTTTTTAGGGCATAATCATTTTCCTGTGGGTTCCTCGTCTCTCTTGATTGCTTGTCAACTCAGAAATGTTTTTATTCTTAGAGCACGGTTTTTCTACTCATTTTGTTTGTTGTGTCATTGTTAATATATATATATATATTATGTAATTGGTACAAAAACATTTCAAAGGAGCATATTATCATTGATTTATATTTTGTATGAGCGGATTATAAAACAATTGTTTTAATTTTGTAGTATGTATGATGATGCTACTTGATTTTGCTTACATATTTATACTGAATTTGAGATTTCTTAAGTTTTATATCATATAAAATATATTTTAGTCCAAAATATAATTTAAAGTATTATATACTTTATGAATTTATTATAGTGTAAAGAAACATTTAGTACACATTATTCGATTTATCAATGTTATAATTTGGACTTGATTTTTATTATATTGGATTTTTAGAATTATTTATTGTGGATTATATAAAAATTTGATCTTTTTAATTTATTGATTCCATTGTTTGAATCAAACTAACCAGGCATCATTTCTAATATTTTGTTATTTTACATAAATCACGATTTGAAGGGCCTAAATCAACAATAACATATATATGTGTGTGTGTGTGTGTGTGTCAGTTTGTTTAAAACATATAATTTATACATATATTTTGTGATTTCAATTAAATCACAATTTGAACGGCCTAAACCAACAATAACATATATATGTTAAACCTTTCTAACATTTTAAATATATATATAAATGTTTACAACATTAAAGTGGACCAAAAAGTTTCCATATATATTCACATGTGAAATATTTTGAATTTATTTTTTTAATATATTAAGGGTTTTTTTCATAATAAATATTAAATTTGATTAAAATGTAAATATTTTTTGTTTTGGGGTAAATTTTCTTAAAATCTTAAAAAGCAGGACTGGACCATGATTTAGATTTTCCCAAATTAAAATTATTTGAGTCAGAAATATTTTACCATAGGTCCATATTTTCTCAAACCAATCCTGGTCTTCCACTCTCCACGAGCATCGCAATAAGATTTAATATCCAACCCTTCAGCCTCTCCTTATGGAAACCAACCTTTCAATAGTTGAGGGTTGAAAAATAAAAAATATTCTGCAATCACTTCAACATTTGATTATCACAAAACATTACACACGGTGCAAACATTTAACAATTTTTTAAGGAAAATCATTTAATCACACTAAAAGCCACTTGAAAGACATGAATGATGAATCTAAGCAGCCCATTTAAATTTTGAATATAATCTGTTTTTTCAGATTTTTTTTTTTTATAAAAAATACATTGCTTATAAAAAAAATATGCATCACGACTGACCACTTCAGTCCCACCCAAACATTGATGTCACTTGGGCAAACAATAGTCGACAAGAAAATGTGAATTATAAAAAAACACAATTACTTGTTATTTCTACTTCCGTTATCTACCTAATCCCACGAGGAATCTGAAACTCATGGTAATTAAGACTAGTTATTACAAACAGAAAGCTGGGAATTGCTACAATTCTGAGGCGCAGACAGGGTCTGAATTTCTCCAAACTCAGCTTGACCTAAGCGCACACATCCCGGCCAGATAGCCCATAACAAATTTCTCCTAGTTCTTCGATGAACATATCAAAGATGGGAGCTTTATAACAAGATAATCCCTCTTACAAGATAATCAGTATTCCATGGGAGTCTGAACCACGTCAGCAATTCATTAGAACCTGAACCATGGCTTGTGAGCTACTAATCGCTCGAGTACCCACTCTTCACAACGAATTCTTGGGTGTTAAAAATCCGAATCGTAGCACATGAATTGAAATAAAAAAAAAAAAATCAAATATGCTAGGCCAACACAGTTGATTTTTCATATCAATATGGAACAAGACTCTTTTTTAAATAATTAGTACAGCACCAGCACTCATGCTTTATGATATCTGCATTCGGATTCGGTTACTTTCAGCAGTCCTTACTTGAGAGAAATAGGAATGAGCCTGCACCACCATTAACAAATAAATCACTGAAATTCATTAACTCTGGCAGCACAGAATAAACTATTTTTTTTTTTTTTTTCCCTTTTGGACATACGAATTTGTGGGCATCCCGACAAAACCTAAGCGCTCTCTTATCAATTTTAACATCATTACTTACTGGTTAGACTCTGACGCACATCTAAGCCAACTCAGACCACAAGGACTAAGTTATGATATAGCACAAAAAGCTTTTTCAAAAAAAAGTTGATGCTTTTCAAATTAAAATTTACCTTTCAGGATGTAATGCCTAAACAAGAAGCAACACGGATTATGTATCAGTCATAAATTATGGGCACCTTTAATTGACAACGTATGTCTTTTATTTCTGTGCTTGGGCAATGTCAAAGGATAGCATGTGCATATGCTTTGTTAATACATGACCAATCATATAAATATCAACACCATTAATCATTGTATTAACCATAGTTTTCCAAACCAGACATGACCAGCCAGTCCGACCATCAACCACCCACAATCTAGTCTGGTCCAGCTAAAAAACTGATGAACCAGGTGTGAGCCATCCAGACTGATGGCCGGACTGATGAACTGGAAGACCCAGGCATGAACGATGAACCATCACAACCCAGCTGCGAACTGGAATTTCTTACCATTGCTTCTCTTGCAGTTAGTCTGTCTTGATGATCATACCGAAGGAGTTTATCAAGAAAATCAATTGCCTTCACAAAAAGACGTGCCAAGGAACAAACACACAAGGTTTAACAAATAAAAAGCACAATAAAAAAAAATCAACATTAGCTATGATGCCATTAACTAGGCAGGAAGAAGAAACCTCTGGAGAAACCAGATGCTGATTTTCTGCATGGGAAAATTTGTTCCAAGGCTTTCTACTGTGTCTGGCAATTTTAGAAAAATTCCACTGATTCACGTTTGATTATCAACACTGAAAAGACAAATGATTTTAACAGACCTCCCAACAAGCACTTCCAGTTGAGGATCAAGCACCAACTGATACTTCTTTAGATATGTATTTAATTCATCTGTCCCAAGAACCTGCAATAAGAATGGAAACATGCAAGAAAACCAAAAGTACATAAATCCTGAGACAACGAAATTCTTTCTTTTATCATAAGTGAAATTCAGTTCTCATTCAAAGTTCAGTTGTCTCGTCCAAAAGCAGATGCTTCCGAACTGATATCACCTCAACAATTTATCACTTGAACTGATATTGAAAAAACCACATGCTATTTTCGACAAATAACTTGAAGCGCATATCTAAATTTTAAAACTAATCAAATCATCATAAATTACACAACGCAACAGCTTCGAAGGGGTTTCCAGACCACCAACCTTATTCTAAAGAAGCATCAAGATGTAAAGAATGTTTGAAATAATTATTTACAATTGCTATGTATATATTCTTTTTATCAATAAATGTTCCTAGTATATGAGAGTATTCTGCTACACATGAAAATATCCAACTTGCGACCATCTTAATCCAATTAATTATATTAAGGGCACCGATTATAAGATGTTTTTCAGAAAATCTTTTCTATAATGATTTTGTATATTTCGACTTCAATTTCATCATGATAATAGAGCAGGGCTATTGTAAACCCTGGGCTAACAATATGTATGCAATAGGTATCATTGCAAGCACACACATCGGGCACCTATTGGTGTATGTTGAACTTAATAATTATAAAATATTTATAAAACTCATTCCTTTATATAATAGATATATATGATTTGAAATACCTTCTATCAAAAATATAAAAAAATGAAAACTAAATAAATAAAAATCATAAAACTCTCATCAAACTAATTGCATACAAATCCACAATATTCAACTTAGATCAAAAGAATACTTAAGATATATACAAGTCATTCGTAAGAATGTCTACTAGCTACTTTTTTATTTATTAAATATTATCTGTAATGCAATTTTATTCCCTTGTTTCTTTTTTATCATCATCATTATTTTTTTTTTCTTTTTTTTTTTCTTTTTCTCTTCTACATCATCTTCTTGTTTTTTCTTTCTCTCTTCTACATCATCTTCTTGTTTTTTTTTACCTTTTCGTATTCTTCATCTCTTCCTTTTATTTATTCTTCTACTTATTATTTTCATGGCTTCCCAAAACTATGAAAGGAATTTTCACTCACTTCCACCCCTAAAGGAACACACATAACGAAACTTTTACCCCCTAGTAGACAAGCACTCGTTATGCACTATTAGATTAAAATTGTCACCATTTTTAATCTAGAGGAATATAAGTCTACAGGCGTCAAACAGGTTATGCCGGCACATTTTTTTCAGGTTCATACAGGCTTGTGTGACGTGCCAAGCACGGTACAGTACAGTGCCGTACCTAGCACAGCACGGTTCATTGGAGGGCAAGCCCAACATGGCCAGGGGCCTGAATTCAACTTGGGTTTGGGCTGGTTCGGACATATTTTAGGTTAAGATAAAATTAAAAAAAAATTAGGATTCGTGCAGCCATCGCCCATTGGGTTTCACTTCATCGGCCGTCCTACATCGCTCGGCACATCGTAGCTCGTACCATGCCCACTGGGCACCCGGAGCATGTCTGGCACGACACGCGGGCTGAAGACCCTTGGCATGACAAGACACGAATAGTACCGAGGGTCTGCCCAGCACAATCCTGGACCATGCCTTTCTGAGCTTCGGGCCAGTCCTAGGCGGTGGCCCAGTTAGACACGTCTACATGAGTCATCTTGTTACAGCTTCACACAACTTCATCAACAACTATGTATTTGCAAGAGAGATAGACTTTTGACTACCAATATCGACAGAATGGCAACACCCCTTGTTGACAAACTTCTATCCCACTTTGATACCATTTTTCATGGACATACTCATTCACGCAATGATGCAGCTCATGTGGCAGCCTCACAATCAATACTATCGTGAGACCCAACATGTCATGCTACACTTCATGCCTAATATATTAACTATTTTCACCCTACCCGGGTTCATCAGAAAAGTGGGTCTAATTTCTAACTAGTTTGTGCATAGTAGGTCAACATCCTTTTGTATAGTAAAGTCTCCGACTAACGACAAGCTCTTCAAACTTAACAAGATCAGTATGTCTATACTTCAACGAAATATCACATTCAATACACTTACACTCCCTTGTTAGAGGATATTCATAAATTTCTAATCAAACTTATCAGCATACTTGATATTTAATAAAGTCTTCAGCTATAATCATAAATACACATGATACGTATGTGACACGAAGCACACTCAAGTGCACTCTAATTGTAGTTGTGGTGTAGCACTGCAACAGTGCCACTGCACTTGCCAGGCCAATGGCCGCAGGCCACTATATACTACTTCACTAAGCAATGGCTAGTGGGCCATGGAAACTAGGGTGACCTATATAGCCAATAGCAGTCATGCCACTATTGGCCAGACCCAACATGATCTACCATGCCTGATCGACAAAGACAAGCTTAAGGGCTGACATTCCATGTTCTTGTGTTAACAAGACACAACCTAGGCACCCATTTCATGTTATGTCCAACAAGGCATTATGACTCTACTAAGCAACCAAAAATTAGGCATTATCAGGCTGACATTACTCATTTGACATCTCTAGAATCTAGAGACCCAAATATAATCTAACTAAGCACATTAAATGATGTAAAAATTTTGTTTACATATACATACATTCAAACACTCGTGCTTTACAGACACCCAAAAAAAAATGATACTCAAATCTGATCATAATTTTTAAGCAAGAAAAATAAAATTGACTCATAAGCCTAATTGAGACTTTCTTGTAATTCAAACAAAGTTGTAGCACTCAAACTTAGCTAAAATTTTTTTTTTCAAAAAAGTCATAATCATGACTTAATGTTAATCTTATATAAAACATCAACCCTAATTTTTATGAAATCATTTCTTCTCCAATTTGATGATACTCATTCCAACTCCATTTTTTGAAAACTACCATGAATAAGAAAATATTAATTTCAAAACTATGGATAAAAAAAGAAGATAATGAATCAAATCGCAAAACCAAAGTAAATGAGTAAATTTCTAAAGATGGATGACAGAAGTAACCCATCATCGAGACTTCCTTCAAAGTCACAGCACCCAAACTAATTTTTCTTACAAAAAAAGAAAAAGATAGATAACTTATGTTCTAGCCAAAAAAAAATTAATAAATAAATAAAGATTTAGTGAATTCATCTCGCATTTTTAGTAGATTATATAGAGAGAAACTAGGTCAAATTTTATATCCTCATAAAATAGAGAAACATGATGATCATGAAAGAGTTTTACTTCAACCTAGAAGACATGCAACAAAAATGATGCTACTTTCGCATAGCTTAGATATATTTCGATAGAAAATTTATAAATGAAGTATTTGATTTGCAATGAACTACAAATGATACAACATTCAAATTCCTAAAAATGCAACTGAATTACATGATAATCACTAAGATATCGATATATGAAAAAAAAACTTAAGAAAGTTTAGTAAAAATATATATATAATCACTTAGTGTAATGAGAACTCATAAAAAAAAGAAAGATTTAGTCTTATCCTCTATTTTATTAAAAACTATTGAATTCTCAACCATCATGCAAAAAATGCTTTTGTTTTTTACTCTAAAGAGAGGATATAAGATCCATATGGGGATAATCTTAGATAAGTCAATACTCAATTTTTAAGAAGAAAAATTCTCATGCCAAATAATTACACATCTTTGATTACAATGATATGTCGAGCCGAATGAGTCCCAACTAACAAAAACATAAATTGTGTTTGCGTACCCCACTAACACATCTAAATTTTTTCTAATGTTTCGACTCTAACTCATTTTCCACCTAAAAACTAAAAAATTAGGCAAACTTCAATACTATGTAAGAGTACATATGACATTGGATACCTTAAGAGATACATTGTACATATTATCAAAAGATATATATATAATCAAAAAATAATACCGAAATTATATTATATATCTTTCAAATAATAAAAAATAAAATTCTAATATTATCCAAGAACCAATACAATATATATATTATCAATATATATATATATATATATATATATATATATATATATGAGTATATGTGATATTGAATATTTTAAAAGGTATATCATTCAATACATTAAAAAATATATTACATTATATCTTAAGTAAACCAAACTAAGCAGCGTAATTTTAGAAAAACAAATATGTTCTCCCACATAAGATAAAATAAACAAGTATTTTTTTCTAATAATAGAATAATCCTAACAAATAACAAAAATTTAGCAGTAAATATTTGTCTGTGCGCCAAAAAAAAAAACCAAATGAATATGAGATACCATTAGAATTATACTTACTTTATGTTCGAGTCATGCGTTAACTACTAATATATGATATTAGATTATATTAATAATAAGAATAAGAAACTTATAATTAATAATTCAAACTATAACACATAAATTTCTTTTATAAAATTTTTAAAGATTTTTTATAATACGACAAACATATATTTATCTGTAGATACTATTACCACCTGCATTATACTTAATTATATATACAATATTAATAATATGTTTAAGAAGTATATATATCATTCTGCTTTTAATATCATGATTATTAAGATAAAAACTAAGCATTTTAAATATTAATCTTTCATTTTAATTTTATATTATTTGGCTGACTATATGAATCTTATGATTAATGTGAAAGAAGTAAAATTATTTTGACACATATATTCACATGCATGAATAAATAACACAAACCCAATACAACCCGACACAACTATGGATACTCATCAGCTATATTTGAATATATAAGTACTCGATATAATATTACTCTCATGAATTATATTTAGCAACAAGTATATATTATGTTTATTTTAAAGAGTGAGATTTTATAAAAATAAAGATCTATTTCAGGTCCATATAACACAATAGTTCATAAGTTCTCCCTTATATAGGCTCATGCTGAGCTAAACACTAGGAAACTTGATTAGCCTGAAGCTATTGTTTATACTAAAAGAGTGAAAATTATCCAGCCAGCTCACACCAAAGGATTGATGTTCAAATCACTATCTTGAATAAATAAATAAGTTGCACTCAACACTTAATTTCACAAGTTTTATTGTATAAATATTTTATTCCTTTTTTTTTATTACTTTTCTTGATAGTATTAAGATAATTAGGTCTTATCCTGAGACTATTTCATCTAGGATTACATTAGCAGTTGATGAAAAAAATAAATATTTTTTATTTTAATAAGACTTAAAAACTAGTGTCACAACCTTCTAAAAAGTCAATTGTTAACCACATATGGGTGTAAATTACGAAGAAGAGACCACATTAAAAGGTAGATCACCTTTAAACAAGACTTAGCGAATAAATTCACTTAAATATTTAATATGACCTACCATGAGACTCTCCAAAAGCCAACATTATCTCAGTACGAATTATTATTTTTCATATAATATCTTATAGTTAGAATATACACCAACTAGACATGAAGAATATATTTATTTATGATAATGTTGATAAGGATATGTATATAGAGTAGCAACTTGAGTTTCAAAAAGCATAATCAAATATAATTGATAAATTACATAAAATATTGTATGATCTAAAATAATTATTGAGAGTTCAGTTTATGAAATTTTCATAAATAATTACATCATTTAGAGTATACAAATGTGTTACCTACTTTTCTTAATTTTTTCTAAGGAGCCATGAAGAGCAAGTAATTTTGATGTTATATAAATATTTTAATTATGAGAGATTATGATTTAAGCATCAATCAATGTAAAGAGTTCCTTCAGAAACAATTTCATACGAAAGACTTTGGGAGACACGTAATTTTTCGTATACAAGTTATTATTTATACAAGAAATATCATCATATCATAAAGAAGATATATACTTGATACCTAAGAAGCACGGACATAGATATGGACATGGAAATACAACACGATGAGATACGAAGACACGACAAATTTTAAAAAACTAGAATACGGATATGACTAAGACACGATATAATAAGATACAAAAATACAAATATTATCCTTTAAAAATAATTTAGATAAATATAAAATGATCTAACATTATTTTTACAAATATTCAAACACAAATATAAGAAATATTAAAACTAAAGATTAGTATTTCTTTCTGAAAAAATAAAATAGCTTCTAGTTCAGATTCATCAAAACTAAGATCTACAATCTCAAGAATTCCAACATTCTCAATATCCATTGAGTCAAAACCATCACCTTCAATATCCCACATTTTAGATTCACTTTCATTATAGTTTGGAGATCTTCTTGACAGAAATCAGAGATACTTATAAGCATAAACCAAGTTTTCAGCTCTTTGTAGTGTCAACTTTCACTACATGAGGATAAACAATGTTGTCCTAATAATTTTAAAGCCATAGATTGAAGTATTAGTGCAAAAGCTCCATGAATAATCCACTATTTTATAGGACACATGTATCACATGTCATTGATAAAATCACTACTAAAAAAATCTTCCAAAAATGCTAAAAACATAGCATACTCGATATTTGCTTGCCCTTTTCACATTCATTCAAAAAATATCTTTCAAAACATTCTTTTCTTTCTCTTACTATTTCTATATCTCGATGTGGTTGAATACGATCACGAGATTCATCAAGCTATTGTAGACTATAATACCTACAAGTTGAGTTATAACATAATTTATAAAAAATTAAACATCATAGGATATCATTTATATCTAAATTATCAGAGCCTGAAATTTAAACTCTTAAGATTATCTTATATTTAATAAATAAATTAAGGAATATAAAAGTATGTAGTTTTTAGTCCATATTTCCACCAAGATTTTATTCACAATATCAAAAAATTTACAAGTAAAATTACAAAACAATTCATATAAGTTTAAATATAATTAAAAATTTAAAACTCTCAATCAAAACTTTAATATTTGACTAATACTTCTAAATTATACCTTGAATTTTCTGTGAAACTTTTATGTTCTTTCTTATAAATGACTTTCTTTACTTTTTTGATTATTGAATTCCACCACTCATAAATTTTATGAAGGCAAAATTTGTCAGTGTCAGCAAATCGAAACATCTTATATATGAGAATTGCAAAGCTGATGATATAATTTACATCAATTCAAAAGTCTTCATTTATAATTTTATTATTGACTTCTTTAATTTTCACTAAATCATCTTCTTTATATATTTCTCATTCTTCACTTATCACTACTTACTCATAACTTTTTTTTATTGTCATAAAGCGTTTGAGCATAATAAAAATTGAAGCAAAATGTATATCAACCACTGAAAGTAACTTCAATTTGCAATGATTATTAAATATCGACAATTTCATTACATAATTCATAATGAAATTCTTGATGAAAAAGGCATCACTTAAAACTTGAGAGATCCAACCACATTATTCCATCATATCAAATATTCCATTATATATTGGGTGTGTTGATGGTGCACAAATATTCTTCAAAGCAAGATTGAGAGTATGAACTACACACGAAATCCAAAAGATATGCCGAAACTTTGCTTCCACAATATGCCGTGCTACTTTGCAAGCTACAATATTATTAGTTATAAGTTATAACTTGAACTACTTTTTGAGAACAAATCTTTTGTATAGTGTTAATCAACAAATAAACTATAAAATATTTGTCTTTAGCCTCTCCTTCACAATTTATTACTTTCAAAAATATTGATTCACTTTATGAGACTAGCATGATTTAATAAATTATCTTCTTTGAGCATCTGACCACTCATCACTACAAATGCTCACACATTTTTCATTCCAAGTCTTCTTGATTGATTCCAATAGATTCTCAATATTACTCTTCTCCTTTTACAATAATATCATTCTTAATGCATTATAGTTTGGTGGAACATAACCCGAAAGTTAACATGTACTTTTAAAGGCACAAGCATAATAAGAATTTTTAGTAAAGAAACTTTATTGAATACCTTTTCAATTGATCTCATAGGCCCCATTCTCTCTTTTGGATCAATAGCACTAGCATTAGAAGAAGAATTCTCAAAATTAGAATTCGCAAAGCTTAATGTGTGTAAAGAAACTTGGTTAAGATTAGATTGTTTCACCATTTGTTTAGTTTTATCCATCACCATTCGTATCTTAATCAAACTTTGATTTATTACTTTAGTACAAGATGTAACCTCGGCCCCTTTAATTTTCAACAAGCGAGTCTTGACTTTATAAATATGTTTCTCTATAAATTTTTCTAAAAAATTTACATTGAAAAGTAACATCCATCCTTATTTTTCTTTATCCAATTTTGCTTCTTTCGTGACGTACACGTACCACTATAATGGAGTATTATCATCCACATTTTAATTATTTTGTTGATTACTTGAAAGCTCTGAATTACAACTCACTATATTATATAATTTTGCATTAAAATAAATCTATATTATTTCAAAATTCAATTAATCTATTTTTTTTTCATCCATAAAATTAGACTAATTTCCTATAAATTGCATATTTACATTCACACATTCAAAATAAATTATAAAACAATTATACTTATATATTATATATTGCATATTTAAAATTAAATTCATGCATTTAACCCCCCCCCCCCCCCCCATCCCATTGTTCCAGATTTATAATTTCATAAATTTTTTTTTATTACATATTGCATATTTAAAAATTAAAATAATACATTCAACCCCCCCCCCCCCAATTTAATAAATAGCACCGTAGTTTTTCTTCTTTTTATTATTATTGTATTTTTTTTACTTTTTTTGTAGATAGATGAACCCAACATGTGGGCTACTCCAATCATTTCTTCCCATTTTATAAGGGTTTACTAGCATGATATTAGTATTATGCATTATTATATTATTATCTTGAATTTTTATAATTATTAAAATGAAGTAATCATAACCACCAATTATCGAATATGCACGATTTGTTTAAAATTTAAGCAATGAAAAAAAAAAAGAAAATAATTCAAGTCCAATAAAAAGTTCACAACAATTAAAATAATAATAAGAATTTGATATTAGTACTTTGTGAGAAGAAGAGACATCGCTAGCATAGGTTATTAAGTTGAAGATAGAATCAATTGCTACATGGCTTCAAATTGACTCCTTCAATGATTGTTCAATTTTGGGTATTCAATCCAATTAAGGTTTGAGAATTTTGGGGTTCAAAAGAAACTAAAGGGGGGGGGGGGGGGGCGGCGGCAAAGTAGGAGAGTGAGGAAAGCTAAACTTATTTATTTATTTTCAATAAAATCAAAAACTATAATTAATAATATATATATTTTAGATGAGACAGCCCGCCCACGCCTTGAATTATCTCACACAAAAAATAAATAAAACAACCTAACAAATAATGATATATCTCAATATTCTCTTTCAAGTTGATACGTACATGTCACAAACATTAAATTTTAGAGAGAGAAAAAAAATAACTCCATGCAATCCTCTAAGCACATTTATGATTGTGTCTGCAATCTATTCACTAGTATGCACACATAATAACTGCCAAAATATGTTGAATTTGCTTTCATATAAAAAGATAATCAAAGTAAATATATTATATCCATTCATAAAATACAGCATTAACAGTAGTATTTCAAGTTATTTTATTATCATAATAAATAGTAATAAATTTTTGAACAAAAGATCCAGCTCCTCCAAGACATGATTGATCTAATGAAACTTAAGTAATTCACGTCTAAATCATATATTTTGCATATATACTAGATCTAATACAACAGTCTACCATCAAAAGACATGATTATCTTCAAAAAAAATATAAAACCATATGAATACTTTTCTCTATGTAACCATTGAAGTCTAGCTACAATTTAGGCATACATCTACTCGATTATGCCCCTGATTTCTAAACAAAATCTACATCCAACAGGCTTTTTCATATATTTGTCAATCTTGAAACTTTTACACGAGTCTATTAGAGAAAATCTAAAAAATAATTAATCATATTAATAGTACAAATTATATTTAATATAATTATTGTTAGATAATTAAAGTTTCTATAATTCTCTTCTATCTTAAAAAGTCAATTAAAAAAATAGTACATAATGACTTATTTATAATCATTAAAAGTGGTAGGTAAACTAGTTTACACCCTATCATATTGAGATTAGATAAGATATTTAAATCATATCTTCAATAAGATATAAAAACTATCCTATATCGATATGCAACCTCTGCCTAGAAAATTCTTAATATGTCCCAAATCTTTAGTTTAAATCCCAATCTACAAGAATAACTTTGATTTAGATATAAAAAATTAATTATCTCTTGTAATTAGAAATGATTAACATATACTAATAATATAATATAGTATCTTTATGATCAATGTTAGTAGAAACAAGAATAATATATTATACATCTATTAAAATTAAAATTCATGAGTGATAAGAAACATATGAACCATTTCCTGAAAGATTAATATGAGCCAATAAAAACATTTCCAAAATATATATAATATACATGCACTCCCAAAGTAAAAAAAAAAACTGATGAATACTACATAAACACTTTGTCCTCAAGAATACCATGAAGACATATTTTACATATCTAACTAATATATAATTCATTTATGAAAAGTAATAATAAAAAATAATAACCTAATATTATCATCTTAGTAAAAGAAAAAAATATATTTTCATAATCTATATCATAAACTTATGTAAAATCTATGCCTACAAATCTGATCTTATCAATCAACATTCCATTCAAGTCTAATTTTTATCATATACACTTGCATTTCACAATCAACTTACCCGAAGACTTCAAAATAAGCTTATATGTATGATTAAAAATAATTATACTCAATTCATTCAACATATTTGTCAATATCATAGATGAATAAATATCTTCAAAAGAATATCATAAATACTACAACTTCAAGAGATGAAAAAAAAAACTAAAATATGTATTACTAAAATAACAGTTAGAATATTTATCACAATGAATATAAAGTAGAATGCATCTTTGATTCCTTCTATAGAATAATCAAAAAAATTCAAATCACTATTCTGAATTGAATCAATTGATGAGAGGCTTGCTTAAATAAAATTATGACATATATGTTTAAAATAGATATTTAGGTTGATATCAAATCTCTTAATTTTTATTTCTCATTCCTAGAATGACTCATCTCTCGTGTCTAATTGGAATATCACATTTAGCTCCTCTTCATGGCATACATCTCCAAGAAATGTTTCATAACCTCTCCTTAAAATCAATTGTGCTAATAATATTGGATACATGAGTCAACAATCAATATGTAAGGAGTAACAAAAAGAAAATAAAATGATTATATCATTATAAAGTTCAAGTGTGCATTTTCTTAGATCGAGTCCATAAAAAAAGACATCCTCAAAGAAATATCACATTCACACTAAAAAAGATTCTTATCCTCTCTTGTGATTAGAGTATTCAACAAAGACATATTTAATGAGATGAACTATTATGTTCTCTCTACATAGAAAGATCATGAACAAAACTAATGTATTCAAATTCTTAGATGAAATATAAAATTAACTCTCTTCTTATTATATGACCTAAAAGAAAAGAATATATCAATTAGTTTAATAGGAAATTAATGATTAATATTTCTCCACAAAATAAGTGACATGGTTCAAGCCTAGCCCACCACACATTTTGTGTCATACCAATTTTTGATAGAAGACACTAGTGGTAATTTCATTTTGCATGGAATAACCCAACAAAACAACCTGGACATGCTGAACGTGGTATGGTCACTATTTGACACGTGCAAGTCATACATCATCATTATTAAAAGGCAAATTTATATTTTGATGCACCAAACAAAAAATATCTATATTTTGATACACCAAAGTTTTCATAATTAAAAAATATATATATCAAACTCTAAATAATTAAAATACATAAATTAGGAATGTGTGCACCTCACACACCCTTAATTTCACTTAAAATTGAAAAAAATGTCAGGAAAAGTTGAGAGATGCAGAACCAACCCAATTAAATAAAATTTAAATACTTTTTTCTAAACATGCATAATAGCTACTTTGCCATTGCACATTGTCACATGTGTGCGCACATGTGATAAAGAAAAAAACATTTTTTAAAATTGTCCAAGTATCACACGCCTGGGAGTTGGTTTTTGAGTGTAACGAACCTAGATGAAATCCAACATACTAGAAAATTCTGACCAGTTAAAATTTTAAAAATATATTAAAAAAAATTAACTTCTAAAAAATTTTATAAATAGGTATTTGATGTTTTACAATTTTCACCTCAACAAAAATTCTATAATTATTTTATTCTCGTAATTAGAGTACCCAACGAAGACACATTTGATTACATGAGTTATCATATTTTCTCTACACAGAGGAATTATGAACAAAATAAATATACTCAAATTTTAAGTGAAATATAAAACATCTCTCCTTTATATACGACCTAAAAAAAAGAATATATCATCTGATTAATTAGAAAATTATTGATTAATATTATTTCTCTCCAAAAATATATAAGAATACTTCTATATAATATAAGTGTCTAGAGGATTAAAATAACTCACGTAGTCTGAGCTATCTTCACAACACATTTTTTGTCATGCTGGTTTGACATTAGTACCACATGTCAAAATTTCATTTTGTATGGAACAAATTAGCAAGACATTATTAGTGAATTAAACCCAACCCAATTAATATTTGATGCATGCAAGTTAAGTGCCATTATACTTAAAATACCCAAATTAAAGACGTGAGCACCTTACATGCCTCTAATTTCAATTAAAATTTTTATCAAGTTGGGATGAGTTCAGACTGATGTTGAACTGACCCAATTAAATAAATTTTTTTAAAAAATATTTTTTTTAAATAGCCACAATGGCTAATGAGCCATTGTGCCTTGTCAAGTGCATGTGTGCTTGTGATAAAGAAAAAAATATATATTTTTTAATTTGTCCAAGTGGTATGCACCTGGCTATTTGATTTTAACTCTAATGATCATGGACTAAATCCAACATAGTAGAAGATTCTAACTAGTTAAAATTAAAAAAAGTTTTAAAATATTTTTTTTAACTTAAAATTTGTATAAGTAGATATTTAATATTTTTCAATCTTCACCTCAATTAAAATAATCTTCTCTTCTATCTTTTAATAATTCCTCTAAAAAGGTCCTTTAATCTATAAGTTTTATTTCATTTTAACTATATAAAATATTATTTTATAATCTATTTTTCATAAATATTTGCATATTATTTTTAATTTATAATTGACAACAAAAAATATTCAATCCAAAAAATTATTTCCCATGTCTATAGAATTACAATTGTGGGTCTATAAATTTATAAGGTACATGCATACTTTTTAATTTTTTTTGTTTTAAATACTAAATAATTTAAAAATTTTCTTCTGATTAGTCTAA